>OU452192.1:1212500-1812500 GCA_911728515.1 Peribatodes rhomboidaria | reverse complement strand
ATTAAGATTTACGCTACTCTAGTTTAGGGTTTTACCCGACAGCTTCTAAGAAGAAGAGCAATGTTATCAGGTGTATGTAACTATTAATGTTTGTTTATTTTTATTTAGCCAACTGATGTTTAATGCTATGCGTCTATAATTACTGATTTCTAAATAAAGTAATGAACTAACTGAATAATTAAGAACAATAACAATTTAATTTGTACTTAATAAGATTTTGTACTTTTTAAATAAACAACTGAAATAGTTAGTGTGTTTCAATTACTGATTAAGGGCTTACTTAATGTTTTATTTATTTTAATTTTTTTGTTAATGCTTTCCTTTTTTTGATGTTGTTTTGTAAAAATAGTTGTCATTTCTCATGAAATTGTTGTACATAATGGTAATTATATAGATTAAGATACGTTTTAGTCCGCTGTAAAGTAGCTTAATTTTATTAAATAAAGAATTTAAATTTGAATTTGTGTTCCTTTCAAGTACAACCACCCGGCCATAATTAACTTAGTTTCTTGCTAGCTCTGGAGCACCAAAGATATGTTTATAAAGATATGTTTACAAAAAACATTCAAGCGCATATTAAATTCATGCCTCCGTGCGTGCTACTATTTTGCACTAATAATTCAGGTAATAATTATATCCTTTAGCGCTGCAGCAGCTTTGAAAAAATTAAGCATGATATTTTTTACCCGACTGCGCAAGACGGAGGGTTATGCTTTTCAAGTGTATGTTTGTATGTATGAAGTTAGCACTGCTTAAACAGCTTGATGTATTTCGACATGTGAGGTGTCATTTGAATCGTCTTGATAGTTGAAGTGACATAGGGTACAACATTTTATGAATTAGGTATGAGTATATCTGGAGTGTTAGACTGTTATGTATTTTGCAATCGGGTTTTATTATTATTTTTTTAACAATTTAGCTTGTTCTATTATAGCTCCTCTATCCGTTGGACTTTAACTCAATGGTTACGGTAGGTTAATTTTGTTTAGTTATTTTACAAACCAGTTTGTGATTCTTAAGTCGTGGGTCCTACGTGTTTTTTTTAAACAATGAAAAAAACCCTTATAAATAGAGTTTATTCCAAAATCAAACTGGCCAACACAAAAAAGAACGCAAATGCATGAAAATAAATCTACACTTCCACACTATAATATTATAAAGTTCATTAAATAATAATATACTCCGCCAGGTAAAGCATTCCGGTCATGCGGGCAACACGTAGTGATGTCAATCGATGCCTAAGCAAGACGGAAATATGTCATTTACAAATATTTCGAAAGAGACAGATGACGATATGAGTGACGTCATTACGTGTTGCTCCCGGATTGCTAAACCTTGTTTTCATCAAAATCAAAATCAAAGTCGTTCTGCCTGTCTGTTTGTAGGCTTTCAAGGCTAAACGGATCTTGAGGAAATTTAATAATAACAATAATATGTGGGATGTTGACTCGACGATCATTGTCCCGATAGTCGTCACGGTAAACGGTCTCATAGCGAAGAGCCTCGACCAACATCTCAAGAGGCTCTCGTTAGACGGTTGGATCAAGGGCCAGATACAGTCAGCAGTGATCCTAGACACGTGCCGTATTGTCAGGAAGTTCCTCACTCTGCAGCCCTAACCACCGGTAGCTTGGGCCTCGCCCCGCTGCCGGCGGCACCCTAGTTTTTAAGTTTTTTTATGTATTTGTTTTTTATATTCATTTATTGTAAAAAAATTAGAAATTAAGAAGACAAATAAATATCTTGATAATAATAATAATTTATTGACAAACAATAGAATTAAATTATAAGTACACAGTTAATTACAGAATATATTAAACAGATAGAAGTGTTTGGCAATAGGAGTAAGCTCAGCGTTGTACTGTGCGAACAAGTTTGCACAGAGCTGGTTTTCAGCTTACTCCATTGCTCGAGCTTAGGTGTTGGTCGAGCGGAAAAATGAGTTATAAGCGGCATCATACATTAAATTACAATAAAATGGTATGGAGTAAATCGATACAAAAAATAAGAAAAGAAAAAAGACTTCATAACACTAGTTACAGTTCAATTTCATTCACAATAGTTACAGTTTAACACGAGGAAGGTTTTTGGAAACTGTTTTCTGAATAAACGCGAACGTAGTCGCGGGTAACACATAGTAAATAATATTTTTAGACAACTAAATTCTGGCTCTGTGAGCTAGAGACTTCGCGGCCGAAGTCTGTCCTCCTATAAATGTCGCATTCCTCAACGGACTCTCGTGAAATTTTAAGAGCGGTTCGAAAATTATCCTTACAGATTTTTTTACCAAGTCATCTTTTGAAATTTTTCAAAATTCTAATACAAATGCGACCTGTAGAGGAAGGCAGATCCGGACAGGATTCGGACAGAATTCGGACATTCAAAAGCATTTTGTTGAAGCTGAAGCAGACACGCTTTAATAATAATAATAATAATACAATACAATACAAATAATACAAATAATTTATTTGGGTATAAAAACATGTGACAATTTCAAATTTGATTCCAGAGGCTCCCAAACTAGTCAGAGACTGTGTGTCAGGAGCCAGTGGCTTCTCCAATTTAACAAAATACCTCCAAATTTTGAACTTATTACTAAAACATATTATATTTTTACTAAGGTAAGTGCAGCTATCAGCGATCCATTGAAAATCTGCAGGTTTTACCGATCCATGAAGTTGATTCGCAGTTTTGACGGCTCTGGGATAATTTAGCTACTTAGTATTGGAGTAGATACGCATATGTGTTCATTGAGTATCGTACTCACTTATGTTTGTGTGTGTAGCTGACTAGGAAAGTGATAAAAAACAGCAGAATCTTTGCCGACTGCGAGGAAACTGGCCGTGTCGTACTGGCGCTTGTTCCCACAGGTAAGAACATAACAATATTTGCATAAGACTTTTTATCGATTTTAAATGTATGTTCTGTTATTTTTAGTGATAGTATTTATTCATTTTAGCATTAATCGTTGATTTCGCATCGCATTTCTTCAAATTTCAGTAAATTTTACGGGTAAAACATGAAATTTAGATAGAGCGGTATTAGGTTCACTGATTTTACTAGTGGCAGCTTTCACCGACCCATGGGTCGGTAATGGCCGAAATGCTTTATTTAGTAATTTTATATTTCTTGTTGATCCATATCAATAAAAACAAATATTTCGTATACCATTTTAATCTGCAACAATTAACCTTTTCAGAAATCTATTAGCGATATATTCTATTTCGGCTGGTTTACTTGTTAATTGGTTGTATCTTTCATTTTATTATTAAATTATTCAGAGATCGTTGTTGAAAATGAAACATTATTAAATTACCTTTTTTTGTGGAATGATGTACATTGATCTGATAATAGTTTTTGTTAAATCAACCAATTGCAGTATCTGTTATGGTATGGGAAGATAATTGAACAAATATCGCCTACTTTTTGAGAGTCGGTAAAACATCTTTAAACTTTGCAAGCAATACTTTATTACCGACCCATATAAGTCGGCAATAGCAACAATGTGAACCTATCACCGACTCTACTAAAATTGTGTAAATAAATCATTTATTTTTAGGGTTCCATAGACACTTAAGAAATTTTTAGGTTTGTTTATGAGAACAATCGGATCTGGGTTCGTGAAGTTATAGGCGGGTAGTATTTATATATATAGGAGGCTTATAGGAGGTCTCAGTATGGGACAGATGACTACTTAGTAAATAATAGTTTTTTGTCAATGGTTCTATTGTTTCTTACCGCCGCCGCCGATTAATAAACTCACAAACCATTGAATGAAACAATTTAATTCTCATTCAAAAACCCTAAAATTCTATGAACCGTTATATTAGTACTAGCAGCGCTCCGCGGTTTCAACCGCTGTCCTACAGGAACCATTTCTTCTTTCGGGATTAAAAGTAACCTTAAGTGTTAATCCAGCTACCTCCATACCAAATCTTATCCAATAGGCCAGTAAAAATAGAAATTATTCTTGCACTAAATTTCCGAACCAATTTTTGTTTTTTATAAGATTTAGGGTCACGTACTGAGCATGAAATCACAAAATGCTCACAGATCCAGGTAGAGCTTCAAGCGCCGTCTTGAAAAAAAATTTTTGACTGATATCTCGGAACCATGGACTTTAGGGCAAAAGTTGTTGAGACTATTATTGTAGAAAATGAAATTTCGCATCTTTTATTTCTCGTGAATTTTTTTGTTAAACTTATCGATTTATCTCCCAATAAATTAACCGGCTTTTCTCTCTTAATAAGAGTTATTGGCCGAGATAGAAAAACCAGTTCATTAAATGGATCATAAATAGTAAACGGTAATTTAAAAAAAAAGTTTGAAGAAAAAAAATGCAAAATTGTATTTTCTACACTAACGATCTCAATAACTTTTGCCCTAAAGTGCATAGTTTTCGGGATATCGGCCAACATTTTTTTTTCAAGATGGCGCTTGATGCTCCTCCTGGATCTGTCAGCATTTTGTGATTTTACGCTCAGTACGTAACTGCAAATTGTGGTGGATAAGATAAAGACTACGGAATAAGATGTAAACTTTTACTTTAGGGTAAATAAATTATATACTTACTCGACAATCAATTTAAAATATTGTTGTTTTCAGGTTAAATTAACACTTTTTTTATTCAGGTTGAATCAATTTTCAATTACAAATTATTTTTTTGTAAAATTTCACAGTAAAGTCTAAACGGAACCCTTAACAAAAATAATTGATTTCTTTATTCTTAATTTTTTATTTGTCGCCGGAACGGGTACAAAAATAGTTTAAGATTAATCATTTAAAATCAACTTAATTAAAAAAAACTAAATTAAGAGTTATTTCTATATTAAATTAAAATATTCCATACGTAACCTGGATTAAAATTACCTAGGTAAGGTACAGTCGGTAATGGCTTCCTAAAAATCGGTATTAGCATCATAGCCTTCGCAATGGGTCGGTAATAGAAACAATTGACTTTGTTACTTTGTTACTTGTTTTTTATAAGATACTCTTCTATTTGGAAGCATACACGACAGTAAAAATAAAGAATGAATACTATTCATTGATTTTGAATGAAAAAAATAAGTATATTAACAACCACTAAATTAAATAATAGCCATCGGTTCAAAAACTCTCTTAACAGGGTCGGTGATAGCTGCACTTACCTTAGATAAAATACTAAACTTAATTTGATTATGTTAATTATAAATCTAGACTGGGAAGAAAAAAATAAAGAAACAATAATAATGAAAACAAAATAATACTAGTAATAATTAAAAATACAATGTAGACATGCCAAAAGGAAAATAAACTCCAAAACTACTAAATATAATGAGACCTGGTTTTAACAAAATAATTTAAAATTGGACAAGAAATATTTTAAGACAAGTTATGATGACTATGTACTGTTTGTGTGAGGTTGTGTCAGTGTACATTTTAATGCGTGTAAGTAAATGTGTAAGCAAGTGTAGGTAGTTAGGTAGATAGTAATAAAAGTAGGTTATAATAAAAGTATGAGTATAAATAGAAATATTAATCAGTTTAAAAGTAAAAACCTTCCAACATGCGTTCAGTAGTCGTGTAGTCGTACCGTTTAAGCCAGGATAATGTAGTCTTTTTAAGTTCGTTGTCGGTAAGGTGGTCAACTTTTTTGTATTTATTTAGTTCGTTGTATAGGCGTGTGACAACTACTGTAAACTGTTTTTGAGCGAATCTAGTATTGACAAGAGGAGCATGACGTACTTGTCTCCTGGTTATGGATGTAGATGGTGGCGTTTTTCTGTGGTGTCTGCGTAAACTCTCAAAGATAAAGAGTTTACGTACCGACAGAACATTTGCCGTCTCGTACAGATCAGTGGTGGGGTGTCTATAGGGCAGGTACATCATTACTTAGAGAACAGCGCGTTGAGCTCGCTCAGCAGTAATAAGGTGAGTTTTATCTGCACTACCCCATACACAGATGCAGTACCTGATTAGACACTCGCACAATGCTCTGTAAGTTTGAAATATTAAATTAGGGTCTGCAACTGTCCTAAGTGTTTTAAAAACGTAGATTAGTTTTCTTATCTTTGAGGCTAAACAGCTGATATGGGTCTGCCAAGTGAGTCTATCGTCTAACAATACTCCTAAATATTTTATCGAACTAACTCGCGACAATTTAGAGCAGTTGCATAGGTCATCAGGTATACAGGTACTACGGTTACATGGATATGTATGTATTTTAATACTAAAGTTAATATTAGGAGCCCCTGTGATTCTTTTACAGAAACACAGATACTTTGTTTTACTAATATTTAGAGTTAAAAGATTATCCTCAAGCCAACGTGTTACATTTGATAAGCAAGATTCTGCCAGTTGCTTGACTTTAGGCCAGGATGTATCATGACAGAGTAGCACAGTATCATCCGCAAACATAAGAAGATCTAAACCAGGGAAGGATCTAGCGCAAAGTTCATTGATATATATGAGAAAAAGGGTCGGGCCTAGCGTGCTTCCCTGTGGAACGCCAAAAGAGCAGCTAGCGTTGTCACTCTCATATCCTTCTACTCGTACTCGCTGAAATCTTTTAGATAAGTAATCCGTGAACCATTTTAAGGGTAGACCTCTAATTCCAACATTTTCCAACCTTTTCAATAGAATTCGTATTGAAACAGTGTCGAAAGCTTTCTGCAGATCTAAAAAAAATGCCGATACATTTTTGTTTTTTATCCATATAGGACGTGATTAGTGACGTCAGCGTTAACACCGCATCTTCTGTTGATTTGCCTTCTCGAAACCCGTATTGATTTTCATTTCATAGACTATTTGTTTCAAGGTAACGCATGACTCTTTTTTTTACTAGTTTTTCTAATACTTTCGAGAGAGTGGATAAAAGAGAGATAGGTCTGTAATTTGAGGGGTTTGACTTGTCACCGGACTTAAATACTGGGCATACGACAGCTTGCTTAAAAATAGCAGGGAATGTACCCGTTTCAAAACTAAGATTACATATAAATGCAATTGGCTCAGCCAAGAATTCAACAAACTTCTTGAGAATCTCAGCAGTCACTTTGTCCCAACCCGGAGCACTGTGCGATTTTAATCCGAAAATGGCACATTTCACTTCATACGGATCAGTAGGTATGAATGTCATAGAGTTGACAGGTGAATTATGTTCTTTGGCTAGTTCTGTTAAATTATCTTCTGTTTTATCCATTTTATTTAATATGCTATCAGCAAGTGTACCTCCAATTGAAGTAAAGTATGTATTTACAGCATTAAGTGCAGCTGTAGGATTATTGTGGCTATTTAGTAGCTCTTGAGAAGGTACCTTATCTGATTTGAAATTACACACTTCCTTTATTGTTTTCCACGTTTCTTTAATATTACCTTTGCTTATGTTTAGTTTATGCTTATAGTATTCTATTTTAAGATTTTTTATGATTTTATTGCATATATTTCTATATTTTATGTATTTATCTTTTACTTTTACATCTCCTGGTGCCAGTTTTACCCTCTTATGTAATGCATCTCTTTTCCTAATACATTTTACTACTCCTTTAGTAATCCATGGTTTAAGAGGTTTATTTCTTTTCGAGATTGTTGTTATTTGTGTATTAGTATTAATGATATTCAATAATTTATTTGTTAATAATTCAACTGCTTGATTGACATTATCGGAACTATATATGTCTTTCCACTGTTCTCGTAAAAATGACTCATTCAATCCTTCATAGTTCATTACAACTTTTTTAAGTTGTGTGTTTGTGGTTTGTCGTAACTTAGCATTGTTAACATAAAGTAATATAGCAGAGTGATCTGTAATCTTTTGTTCGAAAACTATGGTTTTCCAGACTCCTGATGTTTTAACCATAAAATGGTCAATACATGTTGTAATGCGAGTTGGGTGGGTAATTCCCTGCATGAGACCATGTGTAGCCAGCATATTAAGATATGTTTGCGCAGATTTTGACAGGGTACTTGCCAAAGTGTCAATATTCACATCACCTGTGAATATTACGTTTCTTGTTGATATATTTTTTAGTATGTCATCTATAGAATGTAAATAATTTGTCTCATTTCTAAAACAAGGTGGACGATATGTACATAATATTGTATAGTCTGGTGAAACATTGATTAAGAGACAGTTACCATCTGAGCACTCGGGTTCAACCGAAGTAGCTTCTAGTTCTTGTCTGATGTATACAACAACACCGTCATTCTGGTTGATAGAGTTTTGCGTCCAGAACATTTTGTAACCATCTAAGCTAGGAGGTTGATTTTGTCTATTGGTCCAACATTCTGTTAGAACAAAAATATCTACCATAATATCAAGACTAGACATTAGTGCGGCAAAGAAATCGAAATTGCAGTTAATACTACGTATGTTAAGAGTTAAGATTATAAGCGAGTGCTCATTATAGGCATCGCAGTTGAGAATATTTCTGCAACCATTCGAATTGCTAAGCAAAAGACACTCAGCATTTACTGAATTGTCAACTTCTGTACTAATGTAAGTGTTATTATCCATTACTAGATAATAAGAAAGTAATGGAGCACAGAGTTGGTAATATTGTTTGGAAAATGAAACTGTGTGTATTTCCTACCTTATGTAAAATTATTAACCTATTCTTATTCTTTTTGAAACGCAGAATTATAATTTTTAGAACAGATGTATGCCATCCATTATCAGAAGTTATTCGAGTTTGTAATTTTGTGAATGTGTGAAACGTCTCTATGTAACTATATCCAATTAGCTGTTTTGTTTTTATTGTATAATGAAGTCTTTTGAAGTGTATGCATTCAGGTGTGTTTATGAATTTGGTGCGTTTGTAGTACATAGTAATAATATAATATAAGAAAAAACATTGATATTTCTCAATTTTAGAGTTAATACATATTAAGATAAAACTAAAGGCTACGCTAAATACAACATACGCTAGTGCAGTAATATTTAGTCATTTTTTTAAGTTACCTAAATCTTCTTCACTGTTGATTTTAATAAGCGGGGCTCCATCCTTGCGTCTTAGGTATATCTTGCCATGAGATGACCAACAATACTTGAAATCATTACTTTTTGCAAATTCCCTGACCAAGTAGAAGAGTTTTTTTGCTTGTAAAGTGAGGCTCTCGGATATGAAAATAGGTATAGATGGTCCGTCTATTTTGAGATTGCTCGTGCAAAATTTTGAGGTTGTATACTTCTTGTTATACGCCTTTACGGAGCCAACTATCCTATCTCTTAGTCCGACTGTAGTCAATTCCGCTACTATGGGCTGGTTGTTTTCGTTTCTTGTATTAATGCGATAAACATCGCGGATTTCTGAAGCTTGGATGGGGATGTTGAGCCCACTGCCCACTTTTTTTACAATATTCAGAAGGTCCTCTTTCGATTCACCAGCCTTTTTAGGCACATTTCGGACCTCAATGCTCGAGCTGCGCAAATGCCGGTCCATTTGTTCTAATTTATTCTCCAGCGTCTGGATATATTTGTGGGCAGCTGATTTATCCTGCTCGAGAGAGGTGATTTTCAGGGCCATCTCTTCGTATTTCTGGGCCAAAAACTCGATGGAGCTAGATATACTTTTATTTTGTTCAGTATGCGAGTCAATACCCGCCTGAACCTTGTTCATGAGAGCCTGGAATTTTTCATCTTGTTGCTTTTGTAAGTCAGCAAACATATCTAGAATTTGTAATCTACTTAAATCCACACTATGTTTCCGCTTACGTCCGATATTTGGCTCGCTCGTAGCAAGTGGCGAATAATACGCCATCGACGGGGATTCACTTATGTCAGTGTCTGACTTACAATGCGTCAGTGACTTCATCGATGGTGTGGCGCGCGGCGGTGTGCGCTTGAGCGACATCGTAGCTATAGTTAAGCTCGTAGTAAAGTACTTAAGTAGCGGGCGCGACGTCAATGAGCGCAGTAGCGCAACAGGTAGTTGCTGGGGGTAAGCGGGGAGAGCGCAGAGACAACGCGTTGTACCAGGCGAGCAGAACTCAGGTGTATATGAATTGCGCTGCTGCGTGTGCGTGCGCTGCTGCGTGTGCGTGCGCGTGTGCGCGTACGTGTGCGTGCGCGTGTTAATACAAACTCGTGCAACAGGTGCCTGCTACATTCCGCGCTCGTGCGCATGTAGATTAACCACTCACCGACAGCACACAGCGACGCGCGCGCAAGTTCGTCGGACACCTCCTCACAATATATGAACTCCTATTATTTTGAACTATTTTTTGTCACTAATAAGTATAGTATTTTAAATTAAATAAAATGCGAATCAATTGCTAAAGCACGTCTGCACTGTGCAGGGTCCGGGGGGAGAAGGGGAATATTGCCTGAAATAAATGGAATAATAATCCATTTATTTCAGGCAATATAACTTGCATACAATGCAAGTTACAGAGGCCCATAGAAAATAAATACCTTACAGACTAACATACATATAAATGAAATTAATAAAATTAACTATGTCTTCTGGTCTTTTGCTCTCTGTGCGGCCTCCCAGTAGCGCCGGAACACTAGCCCTTTTAGTATGCTGCCTTGTGTTTCGCTGGAACCCGTAGTAAGTAAGACTTGAAATAAGTCTCACGGACAGTTGACTCCAGGCGCTGCATCGCTATCACCGGCGCCTCTACTCCTGCTTTGCAGGCTGCGACAACATTCACCATCCTGCATGAAGCGGTAATAGCCGCGTACCCACCTAGCGCACAGGCTCGCGCGGCAGCCTCGGTGTCCAGATCGCGAGCGATGGCTCCCGAGGCAGCCTCAGCAGTTTTGTTCAATTTACACGAGGCCGCCTCGCGAGGCACACACAGCGCTCACTGAGGCACCTTTGAGCGCGTCAAGTTTACCGACAACAGATGGCTCGGGGCCGAGCCGTGCTCAGCCGAGCAAACGCGCGCCCGAGGCAGCCCGAGGCATTTGGCTCGCGAGGCTGCCGCGCGAGCCTGTGCGCTAGGTGGGTACGCGGCTAATGACGTATAGGATGTACGACGGTGACGATGTGTCAGGTGCAGGTGCATCCTGCATAACGTGACCATACGTCCCGCTTTTAGGTCTGTCCCGCTGTCCCCCAACCAGAGGAAAACGTCCAGCTTTTCAAACAGACCGCAAGATAAGATATTTGACCTATTATTTCTGCACTCGCAACGAGTGGCGAAATCGACTTCGAGACGCCCGCAGCGCCTAAGGTCTAGTAATTCGACTAATATGTACTTATTAAGTTCCTCTAAAAACGCTATCAAAATCTCTACTGTGTACTTGGTGAATAAAGTGAATCTTCGGATACATCGACGTTTCATTTCTTTTATCCCTACCCAGCTTGTAACTAGGCTAGGTAATAGGCTAAAAGTAGGTTAAACGTCAAACTTGTCAATTAGATCACCGTTAAAGAATTATGTGTTTGTCCCCCATCCGATCAGGCAAATCCGGATCACGCGAAATTGTCCGGATCACACGATCCGACAGGCCTTGTATTTCTTCACGCTAAAGTGATTTACGGATTTGTTAAAAACTCTTTCGACTTATTTTCCTCAGTAGCTTATAATTTTTTTTTTTAACAACTTTGACAAAACATAACATTTAACATATCGTCACGCCTTTCCCCCGAGGGGGCTGGCAGAGGTATCATACAACACGCAGGTGAAAATTACAGAAATATCCTTTTTACCGACGAAAAAATTTTCACGATAGAAGAGCAAGCAAAACAACAAAGTGTACGCTCACAGCTCTAAAGAAGCTACGGAAGTGGTCGGAAAGGTACAGCGTGGTCATCATCCTGCGTCAGTCATGGTTTGGTGGGTCATTTCCTGTGTCAGTCATGGGTATCCTATCACGGCGTCACAAAGCTTCATTTTTGTGAAAAAGGGGTGAAAACTTCAGCCAAAGTGTATCAAGAGACCGTCTTAGATGGTGTTGTAAAACCCCTTAGCAATACACTTTTTAAAAATCTACCGTGGAGTTTCCAACAACACTCTGCACCTGGTCACAAGGCGCGAACTACCCAAGCCAGGCTGGAAGCCAATGTTCCGGACGTTATAAGGGCTGAAGACTGGCCCTCCTCTAGCCCAGATCTAAACCCCCTGGACTACAAATTATGGTCAGTTTTAGGGGGCATGGCCTGCTCTAAACGACACGCCGACATACATTCACTTAAGAAATCTTTGAAGCAAGCAGCGGCTAAATTTCCCATGGAAACAGTCCGTAAATCCATAGATTCTTGGCCAGACCGACTAAAGGCCTGTATCAAGGCCAAAGATGGTATTTTGAATAAAATAATAGTTATAGGTATTTGTAGCTTGTACTACCGAAAAAATGAATTTTAGTTTTTAGAGTTTCATGTGGTTTTTGGTGTGCAATAAAGTAATATTGTATTGTTTTGTATTGTATTGTATATTTTTGTTAAGACTTCAATACATGTGTACATATAACTTTTAATATCATTACATTACTGTATAAAAAAATAAATGCATTTTCATTTGTAACAGAACTTATGGCTAGACTAGGTATTATGAATTCACATAAAAGCTAATGACAACCTAAGACAACCTCCCTATGCAAAGGGATTTATGATTTGCTTTGTCTATCTACTGAATTAATCAGTCAAAAGTGACCCCTTAAAAATGCGGATATTTTTATAGCTCTATATTCTCTTGAGGACGTTATTTATAAAAAAAACAAGAACATAGGGGCGGAGAAATAGTTCATTTAATTGTACATGCTAAATTTCATCATAATCTGAGAAATGGTTTCCAAGAAAATTGACAAGCGCGTTTATATGGAAATTTCAGAGCGTCGCGGGACTCTTAAATGTTTAACGCAACCTTGTTGGAAGTCGCATTAGAAGTTTCACTTCAAATTACAAAGAAATAAGAATTTATATGTTTTTATTAAACTTTTATTATTTTGTTGATATCATTGCGACGCCTCGCTGACCGCAGTTGTGGGCACGTGGTTCACTCGATTCTATCAGAAACGGCGCAGCACACGTCGATGTACGATCCACAAACTTGCGGCACTGGGAAGCTGCAAGACAAATAACATGAAAATACTGTGCCCGCGACTTTGTTTGGATATGCCGCGGCCACATATCCTGCATCATAAACGCCAATGTGTATTTGTTTTTACTTCTTCTCGCTTAAGCGGATCGACAGATTTGAATGAAATCCGGAAAGAAGGGCAGACAAAAAATAAGACAAAAAAAGAGAAACGAAACAGAAAAAAAACTATATTTTTGGATTCTACTGCATCGATCAACCCTAAAAATACATTTTTTCAAATATATGTTTAATGTACAGACATCACTTTATTACAGTTTTATTAAATGTAAATGTAGGGTAGAGATTATAAAATTAGTATCTGCGCCCTGCGGTGTTACTCGCGGTCAAAAATTAGCCTGTTTTAATCCAAAGCTTAAGCTACCTCTATACTACATTTCATTAAAATCCATCCATCTGTTTGGTCGCGAAGAAGTATCAAATCAACTCATAGGACTTATACCATGAGCTTTGATAGTTACAAAAACTTTTTTCAGTTTTCGTTTAGCTCCATAAAGCGTCCCTGGTGGAAACGTTAAGGAACTAGGTGAAATGTATGGAGCCAAACGAAAACGTAAAATATTTTCGTTACCTATCAAAACTCGCGTTAAGCCCCCAGCCACACTCCTAGCATGCGCGCGCGATAAAATTCTTCTCGTCACTTTTTGACATGCGAGAACGTGACAAGGCTATGTGGAAACATACGTCTGTCTCGATAAAAAGAGTCGATAAACAGCTATAATAAAGATAATAATAATAAAACTTTATTTCAGCCTCAGAGATCCACATACAAATCCAAAAACAATGTGCTATAAATAAGAAAACACAGTAATAAATTAATAAAATTAGGCGGCAATTAATAGCTAACCATTTTCGGTATGTTGCAGACCGCAGCAGGTGGTCAGCCAGGCTCCCAATAATGCAGTTCTTACACTTGTCGACCCTGTAAGCCTAGCAAGCGCGCGCGACAAATTCTTCTCGTCACTTTTTGTCGTGCGAGAACGTGACAAGGCTATGTGGAAACATACGTCTGTCTCGGTAAAAAGAGTCGACATACCGTTGTCGCGTTGCATGCTAGGCTTGCAGGACATGAATGAGTCGATCCGCTAGCGCTGAATTGTGTTGAATATGCCGACGAGAGCTTCGAAGAACAATCCAGATGTCGTATAGCTCCACGAAAGCCCCATCAGCTACCTAAAGACATTGTTGTACGCCACTCTGATGGAGTTGTGTGCCTTCATTGTGTAGTCGGTTCAGAGTTGACAGGTGTTTAAGACTTACTGGATGTCGATGAGACCGCTTGGTTGTTCCTGCTTGCAAATGTAGAACGGGACGCATTCACCCGTCACACCGCTGTGAGTGGTACAGGCATCGTACGCTGCAACAACGTCATACATAATCTTATCTTATCTTATATCTTTAAATGAGCAATTCTTGTATATATATATATAATTATATAATTGGAATCTCGGAATCGGCTCCAACGATTTTCATACAATTTAGTATATACGGGGTTTCGGGGGCGATAAATCGATCTAGCTAGGAATCATTTTTAGAAAATATCATTTTATTCGTGTTTTATCGATAATCAACTTAAACATAAACTTGGAAGAAAAATAACAAAAAGGAGGCGTTTGAGTAGTCTTAACTGAAAAATATGACTCTCCTGACATCTATTGGCGAATAATAATACTATTTTTTGTGAGCAACTAATTGCTTTAACGACACAACAGCAGATGGCGTTGTTAAGTAACACGAAGTCAATGAGTTAGAGGTTAGAGGTTAGACTAAAATCAATTGTTTATTTTCCAAAAAAACAATTAAAAAAAAAATACCGGTCATCTAATACTAATACCTCTAATAAATAATTAAGAATTATTTAGAAGACAAAGATGTCTGGAGACTTCCACTTCCGCCAAGTAGCCACTAGTATCTATAGATATTGCCTAGTTGTAAGCCAAAATTTGTGAGATTTATTTATTATTTAAAAAAATAATGCCCCTCAGTTTCTTGCCTGTTCTTCTGAGTAGAGGCTCTTTATCCGAACAAGGCATTCGAGTCTATTTAAATAACTTTGACGTTCATAAGTGTATCTTTGATACCTAAATTGAATAAAAACCTTTTGACGTTGACTTTGACTTTGACTCTATGAGCTGTAGACCTCGCGGCCGATGTTTGTCCTCTTCTATAGGTCACTTTTTGACGTAACAACGTCTTATAATTCGATAGAGCCGGCTGCACGTACGAAAAAAAGGCGGCGTTACCTCGCTCTGAGGCGTTCCATAAGGCTTGAAGTGCAAGCGAGAGCGCGGAACGAGCGACAAAGAAGCAAAATCGGCCTTTGCGTTCGGCAGCGTTCGACATCCGTCTCTCTCCTACTTGAGTGAGCACGTTGTCACGTTCAACTATCGTCAGTAAACCGACTTTACAGACAACCAATTTTTTTTTCAACCGATTCTCGTGTAATTTTGTGAGCAAGTTCGATAATTAAAAAGATGTATTTTTTTTAAATTACGAGTATATCTTCGCCATTTTTTTTCCAAAAACTGCGTCGGCAATAAAAAACTATATAATAATGGAACCTACTCACAAAATTTCAAAAGAATCGGTTAGGAATTAACCTGTAAAGGAAGACAAAGATCTGGACAGAGATCCGGGCAGAAATCGGACGAACGAAAGCATTTTTGTCGAAGCTGAAGCTTGGTATCGCTTGCTTGCTACATTTTATTCAATTAGGTACATATTGAAGATACACATAAGAACGTCAAAGTTATAAAAAATATTATTACATTGTACGGAAAAAGAGCCACTACCCAGAAAAACAGGCAAGAAACTAAGGAGCATATGTTTTTTTTCACACCACCTGCTCGACAATCACCAATTACATAATATCACGTAGTCTCGACGTATAGCCAGGCATTGTATAGGAAGATAAAATTGTATGAAAACCCCAAGAGAGTTTTCGAGCAAAGAGGTTAAAATTGAATGAAAACTCAGCATACGGGCACTGTAAGAAGAGTTTATTCGAATATTAAACTGACCACCACAAAAAAAGGCAGCCAGCATGCACCATGCATGCATGCTGTACGAAATTTAAAACAAAAGACGGTGTTTTGTGTAACATAATTTTCACAGTTCCTTCTTATTGTTTCGTTTTAAAGTGTGAAAAGTAGAGTCACCTCTAGGATAAAGCAGTGTCATTGTCTTGTGCGGCTTGAGCCCCTCGCTTCACTCAGGACTCAGAACTCCCTCGCTGCACCCGAGATTAAACTCTAGACTCTCTCTTTACACTCATAACATAACATATCGTCACGCCTTTCCCCCGAGGGGGCTGGCAGAGATGTAGTGCAACACCTACACTTCGCCGGACGATATTCAGTCCCAAATGTGATAGGGGGTGAGCCTGTCGCCATACACCGGGCTCCAGTCATGTAGCAGATGACATACAATACGCACATATGTTCACACAATGAAGAAATTGGTGCGTGCCGTCGGCTGGGTTCAAACCCGCTCTCTCTGGCTTGAGAGGCAGGCCTTCTCCAACTAGGCTACCATCGCTTTTCACATCGGTTAGCATCGTTACACTCAGGGTTCAATTATGCAAATTACCCTAATAATGGTATGAGACTTACTCATAATCATTGCTTCAGTAGTGGCACTCAGCTCTGTGGACGCGATGTCTTTATTGACGGAGTGCAGCCCACGGGAGACGGCGGCAGACAGCACGCACAGGAGGACTAGGGTTTTGCTGATCTGAGGATATGAGAGGAACTGGAAAGAGCGCTGCCACAAAAACTTGAAACCAAAATCAGCAGGAGAGCCCCAACGTAATCGTGTAGATTTCTAACATTAGTAATTTATTTTTAAATCCAGAATATTAAATTACATAAATAAATAAAAATAAAACGCGCTACAATCGCAAGCCATATACAGGGTGGGCCATGAATTCGTTAACATTTAAATCTAGCATCCCGCGCTTCTAAAGCCGTGCGGGGCGCGGGTAAGTGTCTTAGCACTAGCTCGTTTCTCGGAAATGTAGTCGCAATGGATCGGGACCACAGCGTGCATTTTGTGTAAAACGATTTTATTTATATTATCAATAGTTCGCTCATAACTGTCACACGCTTATTTCGCGTTGAATACGATTTACACGACTTAAATCACTGTCCATGTGCTCATATGATAAAGAAATGGGTGAAGAAGTTCGAAGAGACGGGATCGACAAAATGTGAAGCAACAACCGCCCCTGAGAGTAATGAGCATCGCGTTTGTGAGTGTGTGTATTTCATTTGTTTTACGACTGCATCGCTATAGTCAGGTGTTTGCAGCGTGATTGACGCGCTACAGACGCGCGTTATTATTGCTACAGGCGCGCGTTGCAAGCACGAACCAACCAAAAGTAACGGTGCAAACGCGATACAGACGCGATGGAAACGCGCGTTCGCAAAACTCGCTTCAAAAAGCCGACGTGGGCAATAGCCCTAAAAACTATGAAAATTCCAAACATAGGAAAAATATTAGCATTTTATTTACCATTGTAACTTCCTCAAGACGCAGAGCTGTTTTCAGAATAAACACGACACCAAACCGCTTCTAGAAAACTGGCTTTTTTGTTGTTGATTTATTTTCCTTGTCGAAGCAAAGGACAAGGTATACGCTCGCCTGAGTCTAGAGCAACACTGATGATGTTAGAAAATTACATGTTTTTATACGAGAATTAAATACGTACTTACTTATATCTTAGAGATAATGTTCGACAGGCTGCTTGTCTGTTAATTTTTATACGGGTCGCCTAATTCTTCTGAGTAGTGGCTCTTTTTCCTAACAAGGCGGTAGAGTCATTTTTAGAACTATGACGTTCCTTAAGTGCATCTTCGATAACCAATTGAATAAAGACATTTGATTCAATTAGATGTTAGCGATGATAGCTGTTGAGAGCTCGGTTCTTGAAGTTGTTGACTCGTACGTCTACCTAGGACAAGTAGTCCAGTTAGGTAGGTCCAACTTCAAGAAAGAGGTCAATCGCCGAATCCAACTCGGCTGGGCAGCGTTCGGAAAATTGCGTAGCATCTTCTCGTCCGACATACCTCAGTGCCTCAAGTCGAAAGTGTTCGACCAGTGTGTGTTACCAGTGATGACTTATGGCACTGAAACGTGGTCTCTCACTATGGGCCTTATAAATAAGCTTCTAGTAGCCCAACGAGCTACTAGAGGAGGAGAGGGCTATGCTCGGAGTCTCTCTGCGAGATCGAATCAGGAATGAGGAGATCCGTAGACGAACCAAAGTTACCGACATAGCCCAGAGGATTGGCAAGTTGAAATGGCAGTGGGCAGGGCACATAGCACGAAGGACTGATGACCGATGGGGTCGAAAGGTCCTCGAATGGAGACCACGTTCCGGCAAGCGCAGCGTAGGACGTCCACCCACAAGGTGGACAGATGAACTTGTCAAGACCGCAGGATCGCGCTGGATGCAGGCCGCTACCAACCGGTCTTATTGGAGGTCTATGGGGGAGGCCTATGTCCAGCAGTGGACGTCCTATGGCTGATGGATGGATGGATGGATGATAGCTTAACTGAAGTAGGCCCGTCTCTCAAGCCTGAGGGAGCGAGTTCTAACCCAGTCGACAGCATGCACCAATTTGTTTATTGTGTGAACACTTGCATGTGCGTATTGTGTGTCATCTGCTACATGACTGGAGCCCGGTGTATGGAGACAAGCTTGCCCCTTGTCACATTTGGGACTGAATATCGGTCGGCGAAGTGTGGGTGTTGTAATACACCTCTGGAAGCTCCTTCGAGGAAAAGGCGTGACGATATGTATTCGTTAGTAGGTTAGCTTCTTACTGTTGGTGGTGCACGACGATTTATCGGTTTAAGGACGATTAATAGTTTTTTTGCAAAATGAGAACGATTTTCAAAATTGTACTTCGGTTAAACTTGAGTAGGTTGTTTCTTCTACCAGCTGTATTTTTTGCACCTGATCAACATACCTAATTCTTCATATCAAACTAGGCGCAAAAAATTGTTTTCGTTGATTTCGTGTAATGCCTGGCCTTAACAATCCCGAGTCTATAGATACATCTTTTATTGCTAAAAGGGTAAGAACATATTTTGTTCAATAAATTATTATTATTATTCCAATATATTTATTTTATTTCTTAATTTTTAAGTTTTTCACAATAATATAAATGAATATAAAAACAAATAAATATAAAAAAAACTTAAAAACTAGGGTGCCGCCGGCAGCGGGGCGAGGCCCAAGCTACCGGTGGTTAGGGCTGCAGACTGAGGAACCTCCTGACAATACGGCACGTGTCTAGGATCACTGCCGACTGTATCTGGCCCTTGATCCAACCGTCTAACGAGAGCCTCTTGAGATGTTGGTCGAGGCTCTTCGCTATGAGACCGTTTACCGTGACGACTATCGGGACAATGATCGTCGAGTCAACATCCCACATGGCGGTTACCTCGTGAGCCAAGTCAAGGTACTTGCTGAGTTTGTCCTTCTCGGCCTTCACGAGGTTCTCGTCATGTGGGATGGTGATGTCGACGAGCACTGCCCTTATTATTATTATTTTTATATTTATTCCATAAATGTGTACAAAAGGATTTAAATTTAGTGTCAATAGTCATCCCATTTTGTACGTACAATTTTCGTCTTAGGGCGCTCCTTGACGGGGCATATTTTCACTACAATCTCAGCAATCCTGGCGACTTAGCGACTGTAACCCTGCCATCATCAGCCATGCTAGAAATGTATTGAGAGTAAATGACCAGGCCACATAACATAACATATTCCCGTTATATATAACCGTTATATAACGTTAACGTTATATATATTCCCGGTATATAACCGTTCCGAAGACGGGTCTGAGCAGTAGCGCACTTGTAGCGCCTCACTCAACTATCGTCTTTGTACTTCTTCACTTTAGTAAACTTCAAGGCTAGAGTGAATGGGTACCTTATGGGTCGTCGTGCTCCATCTTAGACCACAACGTCGCTTAACATCAGGCGAGTTGGTGGTCAAACGCCGACCTATTCTACATAAAAAAAATAAAAAAAAATATCGTCACGCCTTTCCCCCGGGGCTGGCAGATGTGTAAAACACCCACACTTCACCGGACGATTTTCACTCCCAAATGTGACAGGGGGCGGGCCTGTTGCCACACACCGGGCTCGAGTTATGTCGCAGATGACATGAAATACGCATGTATGATCACACAATGAACAAATTGGTGTGTGCCTTCGACTGGGTCCGAACCCAGCTTGAGAGGCGAGTCTTCTCCGACTAGTCTATCATCGCCTTAAGATATGGCCGGGCCACACTCAAAATATTATCGCAATATTGCTGGACCAGTATTGCAGTAAAAATACATCCCATCTAGGAGCACCCTTGGCTTAGTTTATCGTTATAATGGCCACTTGCACTAGATATTTGGGGGCTGAGCTACCCACGTCCGTAGGAGTGTACTCTATTCTGATTCCCTACACGTGGTCCCCGGGTGGTGCTAACCGGGTAGCAAACTCTGGTGGGAGGCTTCAGCCGTGGCTAGTTACCACCCACCGGACCAAGCCATGCCGTGAAGTGACCTAGTCGTGTTTCGGGATGTAGTCCGGTGTAACCGTTCCGAAGACGGGTCTGAGCAGTAGCGCACTTGTAGCGCCTCTCTCAACTGCCGTCTTTGTACTTCTTCACTCTAGTAAACTTCAAGGCTAGAGTGAATAAGTACCTTATAGGTCGTCGTGCCCCATCTTAGACCACAACGCAGTCATTCCGCTCCGATCCGTCGCACCGTACGGACGTCTCCGACTACCGTCCGCTGCCCGCTATCGCCATCCTGCTCAAGCCTGCTGTTGCTGTCTCCCTCAAGCCTGCTGTTGCTGTCGCCGCTGTTGCTGTCTCAACACAGCAAGCCCTGAGAAGACAGAAGCCGCAAGACTGCGACGTCCGATCCTCTGTTTCGGTCCCTCGACTTCGAGGTGTTAGCGTTGCCACGTATCTTCGCTAACACTATCAATTTCGTTGTATTAACGTTGGTTTCAAACGTCCTCTGTTAATACAACGTACCGGGGTACCGACTGCAGGGATCGTCGTCGTCTCGCCGTGTTCTCCGCCGGACGAAGAAAGCACGCCGTATCTTGATACGGCGTGATCAAACCGCTCTTTTCAGAGCGTCCTAATGTTTCACTGCAAACTCCACGCTTAGTGGTCGATCGGTGGATACTTATAACGGTGCCAACGAAGCCGATCGTGGTTAGGAGCGTGGACCCGGAGCGCTCGTTTTTCCTCCTTCTGAGGAAAAACGGAATCCGGCTGGGCTTGGAACCACCGGCCTTGGGGACGCCCCTCGTCGACACCAAGCATCTCCCTCCCACCCTTCCCATCCTTTTTCCTATCCCTCGGGTGTGTGTTTGGCTTGGACGGCCGGTTTCCCCGGAGTCCCTGTCTCTCCCCCGGGGCAGCTAGGGCCGTAGGCACACAACCGGCTGCACAATAAGATCGGCAGCCGGGACTCACTAGGGCTACACCTAGGTACACATCTCCCTGCCTATACCCGGCAGGGAGGCTCATGCCCTCTCTTTCCCGCCGGTGAAAATCCTTCACCGGCTGTCTCGCTCTCGCTCCCGTCGCTATGGAGCTTGCCGGGTCGGAGGCCAGTTTCGGCGCGGCTAACGCCATCGTCGAAAATGTTCTCCGAGCCATGTTAGCGTCCAATCCGAGTGCGTACGAGGATTTCGTACGCAACCCGGTAGCCGCTGCAGCCTCTCTGCTAGCGGCGGCCCCTCAGGCCTACCCCTCCCCCGCCCCTGCCCCTCAGGCAAAGCCCGTTAAGGCCCCTAAGGCCAAAAAATCTTCCAACCCTGCCCCTAAGGCCTCAGGCTCTGCGCCTAAGCCTTTACCGGGCACCTCCTCCTCCTCCTCCGCTAAGCCCTCACCCTCCCTCAGAGGGTCGACGGCCGTCCCGACCCCGAAGGCCCGTTCGCCCGTAAGAGAGCGTTCCTCGCACGAGGCACGGTCTCGAAAAGGGCGAGAGGGCAATCGCCGCTCTCTCTCCCGTCATAGGAGTCGCTCGCGTCTCGCCCTGACCGTCAGGTCAGAGAGCGCGACCTCCTTGGCCTCTGCCGTCTCGACGGAGATGGACGTGGCTGGCCCAAGCGACGAGGGCTTCACCCTCGTTGCTCCCAAAGGGAAGAAGCGCCCCGCCGCTGCTTCCTCTCCCCCTCCCCCGTCCAAAACCTCCTGCATCGCTGCAGGCACTCCTCCGTCTTCCGACGACTCGGACGAGATGGACGTGGCTCCCGCGCTCAGACCGCCGAGACCCCCCCGACCCTTTGTCCTTAGGGACAGGCAGCGTTGGCCGGAGATCTCTAAGATCTTCGCCGACCAGAGCATCAGGTGCTCTGGTAAGAGCCACAAGGACGGTATCTCCGTCGCCATCCCCTCCTCCGACGAGTACCGTCGCGCTACCCGTCTCCTACGTGAAGCTCAGATCCAGTTTCACGCCTTCCCCCTTGAGGACGAGAAAGTCCTTCGCGTAGTTATACGCGGCCTCCCCAAAGAGATCAGTACGGACCTCATCCGTACTGACCTCGAGTCCCAGGGCTTCCCGGTCCAACAGGTGCACCGTATGACCAACGGTCGCACCAAGGCCCCCATAGACCTCGTTCTGGTCATCCTCGACCGCAACCAGGAGGGCAAGAGAATCTTCTCAGTCGAGAAGGTACTCAACCTCTCCGGGCTTAAGGTCGAAGCTCCCCGATCCAAAGGCATTCCGGGTCAATGCCACCGCTGCCAGTTGTATGGCCACGCCGCGCGTTTTTGCGAAGCGGCCTTCCGCTGCGTAAAGTGCGCGGGTGACCATGCCACTGCAGCATGCAGCCGCAAGAAGGGGGATCCCAGTACGCCCAGCTGCGTCCTCTGTGGGACGAAAGGGCACACTGCGAATTATCGCGGTTGCCCTAAGGCCCCGAAGGTCGCGGCTGGGTCGAAAAGGACCCCTCCTTCCCGCAACCCTCCCCGGTCCCAAGGCATCGGTGCCAAGCTCAGGGTAGCACCCGCCCCCGCTGCGCCGAAATTCGTCGACGCGCCCCGTCCCTCGACCAACGCTTGGTCGAAACCCCCATCCCTACTCCAGACACCGGTGTCTCGCCCGGCGCAGCTCCCCTACCCCGCTGCTACCCCGAGCCGCCCGATCCCCCCACCCGTGGCTCCTGCACCCCGCATGCCCGCCCAAAGCCCTTCTGGCCTCACGGCGGATTTCCACCTTCTCACTGAGATCTCCTCGAGTTTTGACCTCGACGAGGTCCACGAGGTGGCTCAACTCGTCCGTGAACGACCTGGTGACCTACTGGTCATCATGGCGACTCACAGCGATCTCTTCCGCGCTCTGAAGCACTTCGCTCCCCGCGTCACTTCGTCGTAACTGTCATGGATAGTACAACGACGAAAGTGAAGCCGCGCGCGTTGACGTTGGCATTTTACAATGCCAACAGCCTCTCCTCGGGGAACTCACGTCCCCTCATCCACGAGTTCCTCACGACCCATCAGGTCGACGTCATGTTAGTGTGCGAGACCTTTCTAAAACCGAGCATGAGGGACCCTAGGGTCGCAAACTATGCTCTGGTTCGTAATGACAGGACTACCGCCCGCGGGGGCGGTACCCTGATCTATTACAAAAGATCTCTCCACTGCATTCCCATCGACACTCCTCCTCTCACGAACCTGGAGGCATCCTGTTGCTGCCTATCGATGACGGGCCATCAGTCCGTCATCATTGCGTCTTGTTACCACTCTGGTAACAAACCTCTCCTCAGAAGTGATCTCGAGTCACTTCTCTCCCTCGGAAGCGCCGTCATTCTGGCGGGCGACTTCAACAGCAAGCACACCATGTGGGGTTGCAACGCCACTAACACGAGAGGGTCCCTTATGGACACTCTCTCCACCGACTTGGGCTATGACGTCATTCCCCCGTCCTCCCCGACCCACTTCCCCTTCAACATTGACCTTAGGCCAGACATACTCGACATAGCACTTCTAAAAGGCATAGCGCTTCAGCTACGCTCGTTAGAAGTGCTACACGAGCTTGACTCTGACCACCGACCGGTTCTGATGTCCCTGGGCCCCGACTCAGCCATCAGTACCCCCCCGACTAGGACTGTGGTGAATTGGAAGCTTTTAGGTGAGAGCCTAAAGGAAACCAACTCACCCGACCTAGACCGAATCCCCGACGACATCGTCACCCCAGACGATGTCTCCCTCTCCCTCGATGCGATCAATAGTCACCTTCACACCGCCATTGGCGGCTCCTCGAGACAGGTCCCAGTCGAGGGCGACCAACGCTGGGCCCTTCCCGAGGACGTGAGGGAGCTATTGAGAGCAAAACACTCTGCCATTAGGGCTTACGACTGGACTCCCACCAAAGAGAACAGAGTCACTATGCGGTATTACGAGCGTGCCGTAAAGACCCGCATACGTGAACTCCGTAATCAGAGGTGGGAGAAACTTCTTTCAGAGATCGAACCATCTCATCTGGCTTACTGGAAGTTGGTGCGATCTATGAAATCCGACAAGACGTCATCCATGCCCCCCCTGACACGACCCAATCTCCCACCCGCCTTCGAGGATGTGGAAAAGGCCGAGTGCCTGGCCGACAGCCTCGAGGCGCAGTGCAGCCCCAGTCTAGACCAAGTCGACCCCGCTCACCGCGAGTCGGTGGACGCGGTAGTCGACGAAGTCTCCTCCCTCCCTCCCCTCTCTTCCCTTGAGCCGGTCACGGCTTCGGAAGTTGAGTCGATCATCAAGGACCTCCACGCCAAGAAGTCCCCAGGTGCAGATGGTATCACCAACAGAGTGCTCAAACTCTTCCCCATTGCCCTTATCCATCTCCTAGTAAGCATCTTCAATGCCGCCATGACCAACTGCATCTTCCCCGACCCCTGGAAGACTGCCGATGTTATCGGCATTCGAAAACCAGGCAAGAAGGCTACCGAGCCTTCTAGTTACCGTCCCATCAGTCTTCTCAGTTCCATTGGGAAGATCTACGAGCGCATCCTTCTGAAGCGCATCTGGTCCCATGTCAGGGAGAATCACATTCTCCCAGACGAGCAGTTTGGATTTAGGTCCAGACACTCTTGCGTCCAACAAGTACACCGCATCACGGAGTACGTCCTAGAAGGTTTCAATCAGAGACCTTGTGGCTTCACCACTCCCAAGCCCCAGGGGACCCTAGCGGTTTTCCTCGACGTCGCGAAAGCCTTCGATAAGGTGTGGCACAACGGGTTGATATACAAGCTATATCAACTCGCGTTCCCAGACAGTCTTATGCTCATCATCCAAGACTATCTCACCCATCGAAGCTTCCGCTACCGCGTCGATGGAACTCGCTCCTCCCCTCATCCCATCAGCGCCGGCGTCCCTCAGGGCTCAGCGCTAGCCCCTATCCTCTTCTCTCTCTACACTCACGACATCCCTCGGATTCCAAAAGTAGAGTTCGTGCTTTTCGCGGACGACACTGCCCTCTACACCAGAGGTTGGAATCCCCTTCACCTGCGTGGCCGACTTCAGCAAGCCCTTCGTCAGCTTGGCGATTGGTTCAAGAAGTGGGCCATAACGGTCAATCCCGACAAAAGTGCAGCCATGTACTTTCACCCCACCAAGCCCTTCAACCGGGAGCAACTCGTGCTTCACGGTCAGCCCGTCCCTTGGGCTACCTCCACCAAATACCTTGGCGTGACCCTCGATAGACGACTCACCTTCTCGAAACACATTCAGATAGTCCGGGACCGAGCGGCCTTCATTCTAGGCCGACTCCACCACCTCGTAGGCACACGGAGTAAATTGTCCCTTAGGAATAAGGTGACTATTTACAAAATGTGCATCCGCCCCGTCATGATGTACGCTTCAGTAGTGTTCGCTCATGCCTCCTCCCTAGACCTGGACAAGCTCCAGGTCCTTCAGAATAGGTTCATTCGCAAGGCAGTCGGAGCTAGCTGGTACCAGCGTAACGCCGACCTGCATTGCGATCTCGAACTTCCCTCCATCCGTCAGTACATCAAGTTTCTCTCCCGGCGCTACTTTGATAGAGCCCCTCACCACCCCAACCCTCTTGTCACTCGCACCGTGGACTACTCCGTAGATCCCACAGACCCTCCCCCTCTCCGTAGGCGCCCTAGGAACGTCCTAGGCGACCCGGACGACCCCATCGCCGTCGTCACGTCGGCGGCGCTGGGGTCGTCCGACCCGGCAGCTCCTTGCAACAGGAAGTATTCAGTTTTTGGTATAGGCGTCGGTTACCAAAGGTACACTGTCATACACCGACCTCGCCGGCGAGGTCGAAGACTGCCTACAAGGTCTGTTAGAAGATCGGTTAGTTCGTAGTGTTCGCTTATTTTACGCCCCTCAGTTTCTTGCCTGTTCTTCTGAGGTGAGGTTCCCTTTCCGAACAAGGCGGTCGAGTCATTGTTAATAATAATTTATTTGTTTTTAACCTTAACTTCAACCGTCCCCGTTAGGGCCCTAGAGCAAGCCCCTTCTGGGCTGCCAGGGCAATTCGACGCCCCTCCCTCGGCGACAGCCCAAGCCGAGGCCGTACCTCAGAGGTGCCCTTGCGCTCGTCGCCCATAGTTTGTAAGCATTTTTGAGGCCCTGCGCCATCTGCGCTTGCCTAATGCCCGGTACGCTGTCGAGGCCTCAGTGGCCAACAGCATAGAGTCATCCATAAAAAAAATTTAAAAAAAAATAAAAATAAAAATAAAATTTGACCACAACGTCGCAACATCAGGCGAGTTAGTGGTCAAACGCCGACCTATTCTACATAAAATATATATTTAAAAATTGCCTTAAGTCGTTGCATAACTAGTTTAATCTACTTCTAACTAGCTCCTACCTAAATATTTTGACACGAACCTTAAGCCATTCCTTAGGAGAATCTTATCTTTATAGTACAAGCTTTGCTTAGTTTGGGGTCAGGCGACAGTGTGTGCATGTGTCCCGAATTTATTTATATTCATATTCATTTATTTCGTAAGTATTATTTACATGTCAAGGTATTATATAGGTAATAATGTATAGTAATATTAGTACTATTAGGTAAACATTAAATAGGATGGTAATAATAATAATATAGTGAGTCATTGTACATTTGTACACTTTCCCTGTTATTTACAATTCAAGGACCTCTTTGAAACTGTAGAACGTCTGATCGACTTTATTTTATTATTTATGTGCCGGATAAGAGAATATATCGCTAGGAGTAGTTTAAAACTAGTTAAGTAAGGACTTAAGCAATTCTTATATTTAGTGCCAGTCGCCACGACTCCCTGTAGCGTAACACAATATTGTTTATCTCTGAGTTATTAACCCTGTGTTTAAGAATTTAACTCCCCATCTTTTGCAAGTGGGCCTAAGCTGTTTAAGGAAAAAAAGCATTATAAAACTGAAATGTCGTTCGGGGAAATTCCCTCGTGCAGTTCATAAGCCGTCTGATTAACATACTAAAAAGAATAAGTTGAGATTATAATCTCTACATAGTATAAAACAAAATCGCTCTCCACGTCTGTCTGTCGGGTGTTACAAAAACCTTATTACAAATATCCGCGAGGTGCGCATCCAGTATCGACTGGAGGATGCATTTAAGCTAGTTTTAAATAAATGTTGGCTCTAAAAATGTTGAACATGCATTGCGCTCAGCCTTCCTAAAAGCGTGAACGCAGACACTAATCGCGTCGGTTTTATTTGTAAACTATTCGCGTCGTGCCCCTACTTTCTCAGAATAAAAGCAGCTAACATATGATACAGATTGGTTAAGATTTTTGGGAAATTTCCTTTTTTTTTTCTTGCGTTCTTAAACCGGTCAATGCTCTTGCTAATTTTAACGTGCAGTATAAAACTAAACTTTAGTTAAGGGTTCCCGACGCTCTGAATTTTCCATACAACGCTAGCATATGCTTTCCATATTCCATACGCTTGTCAAATTTCTAGGAAACCATTAGTCAGATTATTTGAGATTTGGCATGTTCAATTAAATGAACTATTTCTCCACTTTTTGTTCTTGGGTTTTTTTAAACATCCTCAAGAAAAATAGAGCTACGAAAAATATTCGCATTTGTTAGTGACGTATTGTATGTATTGTATGTTATCTGCTACATAACTGGAGCCCGGTGTATGGCGACAGGCTCGCCCCCTGTCACGTTTGGGACTGAATATCGTCCGGCGAAGTGTGGGTGTTATATTACACCTCTGCCAGCCCCCTCGGGAGAATGGCGTGACGATATGTTTTGTTTGTAAGTGATTCCTTATAAATGCGGACTGCGGACTTTTGGCTGATTTATTTAGAAAATAGACAAAACAAATCAAAAATCTCTTTACTTATGGAGGTTTTCTACATCATCAGCTTTTAAATGAATCCATAATACAAGTGATTTTTTTAGTTAGTTCAGAATGATTGAAGAAGTGCAAAAGTCATAAAAAATGATTGAAATTCCACTTTGTCACTCTGTACATACATTTAGAGGCTCGTCAGTATCATCACTTGCTCTCTTCGCTCGTCGTCTTCTTTTAGACGAAATGGCTATAGAAAACCTTTAGCTAATGCGAAGTTAGTCTAAAGTGGTCGCGTATTAGAGTGACATTTTATAACATTTTAACTTTGACTTATTAACTCTAGATTTAGGAGTTTAACTCCGTATCCTCTGCAAGTGGGCATCGAAGAAGCTATTATGACAATCTCTTGCAGATGACCGGTGGATGAAAAACAAAACAAAATAGTAATTAAGTAAATAATATTTTATTTAAATGTCTAAAATATATGTTTACTTAATAGATTTAAATTATAGTATAGTTTCAATTATAGTAGTATTTCATTTCATATGTATTAGAATGCGTAAATGTGTCTACTAGCAAGCACGGAAATTGTATTTGGCGAACAAGATCACTGGGTGCCCAAAATACAGGCATCTGCTAGTTTGGGACCCACTATTTTTCATTTTGACTACTTAAACTGAATGTTAAGTGTCATGTCTTTTGAATATTATGTTTTTATATGTATCGTCACGCCTTTTCCTCGAAGCGGCTGGCAGAGGTGTAATACAACACCCACACTTCGTCGGACGATATTCAGTCCCAAATGTGACAGGGGGCGAGCCTGTCGCCATACACCGGGCTCCAGTCATGTAGCAGATGACATACAGTACGCACGTATGCTAACAAAATGAACAAATTGGTGCGTGCCGTCGGCTGGGTTCGAACCCGCTCCCTCTGGCTTGAGAGGCGGGCCTTCTCCCAACTAGGCTGCCATCGCAATATATATATATATATATATAAATATAATAGTTTTTACTTGTATGCTTTCATTATTGTCAATAAAAAAATATTATTATTATAATTGGTCAAAAGTGAACCTTACAAATGCGGATATTTTTCATCGCTCTGTTTTATCTTGAGGACGTTTTTAAAAAAAAAAAACAAGAACATAGGGGTAAAGATATAATTAATTTTTATTTCATCATCATCTGAGGCATAGTTTCCAAAAATAACAAGCGCGTTTGTTGTTTTAAAATATATATAAAATTAATATACTTATATATAATTTAAATATACATTTAAATTTTTTTTTTTTTAATATATTTTAAAATTCCTAAAATAATTGGCAAAAATAATTCGCGGAACGCGGAACCCCTAAGCTTTTTTTTTTAATTCATGTTAAAAAAAAAAAGTTTATTTTTGCTAATTATTTTAGGGATTTTTGCCAATACTGGCATGCTAATCCCATCATACCCTAAACTATACACTTCAACGAAATCGAAAAAAAACTAAAAAGAAAACCTCGCCACGCCCACGCAGTGACGATCGGCGGAGACGATCACCGATGCCGAATAGATCAACGCTCAGGAGCTCGCAAACCAGCACCGCGCGGCCGCGACGAGACCTAGTCGGGCCGACTGTGCCCCTAAGAAAATAAATTAAGTGTGTCGAAACATCTCGTACACTCTAACCGTGGCCTCAGAAGAGTCCGGCGACCACTTTAGACTAACTTCGCATTGGCTTAAGGTATTCTATAGCCATTTCGTCTAGAAGAAGAAGACGAGCGAAGAGATCGAGTAATGATACTGACGAGTCTCTAAAGTTACCTACAGAGTGACAAAGTGCAATTTCATATTTTTTTATGACTTTTGCATTTTGTTATCATTCTTAAATAACTAAGAATTTCCCTTGTATTATGGATTCAATTAACAGTTAATGATGTAGACAACCTCCCTATGTAATGGAATTTTTAATTTGCTTGCCCACCTGTTGAATAAATCAGTCAAAAGTGACCCCTTAAAAATGCGGATATTTTTGATATTTCTATTTTCGCTTGAAAACGTTTATAAAAAAAGCAAGAACATAGGGGCGGAGATATTGTTAATTTAATTGTACATGCTAAATTTCATCATAATCTGACAAACGGTTTTCAAGAAATTTGAGTAGCGCGTTTGTATGGAAATTTCAGAGCGTCACGGCCCTCAGAAGCTGGAACTGCTAGGATATGGGTAAATACACCCATATCATAGCAGGTCAAGCTCAGGTCCAGCATCAATAAACTTCGGAACCCCTAAGTTGAGAAGGCAGGTCCACTACCAACTGAGCCACCGCGCCAGATGATTGATGGATGAAAAAAAAACACTTAGCAATGACATAAAATGTTATTTTATTTTAATAATTTAAATGCTTCCAGTTTCTTGTCCTTCTAGTGTAGCCTCAGTGACTGTGGTGGCAGGTACGGGGGTCGGTTCGATTATATCAGCAGCGGCGCAGCACACGTCGAGGTACGATTCACAAGTCTGTTCCTGATAGCTGCAATATTACAATATATATTTAATTTTTTAAGGAAAATTATTAAAAGAAGAACAAAAACCTGGCTGCAAAATATTGTACCTTATGTCAATTCCGCTATTAAGACGATTCAAGACACCTCACATGTCGAAATCCATCAAACAAACCACATACATACATACTTATAAATATACATACATACACTCGAAAAACATAACCCTTCTTCTTGCGTAGTCGGGTAACTATGTCATTAATTCATCTCCAACGAAGACCTCGCATATGTTCATAACTTCTCAACCGATTGCACTCATGATCAAACTTAAAAATTGTATTTTACAGCCTCCGCAGTACATTGCTGAGAGTATCCCAATTGCCAAACTTAAATTGTTGCCTGTTATTTATTTTTGATTAGTGATTTGTCTTTTTTTTTTTAGTTTTGTTTTTTTTTAGTGCAGGCCCTGTGCCGTGCCGTGCCAGGCCGTGTCGTGCCGTACCAGTCCGTGCCGGCATGTGAAAAAATTCTATTAGACTTACTGTAGATCGATTTCAAATGTTGGTTTCGACTTGCACCTGTAGTAACGGACGCAGACACCCTCCTGGTTACGCTCCTTCATGCAGGTGTCGTACGCTGAAATAAGCACATGTTCAACATAAAAACACACACATATCGTCACGCCTTTTTAGTTTGTAAGCATTTTTGAGGCCCTGCGCCATCTGCGCTTGCCTAATGCCCGGTACGCTGTCGAGGCCTCAGTGGCCAACAGCATAGAGTCATCCAAAAAAAAAAAAAAAGTCACGCCTTTCTCCCGAGGGAGCTGGCAGAGGTGCAATACAACACCCACACTTCGCCGGACGATATTCAGTCCCAAATGTGACAGAGGGCGAGCCTGTCGCCATGCACCGGGCTCCAGTCATGTAGCAGATGACATACAATACATATGTTTACACAATGAACAAGTTGGTGCGTGCCATCGGTTGGGTTTGAACCCGCCCCCGTTGGTTTGAGAGGCGAGGCCTTCTCCAACTAGGCCATCATCGCTTTTCAAAAACACACACAAGGTTATTAAATTTAATTTAACATAAAAATAATTAACATTATTATACAGGGCTATCGGGATAGGGTATACTAAGTCAGAAGGGGGTCATTGTACTCATCATTATGAACAACTCTTAGTATGGAGCCAACCCAAAATCGCGAAATAAGAAACAGCTGTTCCATGTAAATAAACTTGTGGCTCTGTGAGGTGTAGAACTCGCGGCCGACGTCTGTCCTCCTCTACAGGTGGCATTCCTCAACCGATTCACGTGATAATGGCGATTTTTTTCAAAATGGCGGAGATATGTTTTTTTTAATGTTGCATCTTCTTTCTTTTTTGTTTTCTTTTTTGCTATCTAGCAAATTTTGAAAAATTACCAAAAATTGACTTGGCAAAAAAAACTGGATAATTATCGAACCTGCTCCCAAAAATTCACGAAAATCGGCTGAGTAATGCGACCAGTAGACGAAAACAGAGATCCGGAAGAATTCAGACAGAAATCTGGATATACGAAAGCCTTTTCGTCGAAGCTGAAGCAAAGACGCTTCGCTCGCTGACGCTCGCTCGGTCGATTTACACACTCGAAAGACGCAACGTGGAAAGACCTCCCACGAGATGGGCCGACGACCTGGTGAGAGTCGCAGGAAGCCGTTGGAAGCAGGGTAAGACCGGTCAATGTGGAGATCATTGGGGGAGGCAGCCGTCCAGCAGTAGACGGTTTTCCAGCTGAAACGATGATCATGGAAAGCCGCTTGAGGCGAGCAGCATTAGACCAGTCGTTGTGGAGATCATAGGGGGAGGCAGCCGTCCAGCAGTAGACGGTTTTTCAGCTGCAATGATGATGACAAATTCCTCTTCTTCGAGACTTGTTGGTTGAATCCAAGCTTCAGAGCTTGTCACACCGGCGTGAAGTTGCCAGTCTGCTGTTATTCTACAGAATACACTACGACGAATGTGCACAAGAACTGCACGACCTGATCCAGCGATCACCGTTCTTTTATAATTGTACCAGGCGCACCAGTAAGAGACACCCTCTTATATGGTGGGTATTCCGCCAAAACGCACTAAGCGTTTCAAGTCAACTTTTCAAAAGTCAACTGCAGAGGTGTGGAACTTGTTGCCTGCGTCTGTCTTTCCACCTAAATACAATCCAGGGGTGTTCAAGAGTAAAGTGAATAGGTATCTCCTAGGCAAGCGTGTTACACCTTCGATCACGTTGACGCTTCCCATCAGGCGAGTCAGTGGTCAAACGCATGCCTAGTCTGTTGTAAAAAAAAAGAAACTTACTCTTGATCGTGGCTTCAGTAGTTGGCGCCATGGCACTCGGCTCGGTGGACCCGAAGATTTCTTCGATGATGGAGTCCAGGTCACTTGAGACAGCTGCAGATAGCACGCACAGGAGGACCAGGGCTTTGGCTATCTGAGGATTCAAATTCAAGAAGTAAAAGTTGTGGCTCTGTGAGCTGGAGACCTCGGGGCCGGCGACTGTCCTCCTCTGTAGAGGCGTCATCATTGTCATCATTGTCAGGATGTCATTATTGTGAAACTTATAATTATGGAAATACTACTCACATACACATAGGCTCACTAAAACAACAAAGTACTCACAACATTTTGTGAGTATCCTACTAATATTATAAACGCGAAAGGTTGTAAGAATGGATGGATGGATGTTTGTTACCTTTTCACGCCAGAACGGCTGAACAGATCAGGATGAAATTTAGTACAGAGATAGATTATAGTCTAGAATAGCACATAGGGTACTTTTTAACCGCGGGTAAAACCGCGGGGTGCAGCTCGTTCTCGATAATTATAAGTTTCACAATGATGACAAGCCTGACAATGATGACGTCTCTACAGAGGCAAAATACATAAAAATACAAATACGAAATCCGTTGAGATTCTCGTGAAGTTTTTTTTTTTTTTTTTTAATTTAAAAATTACACTCCACGGACTTTGGGGACCGTGACTTTTGTTAACATAAATTTAAATTATTATTTAAGGGGAATACAGGTAGAGGGGGGTTAGTTATTAAGTCTTAATCTAAGGTTAGGTTAAAGGTTTTCACTTATTGCATTGTGAGTACACCACGAGCAGACAAGCGACCCGCAAGCAGCACCCGATCACGAGTATGACGCATGTGCCAGCCGTGAAATTTTGTGAGTAGATTCGATGACTATAAGTTTCACAAAATTTCAAGATATACGTTTTAGAAATGTGACTTGTGACTACCATGACATCTCAATGCCATGATGGTTACGATTCTTTTTCGACGCTGAGTGACCGCGAATCGTATCAGGTTCATTATCGCGCAGCGTCGAGCCCCCCTGTAGAGTAAGACAAAGATCCGAACAGAAGTGTCTCTATCCAGACAGAATTCGGACTTACAAAAGCATTTTTGTCGAAGCTCAAGCAAAGACGCTTCGCTCGGTAACGCTCATTCAACGAACATGTACATATTGCTCTTACTAACAGTCTTGCCTGTGAAGTATTATTCCCAAATTAGGTAAGTTTAAAAACCTTAGCCTTTTTAAATTTTTAATTTTTTTATTACAACCCGAAACCTACTTAAGTAAATGACGGCTAGCGTCAAGCGTCGCTCCAAGCGGTTTGGCTCCTCATTTCTCATACGGACCGCTAGAGTGTGGAACACTCTGCCAGATTGTGTGTTCCCTGACACGTGTAGTCTGGGTGTCTTCAAGTCTCAAGTGAATCGGTTTCTTCTAGGCAAACGTGCTCCATCGTAGGCCGCATCACGGCTTATCATCAGGCATGTTGGCGGCCAAACGCAAGCCTATTTAGTAATTTAAAAAAATTGTATGATTGAATGTCTGAATATCATTCAAGCTGCTAGCTGAAAGATGCCGCGTAGTAAAAAGTAAAGATAGTCAAAATACCCAACTGTAAAATTGTAAACAGAGTTTACAAAAACCCTGCTATATCCGCGAAGTACGCATCCAGTATCGACTGGAGGATGCATTTTAAGCTAGTTTTAAATAAATGTTGGCTCTAAAAATGTTGAACATGTTGAATTGCGCTCAGCCTTCCTAAAAGCGCGAACGCAGACACTAATCGCGTCGGTTTTATTTGTGAACTATAGGTACGCGTCGTGTCGCTACTTTCTTATAATAAAAGCCGCCAACATAATTGTGATACAGATTAGTTAACATTTTAGTAAAATTTCTTTTTGTTTCTTGCGTTCTTAAACCGGAATTCTTGCTATTTTTAACGTGCAATTTTTTTGGTATTTTTACATGAATACTTATAAGTGTGTGTACATGCCCTTCAATTATACAAGAAGGTTTTTCGAACATGCTTAATAGTCTGACACTCTGGATCCGGAAGAAACCTCAAACATTCATACATATATACCCACATACATACACACACTCGAAAAACAGAACCCACCTTAATGCACAGTCCGGTAAAAATACTAGTCTGTAAATTAATTAGTATAAGCTGCGCTTAGTTTGGGGGCAAACGGCCGTGTGTGTAAATGTCCCGAATATTTGTATTTCTTATTTAATTAAATAAATAAATAAATATTCGGGACACTTGAACACACGGTCGTCTGACCCCAAACTAAGCAAAGCTTGTACTATGGCGGCCAGAGACTGATATATATACTTAGATACTTTTAAATACATACTTACATAGATATTAACGCCCAGACATAGAACAAACACAAATATTCATCATATAAATGTTTGCTCTAGGTGGGAATCGAACCCACGCCCCCTAGATCAGAAAGCAGGTTCACTACCGACTGAGCCACCACTACTGAATTGAGCAGCTAATTAAGTTATTTGGCTGCGACAACCATTAAAAATACGTTGATGTGATGTTGCTACGGAAGTTAATGTATGTATAATGACAAAGTAATTAAAAAAACAATTATACCTATTTCAGTTCTAGATAAAATTATATAACTAACGACTAAATCTATTTAATACGAGTCTGTTTCTAAAACCAATATCTAGTGTATTTTCGCTCTTACTTCGTTACGGTGTTTTTTAACCGACGAAACCACCGGTTGTCCGGTAGTAGGACCACGATCGAGTCCTATTCCTGTCTGTCCTACTAAAATCGGCGTTTTTCCGTGGTCCTACTAACTTGTTCTACTAGTAGGACCACTTGGAATACCTATTACAGTCTGTCCTACTAAAGTCGGTGTTTTTTCGTTGACCTACTAACTTGTCCTACTAGTAGGACCACTTGGAATACCTATTACAGTCTATCCTACTAAAGTCGGTGTTTTTCGTGGACCTACTAACTTGTCCTACTAGTAGAACCACGAGGAAGACATATTTCTGTCTGTCCTATTAAAATCGTCGTCTTTTCGTGGTCCTACTAACTGTCCCGACGTTTTTTTGTTTAAGTCGTAGGTACACAACGTCTAGAAGAAGATGACGAGCGAAGAGAGCAAGTAAAGATACTGACGAGCCTTTAAAGTTACTTACAGAGTGACAAAGTGCATTTTTTATGGCTTTTGCACTTCTCTATATAATCATTCTTAAATAGCTAAGAATGTCCTTTGTATTATGGATTCATTTAAAAGCTAACGATGTAGACAACCTCCCTATGTAAAGGGATTTTTGATTTGATTTGTCATGTATTGAATTAAGAGTCCGGCGACCACCTTAGACTAACTTCGCATTGGCTAAAGGGTTTCTATTGCCATTTCGTCTAGAAGAAGACGACGAGCGAAGATAACAACTAAAGATATTGACAAGCCTCTAAAATTATCTACAGAGTCACAAAGTGCAGTTTAAATCATTTTTATGACTTTTACACTTTTCTCATCATACTTGAATTATTAAAAATTTCCCTTGTATTGTGGATTCATTCAACCTCCCTATGTAAAGGGATTTTTGATTTGCTTTGTCTATCTATTGAATTAATCAGTCAAAAGTGACCCCTTACACATGCGGATATTTTTCATAGCTCTATTTTAGCTTGAGAACGTTTTTTTTTTAAAAAAAAAACAAGAACATAGGGGCGGAGATATTGTTAATTTAATTGTACATGCCAAATTTCATCGTAATCTCACAAATGGTTTTCAAGAAATTTGAGTAGCGCGTTTGTATGGAAATTTCAGAGCGTCGTGGGACTTAAGAGTCCCGCGACCTTAAGTTTAAGTTTAAGAACTTAAGTTTAAAAATAGTAGTTAGTAAAAAAATATTAGCGGCTCACCATTGTGACTTCCTCGAGATGCAGAACTATTAGAGACAAATACACGACCTCAAACCAGTTCTGGAAACTGGCTCTGTTTTGTCAATCTATTTTCCTTGTTGCGTCGCAGCAAGGGCAAGGTACGCTAGCCTCTGAGTCTAGAACAGCACTGATGGTGTTAGTAAATGATCTGGTATTATAATGTACACTAATTAGTTTGGCCGAGCGAATCGAGTTCCCAGAGTCTCGGAGCCTTCTGGGACATCTCGGCTTTTGTTTGTCCGACGTAGCTTGGGTCTCGTTGATCCGATATTTATGAAATTCTGCAGGCAAGTAGTTCATGTAAGCACAGCTTTTATGATTAAATATGAAGAAGTTAAATATTGGAAGTTTGCATGTTCGGATGTGTGGTAATATGCAACTTCTTAAAATATACAGGGTTATAGGTACCTAACCAAAAACCTCTTAAGGGTTCATTGTACTCATCAATATGAACAACTTTTACTATGGGGCGAAATCCAAAATCGCGAAAAAAAAATCTGCTGTTCCATACATTTTGTCTCAGGTGACTGAACTTAATGTTTGGAACAGCTGTTTTTATTTTCGCGATTACAGGATTGGCTTCATAGTAAAAGTTGTTCGTATTGATGAGTACAATGAACCCTTAAGAGGTTTTTGGTAAGTTACCTATAACCCTGTATACGACTAGCTGCGCCCCGCGGTTTTACCCGCGATTAAAAAGTCCTATCCTATATGCTATTCTAGACTATAATCTATCTCTGTGCCAGAAAATTAATTATCTCTTATTATCTCTCATTAATTAATATCTTTAAGTTCATCCAGATCTATTCAGCCGTTCTGGCGTGAAAGAGTAACAAACATCAATAGTAATAATAATAGAGTAGGATACTCAATTTTATGTGCCCGATAAGCAAATAAGAGTAGATTAAACTAGTTAGAAAAGGAATTAATTAATTCTTATATTCAGTGCAACTGCACTTGCACTGATATAAGAATTAATTAAGGCTTTAAAACGTGAGTGAAGCCGTGAGCAGATGTGAGCTACAAAAATACTTTTTCATAATACAGGGCTACGCAGGAACTGTACCTACCTAGTAAGCTGATTAAGGAAAGTAAATTCAAATTTTGTTCGGGGAAATTCCCTCATGCAGTTGACTAGCTATCTGATTAATATACTACAAGGAAGTATATAGCTAGAACAGCTACGAGTATCCAAAGACTGATTACAATCATATATATTTTAAGTACTTACACAAGTACTTAAATATAACAGACATAGAACAAACACAAATGTTCATCACATGAATGTTTGCCCTATAGGTGGGAATCAAACCCACGCTCCCAAGCTCAGAAGGCAGGTTCACTACCAACTGAGCCACCGAGTCAGTCACTAGAGGATCAGAGGATCTGAATAGAAACCTCGCACATTTAGTGGAGATTCTAAATGACAAACAATTATTTCACTAACTTGTGACGCTTACTGAAAATCTTTATTCTTATTCGAGATGCGCGCGATAAGTCCTGCACTCTGACGTCCCGCTTGGGGTGCATTGTGCATCCCCTACCAGCACCTACCCAAGCTAACCCAACTCCTTGAAATACCGGAGTGAGGCTCTGGGGCGCTGGCATAATTACTCCAGTGGCGTAGATGGTAACATGCATAATGACGAAGAAGAAAAGCAGTCTAGCTGTTGTGGTGTAGTGGATTTTTTAATTTTTGTTACTTTAGGCTTGCGTTTGGCCGCCAACATGCCTGATGATTAGCAGTGATGCGGCCTACGATGGCACGCTTGCCTACAAGAAACCGGTTCACTCGAGACTTGAACACACCCAAATTATAAGTGTCAGGGAACACACACACTGACAGAGTATTTCACACTCCAGCGGATGAAATAGGCGTTGATGCCTCATTCAAACTGGTAACTTTTTTTTAATGTAGAATAAGGTCGCCGTTTGACCACCAACTTGCCTGATGTTAAGCGACGTTGTAGTCTAAGAAGGAGCACGACAACCTATAAGGTACTTATTCACTCTAGCCTTGAAGTTACACGACTAGGCCATTTCACGGAATGGCTTGGTCCGGTGGGTGGTAACTGGCCACGGCCGAAGCCTCCCACCAGAGTTTGCTACCCGGTTAGCACTACCCGGGGACCACGTGTAGGGAATCAGAATAGAGCATATTCTAATTTCTTCTGTGGCTTCACAATGCCACAGCACATGCACTAGTTTCGTTCTCCGTTAAGTAGCCACGACACAGCGGGCTGTCCGTGGCTCCCAGTTTATACAAATGACTGTTCAAGTTGCAATGACTGATTATGAGCCCTACTAGCAAGCGCAGATCCTGTCGGTGCAACTTTAATAGATTGTTAGTGATCTCAAAAACAGGTATTTTCTGGAACAATTTTTACGATAGGCTGGCTTGGGCCACCTCAACCATTGCACAAGTTTTAGTCCAGGAGGAAATGATTGACTAAAGGACAATGGCAAAAATAAATTGACGTTGGTCAAAACGCCCGCAAGGTTTAACACTAGCCAATTTGTAGGTAAGGTTTAGGTTTAGTTTAGGTAGCTCGCTGAATTCGAACTCACAGTTTTGGGGATATTTTGTATTGTAGAGGAAAATTAAAAGAAAAACTGAAGCCATTAACATAATATTCATTCACCCACCCCTGCACCCACCATGCAGGTCACGTGATCGTGACTCGCGACGTCATCATGGAGTTTTTGCTTAACATTTCTGATAATTTATTAAAATTTAGCTATTCTTAAAATTAAAATACATATATCAGTTTCTGTAGGTTGAATTCTTCCGGTGTCGTACTTTTTTTAATGCATAAAAATAATCTACCGAAAGCGCTGTACCAACCCTGCGGGCAAACTTTTTTTGGACCAATTTGCTCATTGTCCTTTGTTCCTGGCTCGGGGGCTAAGTAGTAGTTTTAACAGAAACACCTTTTTTCATTATAAGTACTTACTTAATATTTATTTTATTGGAAATATAAAAGAAATCTTAAAACTAACGTATTTTGGAAATATAATATAAATTCGACGAGGACATTAATTGTACTTCAACAACATTGAAATGTTTAGGTAATGTACATCTTAGGTCAAATATTTTGTGCCCACAGAGAAAATAACAGCAACTGCTTAAAACCCACTGCTTTCTGTACAGAATGTTTGGAAAAAGCGTAGTGAACCCGTACAGGTGGCCGACTATGAAATCTTATTACCATGATAGTTACGTTTTTACGATGTCACATATGAGGGAGTACTATTACATCGTATAACCATGATGGTAACGTTTTTGACGCTGCACGACCATGGACCTTATTGCGCGGCGATACGATTCGCGGTCGCGCAGTTGTAGCAACACATACAAAAAAATGCAGTCTATGATCTGCTGTGTGACGATTTGCGAGCGAACTGTCAAAGGAATGTAGCGAATGAATGAATGAATGTAGCGTAAGGAATGAAGGAGTAGCGCTTGAGTCACCCGCCCCGCCCAACCGGCACTTTTGGCTGGAGCACGGAAGAGGACGGACCTCGTAGTGTTTTTCTTTGGTGTTTTTCTGTAGTATTGATCTTGGTGTCCATTAGATTCATACTGGCATTACCTACATATTGTACATGGTTTGGATTATTAGAAGTATTAGTTGTTTACATTTACATTAAGGTGGTTTTGAATACCGTCCCTTCAGAAATAGTTTACACAGTGAAAATAAAGCATAACTATCATGGTTAATGGTAGGCCCTCGGATGTGACAGCTTTCTGATGAGAGGTTTACATAGGTGACTAAAGCCGCACGACATTTGCCGCGCAGCAAAAACCGAAAGTCTAAATGGCAATTCGGTTAAATCGCAAGTGACTAAAGCCAAGAGATTTGTGAAGCGATTAGCCGTCAAAAATCGACCCGTGTAAACCCCTCATGACATTACAATGTCGTTATTCAGAAAATACAGGTGAGCGACCTGCAGAAGCTCGGGTTATCTTTTTAATTAAAACTGTTATGGCGTGTCCTAGACAGACGCGGCCTGCGGTGGCGGCCTATGGACTTTCGCATTGGCGGCCCACTGTCCGCATCTGTCTGGGTGACGCCTAAATCGTCTTGCGCTACCAAGAGTTAGAAGCTAAACTTGAGTTAGTTAAAATATTAGATTGACATCACATTTTTGCTCTTAGGTAATTAACCATGCGTTTAAAAGTGTAACTGCATGATTATCCTCTGCAAAAACTTTAAAGGTTTCTTTCGCGACTCACGGAATAAGAGTTTTTGGTTATTTTTCTGCCGCCAGAGCGCGCTAGGTAGACTGCAGGTTTAAATAACTGTTTAAGTCTATTCTAGGTATAATTGTACTGAATTCTGAAGATCTATCTATAATTTTTTTTTTAATATTGAAATCGTAAATTCTTATTTATTATTATGTCGCAACATTGCAGAGTTCAATAAAATTATAGATACATTTTAATTTTTTTTTCTATTTTGACAGTTACGACTGTACAATTAGATCTTGACGTTTAAGTGCTACCATCTAGTGTAAGTTGGTTGTAAAACCTTCATTTGGAAAGGATATCATTTCAAAATTGAATTCAATGGTAAAACTTTCTAAGTTACCATGGTTTACTATGGTAACCAAGCCAGTTACCAATGGAACAGCTAAATTTTGACACAACAATGTTTCATAGAAAATGTCTCGAGCAAAGGGGTGGAATGACAGCTGTCGGTATTAGCAGATTGACGGCTTGCTGACAGCTACGCGGCACACGACTCCTTTGAGGTTGGTGAACGCTTCGTCCTGAGTTCCTTGGTCGAATTTCTGAAACAAAATACAAATTATTTAAGAGTTTGACACTTATCTTTGACCGACAGCGCAAGAAGCAGGGTCAAGTTTTTCGAAGGTATTGTAGAGGTATGTATGAATATAAGAGGTTTCTTTGGCACGCCCTACAGCCTAAACAGTTTGATGGATGACATGTGAGGTGTCATTTGAATCATATTGATAATGGAAGTGACATAGGATACAACATTTTTCAGTCAGTCTTGGTAATTTACAAAGGATTGAAAAGAGAGAGTTCACCTAGTGCGTTCTCGATTGATGTTTGAGTAAGAGTTTCACAGTTTCGCCCGCTAGATGGCAGCACCTACCTCATTGATGACCACAGTAGGCACGAAAGCCAGCGGTCTCAGCACAGCGTCAGTCTTGTCTCCGTAGCTGGCCAGCAGGGTGTCTCCCTGGTCTCCGCTCGCGCAGCGCTTGAGCTTATCTGACTCAGCCAGCTTGCTTGCTTGCGTGAGGCACTGGGGGAAGAAAACAGTTGACTGAGCGAAACGAGGTCTCAGGCCTTATTGGATCAATCAGCTTTTTTTATACATAGAATAATATCACATTTTACCACCAACACGTGTTTGTATGTCATGTTTATGAATTTGATTATGTGTTTGTTTGCCCAGCAGAAGCCAGAGGGAGCGGGTTCAAACCCAGCCGATGGCTCGCATCAATTTGTTCATTGTGTGAACATATGTGCGTATTGTATGTCAACTGCTACATGACTGGAGCCCGGTGTATGGCGATAGACTCACCCTCTACCAAATTTGGGACTGAAGATCGTCCGGCGAAGTGCAGGTGTTTTATTATTGTATTACACCTCTGCTAGCCCCTTCGGGGGAAAGGCGTGACGATATGTATGTATATGTATGTTTGTTTGACGATAGCTAAAGAACTATAGATGAATAAAGAATGTATGTAAAAACTATCGAAGGTTGTTAAAATAAAGTGATCTCCAGATCACGGTGACATAAGTAAAGACAAGTTTATATTTAAAAAAAACCTCTACGCCGTTTTTAAAGAACACCTTATACTAACTACCGACTAATTCACCTTTCAAACAAAAAAAACAAAATCAAAATCGGTTAATCAGGTCGGGAGCTACGATGCCACAGACAGACTCTCACACACACACACACACACACACACACACTCACACACACACAGACACAGAAACTACAAACTTAAAACACCCCATCGTTTATGCGTCGGGGGTTAAAAATTAGAATTTAAAAAAGGAAAGAATAAACGACACTTAACTACTACTAACTAACCACTACAACTACTGACCATAAAATAAATAATGTATTTAAATAAATAGCTAATCTAATAAACCACTACCATAAAGCCAGTACCCAAAATGCTGGCCTCAGTGCACGGTTCGGTGATGGTTGAGTGCACACAACTTTGTTAAGCAGCGACCCGTCCCGGTTTCGCACTGTGACCGCGAGGACATGTTAATCCTCATGGTCATACTGGTATGACAAACTAGTATGACCATACGAGGAAACGCTGCTATAAGTCTGCCTTGCAACATTACCTAGTTGATGTTGCCCCTCAGTTTCCTGCCTGTTTTTCTGAGATGAGGCTCCCTTTCCGAACAAGGCGATCATTGCTATAATCTAACTTTAACTTTAACTTCAATCGTCCCAATTAGGGCCCTAGAGCAAATAACAGGGCAGTTCGACTCTCCCTCGGCGACAGCCCAAGCCAAGGCCGTACCGCAGAAATGCCCCTGAGCTAGTCGTCCATAGCTTTATACATTATCAAGGCTTTCTCGACTATGTAGAGAAAATATTTGAAGAGAAGAGAAGAAGAAGGCGGAGAGTTACCGTGTCGAGCGCCTTGTCGGGGCTAGCCTGCCCCATGAGGCAGATGACGAGCTCCATCTTGTCCGTGTCCTGCAGGCTACGGTCCTTCAGGATGCACGACTGGATCTGGAATCACCATGCAACAGCATTAGTCATAGACATATCGCGCTTTTTCCCAGAATTATTGTCGTTTATGTACAGGGGAAGTCTATTAGACAAATGTTAGTCTTTGAGGCATATGTTACGAGATTGAAGGGCGCTGCAAAATAGGTTTAAGTATTTATAATCTTACAAATAGTATAGCATCAAATTTTACACAGTATCTTTAAGCGTAGGTATGTGATCACGATCACAATGCCGTTACGTAGTAGGTAATCGTACCTAATCATACCTTAGAATTATGAAAAATGAGCTGAATTACCACCTAAACTATACTCGTATTTACATGCTAAAAATTAATTAACATTGTCGTTTTATATTTGCTAAAATGGAAAATTAAAATGTTATTACAAAAAAATGTATTTGTTAGTTGCCCAAATTTTTCGCAGGTAAGTATCGCACAATACTTAATTGAAAATTTTTATTTTCGTTTTTTATGACTATTGCTGTTGGCTACTGAGGCCTCTACAGCGTACCGGGCAATAGGCAAGCGCAGATGCGCAGATTTTCAAATTTTCGAATCTTTAGCATTTAAGTACCTTGTTTCCATAGCACTCATCGGGTCCGTGGTGGCATTGGAACTCCCACTTGCCTCCCACTTTATCATGCTGGAAAGAGACAAAAAATACATTGAATATTATGTAGTACATAATTGACGGAGCGAACGAGGTGGACATCTCGACATTTGTTAGTTCAGCCACAGAAGAAATACTAATCCTACGATCAGAAGCATTAAGACCCAATGTTTGATAATAAGCGGCTCTATGACCAGACAATAAAGCTTATTTCATACGATGATCGGTTAAGTAGGTAGTTTAAGCGTGAAAGCATAACAACTCACTGTCGAATTTATACTATTAGTTAGAAGGTTTTTAATAACTGCCCGTTTGGGTTTTGGGCAATTTTGCCAACAATACTGGAAGAGAGTCAGCTTGTAGGAGAGATAATCCTAGTTGATCACACAAGAGGTAGGGTCAACTGGGGAAAACGCGTCTTTGGGACAATTGCGTCTTTCGAAAATTACTTCCGCCAAGTAGCCACTAGTATGTCTATAGATATTACCTAGTTGTAAGCGATGGCAGCCTAGTTGGGAGAAGGCTCGCCTCTCAAGCCAGAGGCAGCGGGTTCGAACCCAGCCAACGGCACTCACCAATTTGTTCATTGTGTGAACATATGTGCGTATTGTATGTCATCTGCTACATGACTGGAGCCCGGTGTATGGCGACAGGCTCGCCCCTGTCACATTTGGGACTGAATATCGTCCGGCGAAATGTGGGTGTTGTATTATACCTCTACCAGCCCCCTCGAGGGAAAGGCGTGACGATATTAAATGCATGTAAGCCAAAATTTGTGGGACAGTAATTTATTTATTCTATAAAAAAAAATGCCCCTCAGTTTCTTGCCTGTTCTACTGAGTAGAGGCTCTTTATCCGAACAAGGCGGTCGAGTCTATTTAAAAAAAAACTTTAACGTTCATAAATGGTTCATAGGTGTTTTTTGATACCCAAATTGAATAAAATCTTATTGGGGGCAGAAGCCACTATTAAACAAAAACAAAAAAAAACATATTGACTTTGACTTTACTGACAAGCCCTTCACAATTTAGGCAGCAACTAACGCCATCTTGTCGAGATTATTGCAACTAAGATTTTTTTTTTAATATAGGAGGCGCCTAATTTCTGAAACGTTTGTCAGTAATTCTCGAAATACGCAATTGCCCCACAGACGCATTTGCCCCAGTTGACCGTAATAGAAAGAAAAACTAAAAACGGATGTTATTGGTCTGAATGAAAATGAATTTAGATAGTACTCACAGTGCTCTTCCCGTAAGGCACCAACTTGACCTTGATGGCTCCGCGGAAGTCCCTCCAAACCGGTGCCAGCTGCTGCGTGATGAAGCGTTTGCTGTCTGGACACAGTGACTCGTAGTACACCGCTATTTTCACCTGCAAACAACATAATTATAAATCTCTATCTTTCTATGAGAGCGATGGTAGCCTAGTCGGAGAAGACTCGCCTCTCAAGCCAGAGGGAGCCGGCTCGGACCCAGCCGAAGGCACGCACCACTTTGTTCATTGTGTGAACATATGTGCGTATTTAATGTCATCTGCTACATGACTGGAGCCCGGTGTATGGTGACAAGCTCGCTATTCAGTCCCAAATGTGACGGGGGACATTTGGGACTGAATATCGTCCGGCAAAGTGTGGGTGCTGTACACCTCTGTCAGCCCCGTCGGGGGAAAGGCGTAAAGATATGTATCTTTCTATGTAGAGAGCTCAGATCAACCTAGAGAGTAAGATAGCGCACGGCATATGATTTAGGTGAAGCCAAAAACCATCCAAAAACTACACTACTGTCGTATATGTACACATCACGCAAACATTGACGCAAAAAAACACCACGCTACTCGCTTAATCATTCTTACCTCGACATTATGTGCATTGGTTTATGGTATAATTTCGTGTACATAAATATACTTAGTGCATTATAAAAGTGTGAACAGGACTACATTTTGAGGTTCTTTTTAAAAACTGTGCAGTTTTTTACAAGTCAATTTTGAAAAAGCCGTAACATTAAACTCTTACAAATATGTGCAGTTTTAGAACATTAAATCTACCAAGGTTGTATGTTGGAACGGAAAAGGCTAACGTAGAGTTTGGGAATTAATATTAGTTTTCGTGCAATTGTAAATGTTTTTCATGGGAACATTACCACGCGCACACGTTTAAAAGAAGTGGCTTCAGCGAGATATAACGCAGTGTTCCATCTTTTCCTCTAGGTTGATCTGAGGTAGAGAGAGAGGAAATTCTCTCTCTCGCCGATAGCATTCACCCGCAGATATTCGTCCTCGGCGGATTGGGACGCTTGTGAATGGTAGACTCGTTAAGTTATTTTAATATCAAAGGCGATGCTTAAAAAATCGACTTCCCGTCATCCGGATTGGATTTACCTAAATACATTTAACAATTTATAGATTTTGTTGTTATTTTAAAAACAGCTTGACAGTATTCACAAAAATTTTATGGGACAACCTCTAAGCATGATCTACCAAACAAAAAAAAATTATCAAAATCGATTCACAGTTGGCGGAATGATCGCGTAACATATCTACATACAAAAAAACATACAGACAAGTTGAAAACCTCCTCCATTTTTTTTAAGTCGGTTAAAAATACAAATTTTGACTCACTTTGTCGTCAGTCTTCTTGTTTTTAGTGATGACGCCGCAGACGAGCGCAGCCAGGCATATCACTAGTAGACTCCGCATTTTGTTCTGCAACAAACAAACAGACCTCTATAATTTTTAGGTAAGTATTTTATCCAAAAAAAAGCGGTGATATTAGAGAAGGCTTGTCTCTCAAGCCAGAGGGAGCGGGTTGGGTCCCAGCCGAAGGCACGCACCAATTTGTTAATTGTGTGAACACATAAACATAACATATCGACACGCCTTTCCCTCGAAGGGGCTGACAGAAGTGTAATACAAGACCCACACTTCGCCGGATGATATTCTGTCCCAAATATGACGAGGGCGAGCCTGTCGCCATTTACCGGGCTCCACTCACATAACTGGAGGCCGGTGTATGGCGACAGTCTCGCCCCTTGTCGCATTTGGGCCTGAATATCGTCCGGTGAAGTATGGGTGTTGTAATACACCTCTGGCAACCCCTTCAGTGGAACGGCGTACGATATGATAAGTTTGCCAAAGAATAAATAAATTGCGGTACATAATTATATTTGGTTCAAAGGAACGATGGTCGGTAGACCAAATCAGTCACAGAATAGTGAACGCGGGACAACGGATCACGTGACAGACCTTCAAACATTGTCAGATGACAATGTTGCTATAGGACGCGTTGAAGAGACACTTCTATTCAGCTAGAGGTAGAATATATATAATATAATATATATATATATATTATATATTTACTTATATATATATATATATATATACCACACTTTTATAATTAGCTACAGTATTTCACGAGGAAGGTGTTTGGAAACAATTTTTTGTGTAAACGCGAACGAAGTCGCGGGTAACAGCTAGTCCATCCATACTAATATTATAAAATCGAAAGTAACTATGTCTGTCTGTTTGTAGGCTTTTCACAGCTAAACGGCTGAACGGATCTTGATGAAGATTGTTAATTAGTTACAGTATACCACGAAGAAGGTTTTTGGAAACTATTTTCTGAATAAACGCGAATGAAGATGCAGGTAACTTTTTTTTTTAATGATTAATGCTATTTGCCAGTGAGGCCTACAGCGTACCAGACGTAAGGCAAGCGCGGATGGCGCAGGGCCTTGAGAGAGTTTGGTGTTCAAAAACTAAGTGCGACTAGCACAAGGGCACCACCTCTATATGGCCTGGAGCTTGTCCAGTGACCCTATTCGGAGATTAGAGATTTTCATCTCACCTTTTTTCGTCCTTGTTGCTCTCGTTTGAGACGTCATAGGTGTGAAAGTGACCAAGATAAAATCTCACGCGTAGGAATAGTCCCACAGGTCTTGATCAGATGCTTGGGCAAACACTACGGAGGTGAAGTCATAACGGGGCGGATGCAAACAAGCTTTACTAAATAATTGAAGATAAACTTCTAATGCGACTTCCAAAAAGGTTGCGTTAAACGTTTAACGCTCCTGGCGAGTGGCAATAGAAAGAGACAGAGCAAAAGTGAATGCGAGGCACTCGAACGCATGCGCGTAGTAAGAAAGATACACAGAAGTTTCACTTCTTCCGCGCGGAGGGAGTCCACGCACTATTTTTATGATGAGTTCCTCTTGCAGATCAAGGAGGAGGGGTTAACCCCCTCCTTTCCCCTCTCTTCCTCCTTCCCTCCAAACTATCAAATTCATACTTTTCTTTAGCTGGAGTTTATAATATTAGTGTGATGTGATGTGATATTTTTGCCATACCTAATTATTTAATGACATTAATGAATTACTTTTATATTTGACATAATTCTACTTCCTACTAATATTATAAACGCGAAAGTTTGTGAGAATGGATGTATGGATGGATAGATGTTTGTTACTCTTTCACGCCGGAACGGCTGAACAGATCTGGATGAAATTTGGCACAGAGATAGATTATGGTCTAGAATATATGGAATAGAATATAGGATGCTTTTTAACCGCGGGTGAAACTAGTTATTAATATAATTATTGTTTTGACTTTTTTTAATATTCGACTGTGACATTAAACTACTCGTAGGTATAGAAGTTATCAATAAATTCTAAATTCTGATTTTCACAATACTCGAGTAGAGTTTTTTTAGTGCTTTTGCGTTTACCAACCTTCATAAAGCTCACTTTCACCTAAGTCAAGCCGCAAACGAAAAGCCTGGATACCTGATGAGTTCAATACCACAACTTAAACTACCAATCCACTTACCTTTACTCGTTATTTCAAGGCTAAAATCCAACAAAAACTTAACCAACAACTATACCGCAATCGATTAGCGAGACAAGTGACCGGTGTCCGCGAGAGAACTGCGCTGCAATTGGTTTTACAGTTACTAGTTAGGATGTGTGGAAATATGCTGCGAGGAGGTGACAGGTGGAGCGATGAGCTGAGCGGTTAGCGGAATGCTGCGTTTTCACATTCAACGAGCACGAGCACAAGCGTGTAAATAGGCTGCTCGGTTGTTTGCACGCGCTCGCCGCTGAACGAGTGTCGGTTTTTTAACACACTCCCTTCACCTCCCATCCTATTGTCCTTCCAAACTTTGGTTTTACGGACCGATACTGTGAGTCTTTTGGCTGTTGCCAGACTGCTCTATAAATTGTGTACATGTACACAGAGTCAACGAAAACAAGTTTTTTTGCACCTTTTTGATTTGAAAAATTATGATGATCAGGTGCAAAAGACTACAGCTGGTAGAAGAAACAACCAAAAACTGTTTAACCGAAGTACGATTTCGAAAATCATTCTAATTTTGAAAAAAAAAGTCACAAAAAGTATCATCTTAAAAAACTTATTAAGCGTAGTTCTCAAATCAGCGATAACAACACCTTTTTCGAATATTAAATAGCCAGATTAGTTCTCTAAAGTTTAACCGAGTAACTTATTCTTATTCGTGTCCTTGTTACGATTAATACTAATAAAAACGGCAAAAAAAGCCAATTCTAGGCGCAGATCTCATTTTACCATCAAATATGGTTTACGATTTTCAACTCTAAATGAAACTTAGGTGGAAAATCGTGGTATGACCGCGTCTTAACACTGTCTCCCTCCTAGTTTTTGGCAAGGTTAAAAGAGTGACTGTGTTTCCGCCCTTGTGTTTGTTCACACACCCTCGGTCGCTTTAGTATCCATCCAGTGCACCTTGCTTGGTCTGACTGACGCGTCGCAATGCGTGTGAATAGCTTGTTTGGGCTCCCGATCGCGGCAGATTACTTGCTATACTGCTAAAGCAAGCAAGTTCGTTTAGGCCGAGTGGCAAGCTTTGATGTCAGAGTTTTTAGAAGGCCTCTGCTGTACTGCCTATTTGGCTTCTTCCTGATTGCATACCGCGCGTCTGAACGCGACACTAGGTATTACTATAGGCTAGTAACTCCCGAGGGTTCCAACCTTGTCGTGGTGGGGGGCTTAGTAGCCGTGGCCTTGGCAGCCACGGTGAAGCTAAGTCTAACCGGTTTATCTAACCCACGTAGAGTGGCCAGAGCAGCTAAAGCGGGCTGCGGTTGTTCAGACGACACCGCATCTGAGGGCCGCGGCAGAAGAGGATTGCCCGCATAACCTTCAGCGGCGCTTGCAGAGTCGCCGACCCATGATGGCGGACGCGAAAGGATCGGAGGAGAAAAGGAGTATCAGAAGATCGAGAATCAAAGACGAAGAATCAGAAGTAATACACACAGAGACACAATTAAAAAATATAAAGCAAAATGCAACATACAGCGAATTTCGCTGCCGCGTACCGCCGCGTTAGTGTGGGAAAGACGTCAGATAAAACATAGAAGTTTAGGACACAGCTTTAGTCGCTAGTTAACTATTTGAAAGAAAGAAACAATATACATACAGTTTATAGCAATACAATATTACTATCAACAAAGCATAAATTGTGTGTTAGTAAGTACGAGTACTTAGGTATTTTATTCTTATTTGTTTATTGCTGATATTACATATTCTTCACATAAACTAGTAAGTTACATTATACAATATACCCTGTGCATAGGGCGTTGCAAGTGTGGCGTGCTAGTGTGTAACTAGATACAGTCAAGTCACAATTATAGACGTATAAAAATGTTGTGAAATATATGAAACAAAAGTTATGTAGGTAAGTACCTACTATTTAAAAAATGTATTGCCAAGAACCAGCCCCAACAGCGTAAAAAACATTATTTTGAGTTCGCTGTCACTCCGCTCCCGCTCCGCTCGTCCACAGCCCTCTCCCGCGAGGTCACAGTCTGACCCAATAGTCCGTCCACCGCACAATGTTTACAACTAAGTAGGTACTTCAAACATGTGTGAAAGTTACCTTCTTGATAATTCGAAACCGGTACGAGTTAGGATTTCCGGAAAAGTATGGGTAAAAATTTATTAACTTTTGGTTACATCTAACGGAAATTATAATTGTAATTAACCAATATTAAAAATGCGAAAGTTGTCAGTGAGAGTCGTGTGTGTGTTTGTTGTTTTTACATCTGAGCGCTACCGTTGTTCGGATGGCACTATGTGTAGGTTGCGGTTGTTTTCTCGCTGTGTTAGCCGGGTAGGAAACTCTGGTGGGAGGCTTCGGCCGTGGCTAGTTACCACCCACCGGACCAAGCCATGCCGTGAAATGACCTAGTCGTGTTTCGGGATGTATTTTATTTTATTTTTAAACCTTCCGTAAAACATTATCAAGCTGATGGTGCAAATCGCATCAAAATCGTTTAGAAATTAGCGGATGTACAAACAGAGAGACAGACAGACGCGGAAAGCGACGTTGTTATATACTACATAGAGAAGAAGTAGAGAAGACATAGAGAAGAGAAGAGAAGAAACAAGTAACATTATTAAAGAAAAACAAAAAACCCGGCTGCAAAATGTTGTACCTTATGTCACTTCCACTATCAAGACGATTCAAATGACACCTCACATGTCGAAATACATCAAGCTGTGTAGGCTGTAGGCCGTTCATAAGAAACCTCATACATATATACATACCCACATACATACATACACTTGAAAGCATAAGCCTCCTTCTTTCGCAGTCGGGTAAAGATACACCATAAACTCGTACCATATACCTTCTACATACAAATATAAAGTTAAAAGCTATATAAGACTTGCCTCGGTGGCTCAGTTGATGGTGAACCTGTCTTCTGAACCTGGAGGCGTGGGTTTGATTCCCACCTATGGCAAATATTCATGTGATGAACATTTGTGTTTGTTTTATGTCTGGGTGTTAATTTCTATAAAATTATGTATGTATTTATTTGAATAAATACTTGTGTACCCATGTCTTATCTGTATCTGGCAGTCATAGTATTAAGGCCCCGTATTACACGAAATCAACGAAAACAAGTATTTTGTTTGCGCCTAGTTTGATATGAAAAATTGTGATGATCAGGTGCAAAAAATACAGCTACAAATATATAAATAGCTACATTTACATCAGTTTGAAGAACTTTGAAAATCCATTCTCATTTTGGCAAAAAAATCACAAAAAGTGTTTGAACGTAGTTCTCTAAATTATCAACGATTACACCAAAATTTTTGCACGAGAAAGAAAATTTTTGAATTTTTAACCGAGCAATTTATTGTAATTTGTGTTCTTATTACGATTAATACCAATAAAAACGACAAAAAAAAATATTTCTAGGCACCGATCTCATTTTACCATCAAACACGAAATATGATTTTAATCTCGAAATGAAGCGGCCTAAGTAAACGTATGTGTGGGTAAATAATCGTGGAATGACCGAGCCTTAAGTTGTAGAGTAATAACAGAAAGCGACTACCAACTAACTTTCACTAAGTACTTAAGGAGAAGATAAAGCGGTAGTCATCTATCTCTTTCGCGCATATTTACATTTTAAAAGTTTTTATTTTTTACGTTATTTACATTTTAATACATAGATTTTATAGATAAAATCTATTGATTTTAAAATTCTAAAGTTGTCCTAATTGGAAGAAGGCCCGCCTCTCAGGCCAGAGGAAGCGGGTTCGAAACCAGCCGACGGCACGCACCAATTTGTTAATATGTCATCTGCTACATGACTGGAGCCCGGTGTATGGCGACAGGCTCGCCCCTGTCATATTTTTGACTGAATATCGACCGGCGAAGTGTGGTGCTGTATTCCACCTCTGCCAGACCCCTCGGGGGAAAGGCGGGACGATAATTATGTTATGTTATGAATCCCAAAATTAGCAAACTCCATCCAAATGAACAGTTTCGGAGAAAATCGACAAGCGCGTTTGTATGGAAATTTTAAACGTTATTGCGATTCTTGAATGTGAATAAAAATAACACTAAACATAAAATATGTTATTAACAATCAAAATTCGTGAAAAAGTATTAAAGATTTATCTGAGTATATCACTATATATTATTAATTTCACTTTGTCACTCTGTAGGTTTAGAGGCTCGTCAGTATCATTACTCGCTCTCTTCGCTCGTCTTCTTCTTCTAGACGAAATGGCTATAGAATACCTTAAGCCAATTAAGTTAGTTTAAAGTGGCCGGACTCTTAAGACAATGCCCAATTCAGCTTGAAGCATTTGAAGGCTTTAAATGACATAAAATAATAAATAGTTACTATTACAGATTAGCCCGCCGGCGTTACAGCGCCGGTCGGATATGCATTGTTTTTTTAATAAAAGGGTACATGATCTTAAAAACTGATACATACTAGGTTCTCACGCACATTCTAGCCGAGTTCTCGTTCTCACGCTACAACTGTACCTCTAGCACTCAGATCAGCCTAGAGGAAAAGATGGAACACTGCGTTATATCTCGCTGAAGCCACTTTTCAAACTTGTGTGCGTGGTAATGTTGCCATGAAAGACATTTACAATTGCACGAAAACTAACCCCAAACTCCCAAACTCTACGTTAGCCATTTCCGTTCCAATATACAGCCTTAGTAGATTTAATATTTTAAAACTGCACATATTTGTGAGAGTTTAATGTTACGGCTTTTTCAAAATTGACTTGTAAAACACTGCACAGTTTTTAAAAATAACCTCAAAATGTAGTCCTAGCGACACTTTTATAATGCACTTTGTTATTTATGTATTCGAAATTATACCCTAAACCAATGCAGATAATGTCGAGGTAAGAATGACCAAGCGAGTAGCGTAGTTTTTGGATGGTTTTTGGCTTCACCTAAATCATACGCCGTGCGCCATCTTATTCTCTAGGTTGATCTGAGCTGAAGCATAACAGCAGACCGCCTCGGTGACCCAGTATCCTTCAGACCTTCATCGGTTTATCGGTGACCTTCAGAGCTAGGCGTGGATTCGATTCCCATCTAGGAGCAAACATTTTTTATGCGATAAACATTTGTGTTTGTTCTATGTCTGGGTCATAATGTCTATTCAAGAATGTATTTAAACATATATCGGTCTCTGGCAGCCATAATACAAGCTTTACTTTACTCATTCTTCATACTTTTTTTACCCGACTGCGCAAGAAGAAGGGTTATGTTTTTCGAGTGTTTGTATTAATATTTGTTTGTATGGTATGTGTGAGGTTTCTTTGGCACGCCCTACAGCCTAAACAGCTTGATGTATTTCGACATGTGAGGTGTCATTTGAATCGTCTTGATAGTGGAAGTGACATAGGGTATAACATTTTGCAGCCGGGTTTAACAAAACCGACGGGGTGTTATAAGTTTGACGTGTCTGTCTGTGTGTCTGTCTGTAGCATCGTAGCTCCCGAATGGATGAATCTATTTTGATTTCGTTTTTTTATTTGAAAGGTGAATTAGTCGGGAGTGTTCTTACGAGTAGCTACTCGTATGTTTGATGAAACTTGATGTTGATGGTTTTTTAAATGATTAATCTAATCTGGGACCCTATTCGGAGATTTGAGATTGTCATCTCATCTTTTTCCGTCCTTGTCACTCTCGCTTGAAACGGCATAGGTGTGAGAGTGACCAAGATAAAATCTCATCTCATCTCACGCGCAGGAATAGCCCCCCTGTTCTTTTAGTAATGTTACTTGTTATATTTACGACTGCCTCGGTGGCTCAGTTGGTAGTGAACCTGCCTTCTGAGCTTGGAGGCGTGGGTTCGATTCCCATCTAGGGCAAACATTTATGTGATGAACATTTGTGTTTGTTCTATGTCTGGGTGTTAATATCTATTTAAGTATGTATTTAAAAATATCTAAGTATGTATATCAGTCTCTGGCAGCCACAGTACAAGCTTTGCTTAGTTTGGGGTCAGGCGACCGTGTGTGGAAGTGTCCCGAATTTATTATCATTATTATTATTGAACTCCATTAAAAAGACAAAACAGTGCATATCTATTCCGAGGCTATACGACGTCTATGAACGAAGTGATGATAGCCTAGTTGAAGAAGGCCCGCCTTCAAGCCAGAGGGAGCGGGTTCAACCCAGCCCACGCCCCTATGTGTTCATTGTGTGAACATATTATGTGCGTATTGTAAGTCATCTGCTACATGACTGAAGCCCGGTGTATGGCGACAGGAATCACCCCGTGTCACATTTGGGACTGAATGTCGTCCGGCGAAGAGTGGGTGTTGTATTTCACCTCTGCCAGCCCCCTCGGGGTAAGGCGTGACGATATGTTCCAACGTCCATTAATTGTAAGGGTTACGTAAAGCATTCGTAGGTTTAAGTAGGTATACACAGTGTATATGATAGGTATTTAAGTACTAAGTAGGTATAAAGAACGATCTAGACCAGTTGCATTCATCTAGGTTGCCTTAATGGTGTTCAATTACTTGCGTACTTTGACTCGCTGCATCAGACATTCCTGCGACAATATCGAGCGACTTATAACTTGACCGAGCGGAGCAAAAGCATCAATTTAAGGACAACTTGGCGTTTGTATATTATTCCGCTTAGCAATGCGTATAGCCTCGTAATAGATGTACAGTCTTGTGTCTTTTGAAGCTAAACTTCTTTTGGCGCGATAGAGAAAAATGATGAGAGTGAATTTTTACGATGCGCGCGCACACCGACACCTAAATTCTACATCGTGAAGTTAATTCTAGGTGGCATGAAAATTGATAACTATGTTCAAGTTGTATGTATATTCTAGTATTTTTATATTTGGAACACGTGTTTCGTAAGAGTGCAATTAAACAGTAAAAGAAAGTAAAGAAGTATAACTTCTAACGCGTGTACATAAGTACACAAACTCTTTTTTTTCTTTTACATTCTTGAACTAAATCGAAAAAGACAAAAGACTGTGTCACTATTCGGAGGCTATCCAACGTTTATTGCTAAGGGAGTATATGTTAAGTTACTTACATACTAACTCCTAACTAATAAATATAAAAAAAAAAAAAAAAATTCGGGTCACTTCCACACACGGAAATAAATAAAATTAAAAAAATAAATAAAAATAATATAAATAATACTTAGAAATACGAAATTGAGTTTGATCATTTGTTTGTTACGCGGTCTTACCACGATTTTCGACTCAGACACACGTTTACTTTTTTTAAATTATTGATAACATAACATACTCGTAACATAACATAACATATCGTCACGCCTTTCCCCCGAAGAGGCTGGCGGAGGTGTACAACACCCACACTTCGCCGGACTATATTCAGTCCCAAGTGTGACAGGGGGCGAGCCTGTCGCCATACACCGGGCTCCAGTCATGTAGCAGATGACATACAATACACACATATGCTAACAAAATGAACAAATTGTTAACCTAAAAACCTTTAAAAAAAAAAAAAAAAATTCGGGACACTTCCACACATGGTCGCCTGACCCCAAACTAAGCAAAGCTTGTACTATGGCTGCCAGAGACTGATAATACATACAAATATTTTTAAATACATATCTTAAATAGATATCATACTTTATAAAGTACAAAAAAATTTAGAATGTTACAAACCCGTCTAACCAAATTCAAAAGAACTCTGACCATATAGAACTCACTGCACTTTTATATTAAATCAAATACTGAGAGAAGCGTCTCTTCCCAGAAATAACTTACAACTGGCTTACTTCAAGTAATACTATCGGAGTAAGTAACCTGACCTCTGGCCTTAGTATCATGTGATAATGCAAAGACAGTCTTATTTAGTAGGTAAATGATAAAAAACTGGCCAAGTGCGACCCGGACTCGCGCTCAAAGGGTTCCGTACCATCCTAACTAATATTTTAAATTTGAAAGTGAGTTTTTTTTATATTAAGAACTAGCTGCGCCCCGCGGTTTCACCCGCGGTCAAAAAGTATCCTATGTGTTATTCTAGACTATAATCTATCTCTGTGCCAAATTTCATCCAGATCTGTTCAGCCGTTCTGGCGTGAAAGAGTAACAAACATCCATACATCCATTCTTACAAACTTTCGCGTTTATAATATTAGTAGGATAGGATAGACATTTGACCAAAGTCAAAGTCGAAATGTTTTTATTCAATTTAGGTATCAAAGATACACTTGTCTTATGAACGTCAAAGTTTTTTTAAATACCTCCGACCACCAATTCACCTGATGTGAAGTGACATTGTGGTCTAAGATGAAGCACGAAAACCTATTAGGCACTTATTCTTTCTGGCCTTGAATATCTAGTTTGCTAATAATAATAATAAATTCGGGACACTTCCACACACGGTCGCCTGACCCCAAACTAAGCAAAGCTTGTACTATGGCTGCCAGAGACTGATATACATACTTAGATATTTATAAATACATACTTAAATAGATATTAACACCTAGGCATAGAACAAACACAAATGTTCATCACATAAATGTTTGCCCTAGGTGGGAATCGAACCCACACCCCCAAGCTCAGAAAGCAGGTTCACTACCAACTGAGCCACCGAGGCAGTCAAGTGTTTGTTTATTTGTTTGTTTGCAACGCTTTCACGTCTCAACTACACAACCGATCGTCTTGAAATTTTGCATACATATTGTCTGGTGTACAGAAAAGGACGTTGGGTACTTTTTATCTCGAAAAAATTAACCGTTTCTGTGGGACCGCGGGTGAAACTGCGGGGCGAGGCTTGTTATCTATAAAAGAAAACCCTATGTATGGTAGCCCCCTAATTGTATGGGCCCCTTAAATATTTGTTTTAGTTTGTTTCAACCCGGGGTTAAAACAAACTAAAACTAAATAGGTATTTGTTTAAAAACGACGGGGTGTTATAAGTTTGACGTGTTTGCGTGTGTGTGTGCCTGTCTGCGACATCGTAGCTCCCGAATGGATGAACCTATTTTGATTTTGTTTTTCTTTTTTGTTAGAAAGGTGAATTAATCGGTGTTCTTAGTTATGTTTGCCGAAAATCTGTGCCGGTTTTTTTTTTAATATTTAATTTTTGTGTGAAGCGGCATAACAGAAATACATCTGTCAAAATTTCAACTGTCTGACTGTCACGGTTCAAGAGATACAACCTGATGACAGACGGACGGACAGCGGAGTCCTTAGTAATACGTCTTTTACCCTTTAGGTACGGAACCCTAAAAACGTTCTAAAGCTATGTTTTGTTTTTTCCTACAGATAAAATGTTGCTTGCCACTGAGAGGGTAACCATTCACAATCCTGCCTTGCAGTCCGCCGCGCAGGACTGCGAAGCAGGATATAGCTCATACACCATCCTGCCTAGCATCCTGCATGTCGTTGCCAGACGCGAGACAGGCTGCGACAACATTCACTGTCCTGCATTACTTATAAAAAAATAAGTTCTTTTAGTGATTACCCGACTGCGCAAGGAGGGTTATGTTTTTCGAGTGTAGGTATGTATGTTTGTATGTGGGTATATATGTATGAGATTTCTTTGGCACGCCCTAAAGCCTAAACAGGTTGATGCATTTCGAAAAGTGAGGTGTCGTTTGAATCGTCTTGATTGATAGTGGAAGACACAGAGTACAACATTTTAATCATTGAATTAGGAATACTCTTCCAATGATATAAAAATACTAGGTCTAGCAGTCCGGGACAGGTAATGACGTCACTCGTAAATGTCATCGTCTCTTTCGGACTATCAGTAAATGACATATTTCGGTCTTGCTTAATCATGGAAAGACGTCACTACGTGTTGCCCACGTAACCATTTTTAACTCAGAATGCTATATCTGGCGAAGTATATTTTATTATACCATGACTCTAGACTAGGGATAGTCTGAGATTTTAATAATATCCGCAGTGTTAGACTACATTTTGCAGTTATATTTTGTTGTTCTTTTAATAATGTGTCATGTTATTGTTTGAACTCTTATCAACAGGCGCCATTATAAAAACGTGCGTTTAATAAACTTATTACTTATATTCAGATAACATTATTACTTACCTAAGTTTAATAATAACTCCCTTATCAAACAAAAGGTTATCCTTCACAGATTGCTTCATTGTATCCTTCTGCGTAACTGCGGGTACAGAACAAATTAGTGCTATAGGTACTCCGCCAGGTATGGCATTCTGAGTTAAAAATGGTCACGTGGGCAACACGTAGTGACGTCTTTCGATGATTAAGCAAGACCGAAATATGTCATTTACTGATAGTCCGAAAGAGACGATGACATTGACGAGTAACGTCATAACCTGTCCCGGACTGCTTTTTTTTTTTTTTTTTTTTTTTTTTTTTTTTTTTTTTTTTTTTTTGTATCCTGCTACATAGCAATCTGTTTGGTCTAAACAATAATCTAATGTGCTGTCTGATTTTCATCGGTATGTATATCTTCAGCAGGGGCATGCACCCAGTGGTGCAGTCCTCATCTGTTGTCTGCGAATCTTGACGCTAGTTCGGGTATACTGTTTCTCTTAAGGCGAGAGAATCTTAGGCTGCCCACGCCCTGTAGCTCGGCGGCTAGCTCGTTTATGTGCTGATCCAATCTTGCTTGATAAATCTTGCTGTTTGACCCAAGACTGCTAGACCTAGAATTTTTATATCATTGGAAGAGTATTCCTAATTCAAAGATTAAAATGTTGTACTCTATGTGTCTTCCACTATCAATCAAGACGATTCAAATGACAATGACAAGTGACGTCATTATGTGTTGTCTCCTGGAATGAGAGTACATATTCCTAATTCAAAGATTAAAATGTTGTACTCTATGTGTCTTCCACTATCAATCAAGACGATTCAAATGACAATGACAAGTGACGTCATTATGTGTTGTCTCCTGGAATGAGAGTATTCCTAATTCAAAGACTAAAATGTTGTACTATATGTGCCTTCCACTATCAATCAAGACGATTCAAATGACAATGACAAGTGACGTCATTATGTGTTGTCTCCTGGAATGCTTGTTTTTTTAGATTATGGCGGCCCCCATATCTCAACAACTCATAGACCGATTTGACTCTTATTCGAAACCAAAAGAGGTGTTTTCATGAACTACTTGCCTGCAAAATTTTACAAAGATCGGATCAACGATACTTTAGTTATCGTCGGACAAACAAATGCCGAGATGTCCCGGAAGACTCTGAGACCTCACCGTCGTTCGGAAGCTCACTATGGCAAACACGAATCGATTTTTTGACCCATACTTCATCTTACAATGGATGACTAGTGGCTCTGTGAGCTGTAGACCTCGCGGCCGACGTTTGTCCTCCTCTACAGGTCTAACCTCCTCACAAACTTTCAAGAGAATCGGTTAAGGAATGCGATACAGGTCGTTCATTCAGATCCGTTCAGTCCTTCTAATGACTAACAAACATCCATCCATCCATACATCCATCCAAACTTTCGCATCAACCGAACGAGCGTTATCGAGCGAAGCGTCTATGCTTCAACAAAAATTCTTTCGTATGTCCGAATTCTGTCTGGATCTCAGTCCGGATCTTTGTCTTCCTCGATCCTCGATTTTACAAAATTGCATTTCCTAAAACTGACTTGACAAAAAATCCTATGTAATTATCGAACCTGACCTACTTACTGCTTACTCCTATTGCCAAACACTTATAATTGTTTAATATATTTTTTGAGTCTGTTGTTTGTCAATAAATTTTTTTATTCTTATTCTTATCACAAATTTCACGAGAATCAGTTGAGGAAATCGACCTGGGACCCTATTCGGAGATTTGAAATTTTCATGTCACTTTATTTCGTCCTTGTTGCTCTCGTTCTAGACGTCATAGGTGTGAGAGTGACCAAGATAAAATCTCATCTCATCTCACGCGCAAGGGGGCTATTCCTGCGCGTGAGATGAGATGAGATTTTATCTTGGTCACTCTCACACCTATGACGTTTCAAACTAGAGCAACAAGGACGTAAATAAGTGAGTTGAAAATCTCAAATCTCCGAATAGGGTCCCTGGAATAGCCCCTCTGTAGAAGATGACATACATCGGCCTCGAGGTCTATAGCACAGAGCCAGTAGTTATATTAGTATGATCCCAGCATAAATGACCGCATCCAATAAAAAATTAGCACATTAACCCAAGTCAAAGGTTATCGTAAGTCTAGAACTCTAGACTGACAATTGACCGGTCACTCAGCTAAAAGACCTATTTACATTATGCGTTTTCTCGTTCTCTGCTCGGGACAGCGAGTGATGCAGCCTAGTTGGGAGAAGGCCCGCCTCTCAAGCCAGAGCGAGCGGGTTCGAACTCAGCCGACGGCACGCACCAATTTGTTCATTGTGTGAGCATATGTGCGTATTGTATGTCATCTGCTACATGACCGGAGCTCGGTGTATGGCGCGACAGGGTCGCCCCCTGTCACATTTAAGACTGAATATCGTCCGGCGAAGTGTGGGTGTTGTATTACACCTCTGCCAGCTCCCTTGGGGAAAAGTCGGGACGAAATGTATGCTATGCTCGGGACAGGGTACAGAAACATGGTAGTAAATTATGACACAAGCATTATTGGTCCCTAAATCAGATGACCGAGTGGTTAGCACCTCCCTGCTTCATGCAGGGATATACCGTAAAACGGGGTGAATAGAAACGAAGCTAAAACTATTTTTATCACTAAAATCCAAACAATGTGAAAAAAGAAAATAAACTAAATGGTAGTTATTTTATTCATCGATATTATGATTTTAAAAAAGTATGTATTGTAAAAGTCTAAAATGTATGGTATAAATGTAAAAAGAGTCCCTTTGCGCGGAAGAAGTGAAACTTCTGTGTATCTTTCTTTCTCTCTCCCTCTTGCATTGTAATATTGTCGCTACTCGTTGCTAACGCTCGCGCTGGCCTGTAACAGGTAACGCGCATGCGTGCGTGTTAAACGTTTAACGCAACCTTGTTGGAAGTCGCATTAGAAGTCATACTTCAATAAATTAACGTTCTTAGTTTCGTCTCTATTCACCCCAACGTTCCTATTCACCCCCAGTCATGGTACAGCGCCCGAGATATCGCGCAATGTATAATTACTTAATCTAAAACACAATAGTACTTCGAACCAGACGTGACTGTCCAGTTAGCTAATCTCGTAGACCTCTGCGCCAGTTCAAAGATTTCTAGATTGAAGGTCACATAAAATGGAGACAGTAGCCAATCTAACTGGAATTGTCCGGTCGTTGGGAGTTGAAGGAGCGGGGAGTCAGGTTATATCGGTTAGGTATTTGTCTGGGTCGTTCATTCACCTACCAGCGATTGACAAAGATTGTGACCTCTGGTTTAAGTACTGGTTTCTAAGGGTCAGCGCACACCGAGTAGTGGCTTTTTTTCCGAACAAGGCGGTCGGGTCTATTAAAAAATTTTGACGTTCATAAGTGTATCTTTGATACCCAATTGAATAATAACATTTTGACTTTGACAGGCGAGCGAGGGGGCCGAGAATAGAATAGAATAGAATAGAATAGAATATTTTTTATTGTGAAACTGTGTGAAACCGAGTTTTTGAACTTGCCAATCAGTGTAATTGGCTTTAAAATTCCGCCTGAGCTAGATGGACAAACACACGACACATTGCGATACACGGGTTTATGAGCCTTCGGATGGGTGACCGCGAGTGGCATTTACAACTGAGCGCTTTCTTACCCTCTTATTAACTCGTGGCTCTATGAACTCGCCGTCCACGTTTGTCTCCTCTGCAGGCTTTTCTCTCTCCTCGCATTCAGTATAGACTGGAGAATACAATTATGCTAGTTTAAATTATATAATGACTTTTATATTTTTATGTATCGGTATAGGTCGGCGTTTGACCGCCAACTCGCCTGATGTTAAGCGACGTTGTGGTCTAAGATGGAGCACGACGACCTATAAGGTACTTATTCACTCTAGCCTTGAAGTTTTGTAGGGTGAAGAAGTACAAAGACGGCAGTTGAGTGAGGCGCTACAAGTGCGCTACTGCTCAGACCCGTCTTCGGAACGGTTAAACCGGACAACATCCCGGAACACGACTAGGTCATTTTACGGCATGGCTTGATCCGGTGGGTGGTAACTAGCCACGACCGAAGCCTTCCACCAGTTTGCTACCCGCATAGAGGCTGCGAATCTCTTCCTGTGGTCAAAACAATTTTACAATCCTGATTTGAAATTTGAATTTCTAGAGTCCGCGCCAAAAAGCAGGGTCACGTGACGAGCACAATATCTATGGCATGACGTCAGTCCTAGCATTGTCAACATTTAGGGCTGGCTCACAATGGCGGGGCACGGGACGACGAGGCTAAGAACGTTTATCGCGTACATTTTTTTTTCTTTATTTCAATGAAGTGTTGTGCACTGTAGTTTCTTTATGAATTTACATGAATAGACCAAAACGTCTTACGTGATTCCGCGGCATGTCGCTTCATCGTCGCGTCCTGCCATGGGCTTATCTTTAGTACAGCACAGCGCTAATCTGAATGAGTGAGCGAAATTCGGTTGCTTTCGTGACGACGTGGGATGCCACAACACAGGAACCTTCGACATGCCGAAGCGTCCCGGCCGTGCCGCACCTTCAGTGTGTGCCGGCCCTTAACGTATGGAGTGATGTCACTATGAGCTTATTGGTGGTTCAAATTACGTTCCGTTTTACATAATTTGTAATTATAATATTTTGTAGGAAAACAATAGTTTTTCATTAGACATGTCACAGTAGTACAATTTACTATATTCTTAAGTGAATCAGTAACCTAATTTGTCATTAAAATTTTAATGCAAGGTCCCTATTGCATCGTGCATTTTGTCAGTGTCTACTGCGCGGTTTATTTAAATTAGTTATAGCATAACCCGTTTAAACTTTAATTAGTAATTAGGCGAGTTCATACATGTTCTGCGAGATTTTCAAGGGGGGGGCAGCCGCCCTGCCCTGCCCCCCCCCCCCCCCGGGTACGCCCATGGTAGTAGGTATATTTAGTATCAGCATTGCACCCGTGCGAAGCCGGGGCAGGTCGCTATAGTACCTACTGTACAAAGAAGAGAAGACAGGGAAGAAGTCTCAGAAGAAGTATAATTTACTTATTTATTCAAAGCAGGGGGGCTAAAGAAGCACTAGAAGCTAAAGAACAGCTAAGTTCCGCTACCGATTTGTAATTCAATTGCATTACTTGGCGACCATATTACCAATGTAGAATAGGTGGCCTCTGAAGCATGATCAAACGCATACAAAAACACGAACAACCGTTTTGTAACGTGCTTCGAATTTAGGTTTTTTAACCGACGAAACAAACGGAAGAAGTTTACAATCCGACGCGTATATTTTTTTTATGTATCGGGTATCTTTTTGCAAAGTACTCTGATTTTGTTAATTACTTTTATTGGATAGGGTTTACCTCGAAGTTGGACTCAAATCAATTTGGGAAAAAACCTACCCTTAGGATGGGGAAAATAGGGGTGATTTTTCCTTTTCAGTTTTTCGCCGGTTTAATTTTTTGTTAAAAAGTGTTATTTCTTCGAGTCGCAGCTGGGACTCTATTCTGACGCGTAAGACATCATCTTGGTCACTTTTACTCTTATGCCTTTACAAACGAAAGAGACAAAGACCAAATGATGATTATGCTTGAAATTATATTTTATTGCAACTGGGTAACAAGTATGGGGTCGCGGTGAACCTCGCCAATCTCACGTGGGGAAGAAGGGGGAGGGGTCTCCACAAGTATCGTGTATTTTTCCCCAGGAATGAGTGTAAATTATTGGGAAACCGTGTTTTATCCCAGTAGCCTCTTAATTTTTTAGCCATCACCAGTCAGACGAACGATCTTATTTATCCAAAAATACTAATTTTGAAACATCGCACGTGAGATTTGGGCTATTCTTACGGAGTGAGATTCAATCTCACAATTTTTCGTCCTTATTGCTCTCTTTTAAATAGTCATATGTTTGAGAGTGACCAGAATAAAATCTCATCTCATCTCACGCGTAGAAATAGCCCCCTGAAGGGGTCATGACAAATCTCACGATATCCCAACAACGGAAGGGGCGTCGAAAACCCGCAAAAACCAACTCACATATTTAATGGAAGACAACTAGGTATAACTTGGAATTTAATATTTAAACAAAGAATGGGTAGGTAGGTAGGATATATACCCATTGTGTATAATATAGGTACCTTTGTATGTTTTTATAGGCATCAAATTAATAAGCAATACCTCATTCAGCCTTGAAAGTATGAGAACATTATTTACTCACGCCTGTGTATGAGCGCACATGACGAAGAATAAATAACGCAACTTACTCGTACATGAGCTTTCAAAATAGAAACAATGACTAAAGTTACGCTTAGATAAATAATAATTTATTTATCATGTCATTATATTTGAATAAACTAAAAATAATAAAATTATTATTTATTTTCCACATCACCTGCTCGACAATGACCAATTACGTATCACGTAGTCTCAACGTAAAGCAAGGCATTTCCTCCTTAGGGAGATAAAGTTGGATGAAAATCCCGAGGGAGTTTTCGAGCAAAGATGTTAAAATTGAATGAAAACTCAGCATACAGGCATTGTAATCAAATTGTTTAAAGTTTAAAATAACTTCAAAAATCAAGTTGTGTAAAGTTATGTGATATTTTTTTGAAATACGAGTACATAGTTTAGAATTTTCCAAATTCAAAAATAAATCAGGTTAGCTTAATAGTAATTGGAACCCATATTCGTGGTGTACTGGTGTATGGTGTAAAGGTCGTTGCATACGTGACGGGATAATACGTCGATAAGACGGGATAAGACGTGACGGGACGGGACGGGGACAGAACGTGACAGACAGTGAATGCCCGGACGGGATTGTAACGTATACCCACCGTGAGAATTCCGCAAAGCCGACGTAAACACGGAGCTCACTTCACTACACCACTCTCCGGAGCGAACAAGAGGGCTATTCCTGCGCGTGAGATGAGATGAGATTTTATCTTGATCACTCTCACACCTATGCCGTTTTAAATGAGAGCAACAAGGACGAAAGAAAGTGAGATGAGAATTTCAAATCTCCGAATAGGGTCCCAGGGGCCTGCGCCGGCCGGGACGTGGTAAACATCGTTTTTTTTTTTTTTTTATAAAGATTAGGTCAACATTTGACCACCAACTCGCCTGATGTGAAGCGCTCCGTCCGGCGCGAGCCTCGTCTCGTCCGAGATCCCGTCGCGTATATTTTACTTCTGTACTTTTATATGTAACGATGTTTAAGAATTGCTCCGTTCCGTCCGGGCCGAATAAGATCCCGTCACGTATGCAGCGACCTTTAGATTAGATAAATTAACAGTTTTTAAGATGAACTTCCGCAAAGTTCGAAGAACGGCATACTGCAATGCCTGGGGTCTACCTCGGTAGCCTGGTTTATAAATCTTGAATGACAGTGTATCAGAGCGAGAACCGGAACTAAGACTGTGATCTATATTTTACTAGCTGCGCCCTGTGGTTTCACCCGCGGTTAAAAAATGTCCTATGTGCTATTCTAGACTATAATCTATCTCTGTGCCAAATTTCATCCAAATATGTTCAGCCGTTCTGGCGTGAAAGAGTAACAAACATCCATCCATCGATTCTTACAATCTTTCGCGTTTATAATATTAGTCGGATAGCACAAATTTATTTTAGAATTATTTACACAATTATACTTTTCTACTTTTATAAATTATGTTCTATAGATGTTTAATGTCCCGTACAAACATCTAAGTAAAGAACTATCTATGTTAAGGCCTGAAATTAAAAAAAATAGTATTTTTTAAGTAACGCCTGATTCGTTCAACTAGATAAAGAACAGTTATAAGTGCTCAATTCCCAATTCTTAATTGCCTCCATAAACCGATTTTTTATCAATGTTAAATATTATTCATCTTTTAGCTTTAATTTTTGTGATTTATTTAGTTATTTTAAGTTCTAGTTTTTAGTTAATAGTTGAGGATTTCTTATATTTCTGTTTTTATTTTAAGTTGTGTACAAATAAATACATTTATCTTTAAACGTAATGGATTCTGTAGTCTTTTCCCCGCAGCCAAAACCACTGCGCACCACACCTATGTAATTAGGTAGGTACCTACCACAAAAAAGCCAAGTGCCTGTCATAAGTGTCGTAACGCACTTGAAGTCATTGAGAGAAAAAAATAGAGTTGCTGACGCGAACACATTTTGTCGAACGCTATGAAGTATAATAAGAAAAGTACCTGGATGTCCGAGCTTTGCTCGGTATTTTTTTTTTTATTGTGTTATTTGGAAAATAAACAATTGATTTTAGTCTAACCTCAAAGCAAACACTCATTGACTTCGTGTTACTTAACAACGCCATCTGCTGTTGTGTCGTTAAAGCAATTAGTTGCTCACAAAAAATAGTATTATTATTCGCCAATAGATGTCAGGAAGAGTCATATTTTTGTTATTTTTCTTAATTTTCTTCCAAGTTTATGTTTAAGTTGATTATCGATAAAACACGAATAAAATGACATTTTCTAAAAATGATTTCTAGCTAGATCGATTTATCGCCCCCGAAACCCCCTATATACTAATCTGTATGAAAATCGTTGGAGCCGATTCCGAGATTCCAATTATATATATATATATATACAAGAATTGCTCATTCAAAGATATAAGATATTCACAAGGCTGTGAATATTTTCGCGTTTTATTTGAAAATCGGCTGACTTGTGAAAAATTACTGCGTCTTTCATTAATTTTTCCTTGTTTTTTGGATGATGCAATATTTGAGGCCCGGTACTACACGAAATCAACGAAAACATTTTTTTTGCCTAGTTTGATATGAAGACTTGTGATGATCAGGTGTCAAAAAATACAGCTGGTAGAAAAAACAACTAAAATCAGTTTAACGGAAGTAGAATTTTGAAAATCATTCTCACTGTGGAAAAAAAAACTCAAAACGTATAGTTGTCTAATTTTTCAGCGATTACAACCCACTTTTTATCGATTATTAAATAGCCAGTTTAGTTCTCTAAAGTTTAACCGAGCAGCTTAATCTCATTTGTTTTCTTCTTACGACTAATACCAATAGAAACGGCTTAAAAAATGTAATTCTACGCGCCGATCTCATTTTACCATCAAATATAATGTACGATTTTCAACTCCAAATGAAACGGCTTAAGTAAACATGTATGTGAGTAGAAAATCGTAAAATAACCGAGCCATAACACAAAGCGCGTCTTTTCGAGTTCTAGTATATGCTTGCAAGCATTCTCGCTGCGCTGTGTATGTACTTACTATTATGACAGTTCGAGATGTCAAGTCTAGTATAAACGGAATATTATGTCTATGCTCGTGGTAGGGTTCCATAGCTCTAACTACCTACCTCAGACATAATGGTTCTTGTGTAGCTATATCGCGGTCAACATGTCAGCTGTTGCGTGCACGCAACGCATTGGGGTCATCCTGTGGCTAGCTACTCATTGTTGCTGCCTTGACGTCGCCAAGAACGGGGCGATGGGGGCAACTGCCCCTTTTAGATTAGAAAAAAAACGGCAGTTCAGTAACCCCCTTTCCAAACAAGGCGGTAGAGTCAGTGTTAAAATCTTACTTTAACTTAAACCGTCCCAATTAGGACCCTAGAGCAAACCCCTCCTGGGTTGCCGGGACAATTCGACTCCCCTCCCTCGGCGACAGCCCAAGCTGAGGCCGTACCGTAGAGGTGCCCTTGAGCTAGTCGCCCATAGCTATTTTTTTATTTTTTTATTAATTAACAGGCTTGCGTTATGCCGCCAACATGCCTAATGATAAGCAGTGATGCGGCCTACGATGGAGCACGCTTGCCTAGAAGAAACCGATCACTCGAGACTTGAGGACACCAACTCTGTCATAGTATTCCACACTATAGCGATCCGTATGAGAATTGAGGAACCAAATCTTTTCGTGCGTGTTGTAGGTATGTCGACCATAAAACGATGCCGCTTTTTTGTACTCTTGGTTGTTTTATAGAAGAACGAGCTAGGGACAATAAGGTCATGCAAACCAGATGCAGTGTGCATCTAGTTTGCATGACCCGAAGTGTAAGCATTGAGCATAATTTAAGGCTCTGCGCCATCTGCGCTTGCCTAATGCTCGGTACGCTGTAGAGACCTCAGTGGCCAACAGCATTAGGTCATTCATAAAAAAAAGCAGTTCAGTAATTGTCCTGTTTGTTATTTAAATTTATTTCATACATACTCTATTCTCTTGGCCCCCTGGCCCAATGGCTAGCGACGGCCCTGGTCGCCAAGATACTGAATCGGCCATTTTATTATCCAATTTGCAGTACGCTAGGTGCCAAAATTAGATAGTGTCATGACTACAGTTACAGTTAGTAATCTATTTTTTGTCGTGACAACGTCTAATAAATCGATGAACGCCGGCTGCACGCACGGAAAAGGATGAATCATTGTCCCGTTACGCTCGGTCGAAAAAAGCGAGAGCGCTACACGAGCGAGCGAAAGGCATGATCGGCTTGAGCATTCGGCTTGCGCCGTATCTATCTCTCTTCCACTCGGTTGGGCTATGCGTCCGAGGAGAAGATATCATCAATGTTTTGTTAGGACGTTGTTACGTTAAACTATCGTCTGTAAACCGACTTTACAGACAACCATTTTTTTTTCTATTGCACAGGTAAAGCCACGCTAAGTTAGCATACTGCAAACTTAATGGTGTAATGGCCGCTTAAGCTGTCAATGCAATGCAAATGAAGGCTGTAGACAAAATTGTAGAAAGCAAAGTACGAAGGACATTTCTATTAATAGTAGGTAGTCTATTGACGGTTTAAAAAGTAAATTTAAACTTTTTAATAGTTTCGAAAACTAAGTAGCTTCAAATTAAAATCAAAATCAAAATTTAATTAAGTACTTAGACCTATATTTAACGGCTAACGATATTTGTAGCCGTTTTTATAAACACCGGGTAGTTTCGTTTTTTTTTTAATTGTTTTAATACTTGGATATTAATTTAAAACTTAGTTTATAAATAATACAGCAGAACTCATACAATAATACATACAGGTAATATGTCTGTACCTACACACATGCTTATATTCAACACCGTAATAAGATCGTGAGATATCATTTAATTAAAACTTTGTAAAATCCTTTGTGCGCGTAGGTACCTCAAATAAAAACTAAAATCAAAACCCACCTGTTGAACTGACGTAAGGTAATCGACCTTCTTCGTAGACTCCCGGCTGGACACAATACGCGCCAAAAAAACTTCACGAAAAAGTATGCAAACTTTTTAATTTAACTTTTTCTTTTTCTGCGGCACGCGCGTTTCCTTTGCGGTGCGAACGGCGACTGGCCAGTACCAGTAAGTTGATTACAAAAAAGTATGGTTAACCTCTGTGTAGTTAATTAAGTGACGGTTCAGACGAGGTTGGTTGGAGCTAACTCATGCTCGTACTAGCTAGTTAGTTAAAGGAACATTTTATTAAATTCTTGTTGATAAAAGTGCAATGTTGGGAATAATATAGGCATTTGATATTTGTAGTCTACTTAGATAGGTAGGGTATACATATATAAATACCCTAAATTATCGAACAGCTTAGAATTTAAAACTAGATAATAACTATTATATTATTTAAAATGATGTCAGATATTTTTACCGCGTATGACTGTGCATACTGTACACTGTAGGTACCTAAGGGTGCTCCTAGACGGGCTTATCTTTAGTGCTGGCACGGCAATACTGGCAATATTGCCGACTGTAGCCTAGCCATCTTCAGCCATGCTAGAAATGTACCTATGACTAAATGTAATCGGCTCGTACTCAAGATATTTTCGCAATACCTATTGTCAAGCCAGTATTGCCGGCCAGTATTGCAGTAAAAATATAGTCCGTCTAGGAGGACCTTAACTAAAATTACCCTGATTTCAAATCACGCGATCTGTGTCTGTGTCTCTCAGTTTTATACAGCCAGATTACCTATACGGTGCAATTTACTGGGTACATCATAAGCTGGCTGCGTTGATATCTGTAATTGTACTGGGTATACTATGGGACTGGCATAGTCAGTACTGACTAAATGTCCCTTAAAAAAAGTAGATAAAAAAAAAACATAAGTTGGCTGCGCATAATCACCTGTGGCCCTATTCGGAGATTTGAGATTTTCATCTCACCTTTTTTCGTCCTTGTTGCTCTAGTTTCAAACATCATAGGTGTGAGAGTGACCAAGATAAAGTCTCATCTCATCTCACTCGTAGGAATAGCCCCCCTGGAGGCTTACCAACATCTTATTGTCAATTTTTTGACACTCCGCGATCATGGACTTTATTGCGCGGTGATAAGATTCGCGATCGCGCAGCATCGATAACAAAACGTAACCATCCAGAAGGGCTGTTCCTGCGCGTGAGATGAGATTTTATCTTGGTCACTCTCACACCTATGACGTTTCAAACGAGAGCAACAAGAACGAAAAAAGGTGAGATGAAAATCTCAAATCTCCGAATAGGGCCCCATATCCCATAGCCGGCCAAAAGCAATGCTAAGTACCAATAATGGTACTTAATAAGCACTTTTCACATCTTGCGATCTGCAGTTTGATTATCTATTTGATAGTGTCATCGAAATGGTAGCGTAGTGTAATTAGGATAGACAGATAGGCTCGACAGGCCCCTATTCTTACGCGTGAGATGTCATCTTGGTCACTCACTCCTATGACTTTTTTTATCGAGATAGACAAGGTCCAAAAATATCTCGACTTGTAAGAACAGGGACCCGTATTCGGAGATTTGAAATTCTCATCTCACCTTCTTTCGTCCTTGTTGCTCTCATTTAAAATGTCATAGGTGTGCGAGTGACCAAGATAAAATCTCATCTCATCTCACGCGCAGGAATAGCCCCCCTGCCCATTGGCTAATCCTACGCGTGAGATGAGATGAGATTTTATCTTGATCACTTTCACACCTATGACGTTTCAAACGAGAGCAACAAGGACGAAAAAAGGTGAGATGAAAATCTCCGAATAGGGCCCCAGAGGGGCTATTCCTACGCGTCAGATGAGATGAGATTTTATCTTGGTCACTCTCACACCTTTGACGTTTCAAACGAGAGCAACAAGGACGAAAAATAGTGAGATTGAATCTCACTCCTTCAGAATAATCCTACAGGCCTAAAAGCATGCACGCGCGAAAATTCTTCTAGTCATTTTTTGTCGCGCGAGAACGTGACAAGGCTATGTGTAAACATACATCTGTCTCGACAAAAAAGAGTCGACATACCTACCGTTGTCGCGTTGCTTAGGCTAGGCCTGCTGGGAGGCTACAATAACATCTTATGTTGGTAACATTTATGTTATGGCTATGTATATAGCGTTATAGGTACCTAATCAAAAACCTCTTAAGGGTTCATTGTACTCATCAATATGAACAACTTTTACTATGGGGCAAACTCCGAAATCGCGAAAAAAAATCAGCTGTTCCATACATTTTGTCTCAGGTGATTGAACTTTTTGTATGGAACAGCTGTTTTCTTTTTTTGCGATTACAGGATTGGCTTCATAGTAAAAGTTGTTCGTATTGATGAGTACAATGAACCCTTAAGAGGATTTTGATTAGGTACCTATAACCCTGTATATATGGCTAAGATGGTTTTGTTTTCGACGCTGCGCGACCATGGACCTTATTGCGCGGCGATACGATTCGCGTTCGCGCAGCGTCGAAAACAAAACGTAACTATCATGGCAATACCCCCATGGTAACCCCCAGATCTTCAAATTCACTCACACTAACGTTACTCGAATTGTGATCCCAGAAAGTACGAATAAGCCGAGTAGCTAGCCCTGGTGTCAGTTTTTAGGCCGACTGAAGGCTTCTAACATAGCTTGACGGTTGTCACAAGACAAGCAACCGGATCCTACAATTTAAATGAGGATAAACATTGCCATAGTATGCATTTGTAGCTAAGCTATCTTGTCCCTTACAATCAGGATAGTGTCTAGCTCGTTTAAAAAGGTTCGAACCACGGTAGCGCTCAGTTGGTAATGCCACTGTTCAACTCTTCAAGCTGAAACCGCCAAATTGAAACAATCAACGTAATCGGAATGTCTATATTTACACAATATTCCAAAACAATACTTTAAGACGTAATTTAAATCTATTTTCAACCTTAATTAATGGCCTGCGCAGACAGACCGTATTTATCTCTCATCTCACTTTTACTCAATTTCGGGTACGGGCGAAAGAGTGCGTATGACGCACTCTTTCGCCCGTGCTTTCGTCTCTTCGTTTTCCATGAGTTTTGATAGTTACGTTAACTTTTTCGTTTTCGTTTAGCTAGTCGTTCGTTTCGTTTAGTTTTTCGTTTAAAGCGGGGCGCTTTATTGAAATGTCTGGCGGGAACGCTAAAACTAAGCCCTTCACTTCAGCTTCAACTCTTGGGAAACCCCTTCTCAACTCCATCAATGTCACGTTGAATAGACCATCAAACGCAGAGAATGTAGTTACATTTAAAAATATTTTTGCCCGGTGGATATGAGATGCGATGTAAGTGAAAGCGATGGCAGCCTAGTTGGGAGAAGGTCCGCCTCTCAAGCCAGAGGGAACGAGTTCGAACCCAGCCGACGGCACGCACCAATTTGTTCATTGTGTGAGCATATGTGCGTATTGCTACTGCTACATGATTGGAGCCCGGTGTATGGCGACAGGCTCGCCCCCTGTCACATTAAGGACTGAATATCGTCCGGTGAAGTGTGGGTGTTGTATTACACCTCTGCCAGCCCCTTCGGGGGAAAGGCGTGACGATATGTGGATATGAGATGCAGTTTTCTTTAAATAAACTGAGTCAAATGTATTGAGCTAAACGAAAACGAAAAAAGTTTACGTTTACTATCAAAAGTCATGGTGGTGGTTACTGGTTTTTGAACAATTAAACATAAAATTAACGAACAGGCGTTTCAAAATAATCAATCATAAAATCCGAAAGTGTATGCGTTAGTTTGTTACTAATTTGCGCTTAAACGCATTAACGGATTTGAATCCAATTCGGAACAGAGATAGATTATAGTAATAACAAGAATATCAAATTTCATCAAAATCTGTCCATCCGTTTAAGCGCTAAATAACTAAAAAACTCACCCACTCACACATTTCCGCCTTTGCAATCTATGTAGGATAAGTTCAAATTGTAATCATATCTGAATTTAAAAAAATACAAGAATAAAATTTAACCTTCTTGTTGAAAAATAAGGTTATTAGAACAGTCTGATAAAGGTTTTCGCCGCCCGCGGACTAGTCTGCCGTCTGCGCAGTTCGTAAAGGTATCTACAGTCCTTACATTAGTACAATAATTAAGAACAGTACACAACTCGACATCAAATGTTCACTGCTTCCTGTCACTTAAAAATTATATTATTTTCATAATTTTGCTTTCAGTGAAAATAAAAAAATCATCTTAAACGCGTGTTTAATTATTAATTTTAAAACCCGACGCAAAACGAAGGGAGGTTATAAGTTTGACGTGTACGTGTGTGTGTGTGTGTGTGTGTGTGTGTGTGTGTGTGTGTGTGTGTGTGTGTATTCTAGCTCCCAAACGGATGAATCGATTTTATTTTGTTTGAAAGGTAAATTAGTGGAGAGTGTTCACTTGCCAAAGATTTTTCAAAATGTGTTCTTAGCTTGTCGGAGGATTTAAATTTTTTATTTATTGAGATTGTTTTTAATTTGTTTGTAACTTCAGTTAAAAGATTTTCCCTATTTAAGTTATACAACATTATACTATTTTCAATATACTTACAGCGTTATAGGTACCTAACCAAAAACCTCTTAAGAGTTCATTGTACTCATCAATATGAACAACTTTTACTATGGGGCGAACTCCGAAATCGCGAAAAAAAAATCAGCTCTTCCATACATTTTGTCTCAGGTGATTGAACTTTTTGGATGGAACATCTCCCTATTCGGAGATTTGAGATTTTCATCTCACTTTTTTTCGTCCTTGTTGCTCTCGTTTGAAACGTCATAGGTGTAAGAGTGACCAAGATAAAATCTCATCTCATCTCACGCGCAGGAATAGCCCCCCAGGTGTTTTTTTTCGCGATTACAGGATTGGCTTCATAGTAAAAGTTGTTCGTTTTTTTTTTTATGTAGAGGTCGACGTTTGACCACCAACTCGCCTGATGTTAAGCGACGTTGTGGTCTAAGATGGAGCACGACGACCTATAAGGTACTTATTCACTCTAGCCTTGAAGTTTACTAGAGTGAAGAAGTACAAAGACTGCAGTTGAGTGAGGCGCTACAAGTGCGCTACTGCTCAGACCCGTCTTCGGAACGGTTACACCGGACTACATCCCGAAACACGACTAGGTCGTTTCACGGCATGGCTTGGTCCGGTGGGTAGTAACTAGGCACGGCCGAAGCCTCCCACCAGAGTTTGATGAGTACAATGAACCCTTAAGAGGTTTTTTGTGAGTTACCTATAACCCTGTAGAATGGTGAGGGTGAGTTTAGGGCGCTTCTAGTCGGGCCATGTTTTTATTGCAATACTGGCTTGGAAGTAACTGTATGTAGTAAATTAAGCAAAAACACGAATAAATACGACTAAATAGAGGGAGCGGTCGATCCCAGCCGACGGCACGCACCAATTTGTGCATTGTGTGAACATATGTGCGTATTGAACATATATTGCTACATGACTGGAGCCCGGTGTGGGGCGACAGGCTCGCGCAGTCACATTTTGGACTGAATATCTTCCGGCAAAGTGTGGGTGCAGTATTACACGTGAAATATAATGTTATGTAGGACAACAAAAATAAGCATAATCTAACTGATTATCTTTTCAACTTTTAAGTTCAGCGAAGTTGTGTAAAAATCTGACCTGAGTTGCCAACTTAAAACAAAAAATCTATTTACAGACATTTTTTTTTTACAAAAAGTTATAAATATTGACACGTATACTATTTTATTGTTTTGACATTTATAATTTATTTTATTGTTTGACATTTGTTGAACTGATGGCGATTTCTGATTTCACCTTCACAAGTTGCAATCAAGCGATTCTTTTTCTAAATTCGCCAAAGTTTGAACTTTAGCTCCTGATTGGACGAAATAAGCATATACTAGTCTAAGAAGGTCCGCCTCTCAAGCCAGAGGGAGCGGGTTCGGACCCAGTCGGCACGCGCCATTTTATTCATTGTGTGAACACAAGTGCGTATTGTATGTCATCTGCTACATGACTTGAACCCGGTGTATGGCGACAGACTCGCCCCTTGTCACATTTGGGACTGAATATCATCCGACGAAGTGTGAGTGTTGTACACCTCTGACAGTCACTTCGGGGGAAAGGCGTGACGATATCGCGTGACATAACATAGACATAAAATGAGCGAACGAAATGCGAGCTATATACTGCCTCGGTGGCTCAGTTGGTAGTGAACTAGCCTTCTGAGCTTGGGGGCGTGGGTTCGACTCCCACCTAGGGCAAACATTTATGTCAACATTTGTGTTTGTTCAATGTCTGGGTGTTAATATCTAATTAAGTATGTCATGTATTTAAACATACTCATACTTTTTTATTTATACAAATTAGTATACGTAAAAGGCTAAAAATCAATTAATTTACCATCGTAATAATAAAATATAAATGTAAATATAAAATAATAACATATTAATGTATGTATGTGTATCAGTCTCTGGCAGCCATAGTACAAGCTTTGCTTAGTTTGGGGTCAGGCGACCGTGTGGAAGTATCCCGTTTTTTTTTAAATGTGACGTGATCTTACTGTCGACTCGTCCAATCAGAAGTTAGCGATGCGATTCGAACATTAGCGATGGTAGACATAGAATAGCTTGGAAGCGATTGCAATTTGTCTAGGGTTCCTTATCCGCTCACGACACGGGAACATCGTACGAAGCGACTCCTTTTAACCGACTTCAAAGAAGGAGGATGTGTTCGTCTCTATTTTGTGAAGTTTTGTCACTTGTTTACTATACCGGTTGATTTTTTTTACCGTCTCGAGAATAATGTGGTGTTGTGTAAGTTGAACAGGAGCCATAAGCGAGAATAAATATTCTGCGCCTGTACCTATATTAATTTTAAGTTTGCTTAGTAGAGCGCGGGGCGCTTAAATGCTGAGCGCAGTCAGCTTAGAGGCTGACGGCACGTGTAGCTAGTACTTACCTATCGGCCGGAATCGAATACGAATTCAGGTCATAGCACACATTTAAACTCTGAAAAGGAATTGTCACCGTATCAACTCGAACCGTGCCGTATAATTTGTATTAAACTCCTTACTGCAACACACACTAGTCGCAATCGTAACGTAATCCTCGTTGCCTCGATACGATGATGATCCCTTTCCGACTTTATAATTATGTGTGCTGTGACCTTAAATTGATAAATTCCAAGCTTTTAGGTAGGGTGTGTATAAGTTGAACGTTATATTAAAAAAAAAAATCTTCAAAGTTCACAAACAGGCTTCTTATCTGTTCACTTACTATAACCCATTTTTTTTTCAAGACAGTAACGATAGTCAACCGGTATAGCTTGACGAAAATCGAACACAAGTATTTTCATTAAATGTAAACCAAGAAAACCAGATTGCAATGTTATAGCAATACAAATACGAATCTGACGACATTTCGCAACACGAAATGAGTAAAGCTGATTTGACTGTTAGGTCACATAGGAACATACATACATACTTAGGATGCTTTTAGACGGACCATATTCTTACTGAAATACTGGTCCGGCAATACTGGCAATATTGCCGACTGTATTGCCCTCTTCAGCCATGCTAGAAATGTATGACTATAATTTTATTATGGCCAGGCCACACTCAAAATACCCGGCCCTCTTCAGTCATGCTACAAATGTATGACAATATTTATGGCCGGGACACACTCAAAATATGGTGGCAATGTTGCCGAGCCAGTATTGCAGTGAAAATATGGCATGCAGTAATAATATAACAGGAATTTACATACACGAAAACATTCCCGACCATTTGGGTAAAATAAATATGTAAACAAACAAAAATTATTACATAAAATACCGACTGAATTTTCGCTATATTTATAGCCAATGTCAATGTAATCCAACGACATATCACCCATCGAAATCGGTTCAGTCGTTTAGTAATTACGAGGGAACGTAAAGACGGACATACATACATGCAGGAGGGCTATTCCTACGCGTGAGATGAGATTTTATCTTGGTCACTCTCAGACCTATGACTATTCAAACGAGAGCAACAAGGACGAAAATGCTGAGATTTAAATCTCACTCCGTAAGCATAACCCTCCAGGTCAAACACTACCTCCTTGTTGGCATTGACGCAGTCGGTTAAACATACACCACTATTTTTATTACACTACCAACATTTTGAAGGCTGACTCTCTACATCGTAACAAACAATGATGACTATGGAACCAACGCTGAAATCGCAAAACTAAAATCAGCTGTTTTATACAAAAAGTTCATTGACCGGTGACAAACAGCTGATTTTGCTTTGCGATTTCAGCGTTGGTCCCATAGTAAAAGTTGTTACTATGGGACCAACGATTAAGATTTTATTTTATTTTGCCCGGTTTACATTATTCCAGTCCATCGATGAAATCCAGCGCTGGAATGCCACTGGAATAATGTTAACCGCCACTGGCATGGTGCTCAAACAGCCATTACACTTTCCAATTTGCAGTATGCTAACTTAGCATGGCTAAGCCCGTGCAATAGAAAAAAAATGGATTGCTGACTGTCTAACAGCTATTACACTATTCAATTTTTGCACACTAGCTCCGCTAGCATACTACAAATTTTATAATGTAAAAAAAAAATTATTTATTCATTTATTCTCATTACACCTATTCTTACAGTAAATACTGTACTAAATCCAGTGCATTCAGTGGTGGTTATTCTGGGTATTATAATGTTGAAAATAAACTTTTAAAATTTAGCTAGTTTATTAAAAATAGTTGTAAATAATGAAAAATAAAATTATGTATCACACAAAAGAATTATTAATAATAATTTAGTAAACTAATTAATACATAATGGCGATTTCAAGTTTATCCCTGCGCTACTTACAAAAAAACAGTCTGTAGCGTGTTGAGATGAACATGGTTGGGTTCCGCAGACAAACTTTGATTTATTGTGCTCAAGCGTACGCTTCGGACTAAACATTGTGAACTAGCTGTTACCCGCGATTTCGTTCGCGTTTATTCAGAAAACCTTCCTCGTGATTTACTGTGACTAATTATTAAATGTCATCGAGGTCCGTTCAGCCGCGAAAAGACTACAAACAGAAAGGGTTACTTTCGATTTCATAATATGACTATTGATTACAATTTCAAATTGCAGTGATTACATTCAAGTTCAAGGTACATACTCATCGTCCTCGTCCTCGTCAGGCTCGTCCCCGTGCAACCTGCGTCTGTGTCGTCTCATATCGGACCTCCTATTGGTTCTATACCCGCAAGTTCCGCACTCATACCTCTTCGCGCCTCCGCTCGTTTCGCTCACCTTGGTTTTTTTGCTCCTTTCGGCCCTCGCGTCGTAAGTCCCACATATGGCCAGTTCCACTTGATTCAGGCCGCTGTTTTTATGAGTCTTCATATGATACACCAAACTCATCTCATGCTTGGCGCTGTAATTACACTTTTGACATTTATACCGTTTCTCGTTCTTGTGCTTGTTTTTGTGTTTTAGTATTTGATGCTTGCTGGAGGTTGTGAAGCCGCAGTCCTGGCAATACTGAATGATTTTGTGCTGGGACTCGGGTAACGTGTCGTGTATTGCCATATGCCTGGTATATTCCGATGCGTTGACCGTTGTAAACCTGCAACGGACGCAGTAAAAATCATTTCTGCCCCACAGGAGTTTGGTAATGATATTCTTCGTCTGCTTGGAGGAGAGTTTGCTCTTTTTCGCGTCAGGCGGGCTTGACTTGCTTGACGGCTTGACGAGCTTGACGAGCGGCATGTCGTCTTCAGATGTGTCGGCGGAGGATACTTCGACGGTGTCGTATTTAGGTTCTTGCAGTATGACGTCGTCTTCGTCGCTTGACGTCAGGAGACTGATGGGATCTTCTTTCCTAGAAGAAAGCAAAGTCAATGTATTTATTAGCGATTTTTTTTTTTAATTTATATGTCGCGGAAAATCGGGAAGGCCGAGATGTGGAATCTGAATTTCTGATCCGTGAACTCGTCATCACGGGTATCTATGGTGGGCGATAGACTTCAGGAACATTGAAATAAGTGGACTGCAGTGTTGAATTTACACTATTCTAATGATGCAGACATTTAGATTGCTTAATTAGTGAAGGATTAAAACGATAATTAGCGATTTAGAGTAATGGGTCAGCGAATGACCATTGCGTGCGACCACTCTCAACCAAGTCAAGTAAACAATGTCTGACAGACATGACGTTCGCCCGCCATCCCAAACGCAACTCCATTCGGTGTTAACCGCTCTAAATTACCATAAACAAATCGATTAATTGTCAAAAATAACAAAACATTAATACAATCGATTAACAACTCTCAAAATAAACTGATTTTCTTTATCTAATGGTGTCACGCGCCGTCATATATATTGTTAAATGAGTTCACAAGATCTTAATCATTATAATTAAGGTATCTCATAATGGACCCTATTAAGAGTTCCGCGACGCTCTGAATTTTCCATACAAACGCGCTTGTCAAATTTTCTGGAAACCATTTGTCAGGTTATGACGAAATTTGGCATGTACAACTATATGAACTATATCTTCGCTCCTATGTTCTTGGTTTTTTTTTAATGTCCTCAAGAGAAATTAGAGCTATGTAAAATATCCGCATTTGTAAGGGGTCACTTAAGTCAATTAAAAATCTCTTTACATAGAGGACGTTGTCTACATCATTAGCTTTAAAATTCATAATTCAAGGGAAATCATTATTTTAGAGAAGTGCAATAGTCATAAAAAAATATTAAAATTGCACTTTGTCACTCTATACATAGCTTTAGAGGCTCATCAGTATCTTTACTCGCTCTCTTCGCTCGTCTTCTTCTTCTAGACGAAATGGCAATAGAAAACCTTTAGCCAATCCCAGTTAGTCTAAAGTGGTCGCCGGACCCTTAAGGTACTGCAATATCGTGTGGACTGGGCCAGCTTATTCTTTAATAATTATTTTTATATTTTAAGATATTCTTCCAATGTATAATAGTATCATTTATGCATCAATAAACATTGTGATTTATTTTCAAAACAATACCTATTCATTAATTTAAGCACACTAATGTTACTTAATTGCGACAGGCTCGCCCCCTGTCACATTTGGGACTGTATATCGTCCGGTGAAGTGTAGGTGTTGACACCTCTGCCAACCACTTTTAGGGACATTCTCTGTCTAAATGGAAGGAAATGTTTTTCGCGTCTATGTCAGCTCCTAGATCCTACTTCCTACTGATATTATAAACGCGAAAGTTTGTGAGAATGGATGGATGGATGTTTGTTACTCTTTCACGCCAGAACGGCTGAACAGATCTGGATGAAATTTGGCACAGAGATAGATTATAGTCTAGAATAGCACAGAATATTTTTCAACCGCGGGGCGCAGCTAGTGTTATATAATTGCTAGGAACAGCTACTTACTTCTTGTCGATCACTTGCGGTTCATCCTCTTCATCATCATCATCATCCTCCAGGTCTACTTGTTCCATATTTTCCTCGTCTTCTTCCCTAAACAATAAAGTAAATTTAAATTGTATGTTTCCAACCAATTTCAAAATTGACTGCCTCGGTGGCTCAGTTGGTAGCGAACCTGCCTTCTGAGCTTGGGGGGTGTGGGTTCGATTCCCACTTAGGGCAAATATTCATGTGATGAACATTAGTGTTTGTTTTATGTCTGGGTGTTAATATCTATTTAAATCATGTATTAAGAAAATATATTTGAACTTATGTATATCAGTCTTTGGCAGCCATAGTACAAGCTTTGCTTAGTTTGGGGTCAGACGACCGTGTGTGAAAAATGTGCCGAATATTTATTTAATTTAATTAATGTTATCTGCTACATAACTGGAGCCCGGTGTATGACGACAGCCTCGCCCAGTCACATTTGGGACTGAATATTGTTCGCCGAAGTGTGGGTGTTGTATTACACCTCTGCCAGCCCCTTCGGGGGATAGGCGTGGCGGTATATCACGTTATTTATTTGAATCGATTAGGTGGTTATTACCATGGTATAATAATATACTCCGCCAGGTATAGCATTCTGAGCTAAAAATGGTCACGTGGGCAACACGTAGTGACGTCAATCGCTGCTTAAGCAAGACCACTTGGATGTCTGTGAGCAAGACGGAAATATGTCATTTACTGATAGTCCGAAAGAGACGGATGATGATGACGTCATTACGTGTTGGCTCCCGGTATGCTGGACCTTGTTTTTACCGGACTGCGCAAGAAGGAGGGTTATGTTTGTCAAGTGCGTGTGTGTATGTATGTTTATTTTTTATACTTAATATTATTGATTTTGACACATAATTTATTTTGAAATTAAATTTATTTTGACATTTAACTTATTGTTGTTTTTTTTTAATTATAATCTTAATATTATTATTGACATGTTATTTTATAATTCTATGTTGAATTATTGTTATAGATTTATTACTACTTATTATATTGACTTATTACTATTGACTTGTTGTGATATTCACTTATTTTAAATTAACTAATGTAATTGGCATGTTGCCATTGTAGTTATTAAAGAATTAATTAAACAATTCATGTAAGTATGTGTGTATGTATGAGGTTTCCTTGGTACGGCCTACAGCCTAAACAGCTTGATGTATTTCGACATGTGAGGTGTCAGTTGAATCGTCTTGATAGTGGAAGTGACATAGGGTACAACATGTTGCAGCCGATTTTTTTCGTTTCTCTTCTAATAACGTTACTTTGTTTTGGATCACGGTTGTTACCTGGCAGCCAGCAGTAAAGCCGGATCCACATCGCACTGCACGCTCTCGAGCACCATGAGGCAGTCGCCTGCGGTGGGCTCCTGGCCTTCTGCCGTTGTCCCTAGAAAATAAAAAAAGAATTTTCAAAATCGGTCCAGCTGTATTCGTGAAATCGGTGAACATACTTCCTTCCCACTTCTGATCTCGTCTCACCAATATTATACATGCGAAAGTTTGAATTTCCATCCATCCAAACTTCCCACATTTTGAAAAATCGACAAAAGAAATCTATATAATTATTATATATATAGATGTGAGCTATCCTATCTGTTAAGTTAGATCGAACTGCACACGGTGTGCAAATTTGATTGAAATCGGTTAAGTAGTTTAGGAGTCTATAGCGGACAAACAACGTGACACGTAATTTATATATATTAAAAGATTTAATGAAATTTACTTGAAAACATTAAACAAATTGATATTTGAATCTAATTTAAACGTGTATAATGTTTAAATTAGATTTCATTAAATTAGGTCTGTTAAATTCGTTAGTTGAAATATCAAAATGTATAACGTTTAAATTAGATTCAAATATCAATTTGTCAAAAGTTTTATGGTAAATTTCATTAAATTAATTAAAAAATAAAATGAAAAATAGAATAAAAAAATCATATTCCTTGATGTACTTAATGCGACGTTAAAGCGGAATTACACTAGATATTAGTTAAAAAAAAAATCATCTTCAAATTGTTAATTTGAAGATGAAATTCCGCAAAGTAACGCCTGATTATGATTTAAAACACGGGAATTACTCACGTACGATTCAGTGCTATGCGAGACGCAGCCGCGCGCGCGCACTCGCCCTGATGAAGACCGCCGAATGCGGTTGAAACTATAGTCGGAATAATCGACTGAATCGTACGTGAGTAATTCCCGTGTTTTAAATCATAATGTGTGAAAACCACGTCAGTTTCCATAATAACGCCTGATTCAATCAACTATCAAAGTCAAAATGTTTTTATTCAATTTAGGTATCAAAGATACACTTGTGAACGTCAAAGTTATTTAAATAGACTCGACCGCCTTGTTCGGATAAAGAGCCTCTACTCAGAAGAACAGGCAAGAAACCGAGGGGCATTATTTTTTCACAGAATAAATAAATTACAGTCTCACAAATTTTGTCTTACAACTAGGTAATATCTATACATACTAGTGGCTACTTGGCGGAAGTGGAAGGCTCCAGACATATTTGTCTTCTAAATAAGTCTTAACCTTATAAGACCTTAGACTGGAATAGTTTGCTTCCATCTGTTTTTCAACTAACTACAACCTAGGTATCTTCAAAGCCAGAGTGAATAAGTACCTACCAGGTCTTCGTGCTTTATCTTAGGCTACAATGTCGCTTCACATCAGGCGAGTTGGTGGTCAAATGTTGACCTATTCTTTATTAAAAATTAAGCCCAATTCACACTGACCGCGGCCAACCTCCAGCTCTATAAAGACCGGTTCACTTCCCGCGACCGCTTCACTCTCCCCTGTCTGTATATCTGCTACATCGGGTGCTTTTTCCTGGAATTAAATCATATTTACATTTTTTTAAACATATATTACATATCTTGAATATCAACATAACATATATGCCATGGCAGCCTAGTTGGAGAACGCCCGCCTCTCAAGCCAGAGGGAGCGGGTTCGAACCCAGCCGACGGCACGCACCGATTTGTTCATTGTGTGAGCATATGTGCGTATTGTATGCCATCTGCTACATGACTAGAGCCCGGTGTATGGCGACAGGCTCGCCCCCTGTCACATTTGGGACTGAATATCGTATAACAACATGAAAACTATTCTGAATACTTTGTAACACAGTTTTAAAGTAAAGTCATCAATAGAGGAAAATGTATCAAAAATACATTTTATTATGTATCTAATATAATAGTGTCGCGAGCGAGCGAGACAGCTGCCAAATCTTACCATACCATGAGAAAATAAAACAATTAAAATAAACCCTCGTCTCTCTCTCACACACACACTTGCTACGTATCTCTCTCTCCCTCTCACTCCTCACCTGCGGCTCCCGTATGACGTCAGTCATGGCGGCGACCTGTCTCTCTGTCTTCTTGTTCTCTATGTAGTAATGCTGCAAAGACTAACCCAACTTACTGTATCTTTCTCTCTCTCACACACACTTGCTACATATCTCTCTCTCCCTCGCACTCCTCACTGCGGCTTCCGTATGCTACATATACACACTTGCTACATATCTCTCTCTCCCTCGCACTCCTCACCTGCGGCTCCCGTATGACGTCAGTCATGGCGGCGACCTGTCTCTCTGTCTTCTTGTTCTCTATGTAGTAATGCTGCAAAGACTAACCTAACTTACTGTATCTTTCTCTCTCTCACACACACTCGCTACATATCTCTCTCTCCCTCGCACTGCTCACCTGCGGCTCCCGTATGACGTCAGTCATGGCGGCGACCTGTCTCTCTGTCTTCTTGTTCTCTATGTAGTAATGCTGTGAAGACTAACCTAACTTACTGTATCTTTCTCTCTCTCACACACACTTGCTACATATCTCTCTCTCCCTCGCACTGCTCACCTGCGGCTCCCGTATGACGTCAGTCATGGCGGCGACCTGTCTCTCTGTCTTCTTGTTCTCTATGTAGTAATGCTGCAAAGACTAACCTAACTTACTGTATCTTTCTCTCTCTCACACACACTCGCTACATATCTCTCTCTCCCTCGCACTGCTCACCTGCGGCTCCCGTATGACGTCAGTCATGGCGGCGACCTGTCTCTCTGTCTTCTTGTTCTCTATGTAGTAATGCTGTGAAGACTAACCTAACTTACTGTATCTTTCTCTCTCTCACACACACTTGCTACATATCTCTCTCTCCCTCGCACTGCTCACCTGCGGCTCCCGTATGACGTCAGTCATGGCGGCGACCTGTCTCTCTGTCTTCTTGTTCTCTATGTAGTAATGCTGCAGAGACTCTTCAATGTCCTCTTTACTTGCCTCCAGCTCGACCCGCTGCGGGCTGGAACAGAACAAGACAGGCTAGGCGGTTGACCATCACGTATACACGGAGCAGAACCTCCTCTTTTTTTGAAGTCGATTAATAATGAAGAAAATCATTAAACACTTAGAAAAACTTTTAAGACTAACTAACTTTCTCCATAACTTTTCGTCCGATTTAGCTCATATTCAAACTTAAAAATTGTATTTGCATGAACTTCTTGCTTGCAAAATTTCATGAAATCGATACTCAAGTAATCGTCGAACAATGATGTATGGATAGATGTTTGTTACTCAATCACGCCAGGACAGCTAAACAAATCTGGATGAAATTTGGCACAGAGATAGATTGTAGTCTGGAATAGCACATGGCCTCCTTTTGTCAGCGGGTAACACCGCAAGCTCACCTATGTATTTTATAATGTGAAGAGTAAAAGAGAGGAAAACATCTCACCTACTGCTCACACTATCGCTATTCGTACTATCGCTACTAAAACTGTATTTTCTTCTTCCATTGATAGCTCTTAGTGCAGTTATTTTACATCTAGTCTTCCTTCCTGTTACCTTTATAACATTTCCGTTATCGTTATTTACTGCAACTATTTGATTATTTACTTTTTCATTATCGTTATTTGTTGTTCCATCTTTATTTAGTGTTTCATCGATTTTATTTAGGTTTTCATCTTCATTTTTTACTTTTTCATTATCGTTATTTATTTTCTCGTTATCTTTGTTATCATTATTTTCAGTATTGACTTTTTCCGTACAGGGTTTATCTATATCCAATGGGCCATTTTCCATTTGGTTGACGCTTTTACTTCTCCCACCATCTTTGTTATTATTTCCATTATCTTTATTATTTCCATTATCTTTATTATTTCCATTATCTTTATTATTTCCATTATCTTTATTATTTCCTTTCTCTTTGTTATTTCCATTATTTTTATTATTTACATTATCTTTATTTTTTCCATTATCTTTATTTTTTCCTTCGTTATTTTCATTATCGTTATTTATTTTTCCGTTATCTGTTTTAGTGTTGGCTTTTTTCTTGTCTTGTGATTTGTCGTTGGTCGAAGATTCGCTCGAGTCTGATCCCGAATCGCTGTCTTCATCGTCGGACTGTAAAGAAAAAGCGTGTTTTACTCAATATCTTAATCCTAACTATTACTAGTGGGCTGCAGACCTCGCGGCCGACGTTTGTCTTCCTCTACAGGTCACATTCTTCAACCGATTCTCTTGAAATTTTGTGAGTAGGTTCGATAATTATATAGTTTTTTTTGTAGTCAGTTTTGAATTTTTTCAATATAGAGTTTTTTTTTTGTAAAATCGACCTTTAGACCTTTAGACAAAGATCTGGTCAGTGATCAAAGTCAAATTATTAATTTATTAATTATTAATTTATTATTAATAATCGTCTTTATTCAATTTGGGTATCAAAGAGTGTATCTTTGATACCCAAATTAAATAACGTTTATTATGATACATTATGAACGTCAAAGTTTTTTTTTAAATAGACTCGACCGCCTCCAGACATAATTCGGACATACGAAAATATTTTTGTCAAAGCTGAAGCAGAGACGCTTCGATTGCTAACGCGATCGATTCTCGGTCACATCACAAATGAGAAAAAGAGTTTGTTCCTCTTTTAACTACTCAATCAATTAACGAGATATTCATAGTTTTTACTTAGAAAAACGTAACCAGAAAATCACGTGCTTACGTTTCTCTGAGATTATGAACAATATAAACATGAAAATTATTCTGAATGCTTTGTTCAATGCATTGTTTAATGGCTTGTTTAAACTTCGATTGACGTCACCGCGTGTTGCCCACGTAACCATTTTTGATTCGGAATGGTATACCTGGCGAAGTATAGTATTTTATCATAGCCTTTATAATCTTAGAAAGCTTGAAAATTAATTATATTTCCTGATAAATTTAAAATCTCTCTCCTCGCCGTCCGCCGATGTGCGCAGACGCTTAGCCAGCCAGAAACTTAGCCAGCCAGAAACTTAGCCAGCCTGAAACTTAGCCAGCCAGAAACTTAGCCAGCCAGAAACTTAGCCAGCCAGAAACTTAGCCAGCCAGAAACTTAGCCAGCCAGAAACTTAGCCAGCCTGAAACTTAGCCAGCCAGAAACTTAGCCAGCCAGAAACTTAGCCAGCCTGAAACTTAGCCAGCCTGAAACTTAGCCAGCAGTTCCGTCCTCACCTCCCTTATCCTGCGACTAGGCACCGACCGGCTCCGCAGCGTGGCCTCTCCCTTCACCAGCTCGTAGTCAGCGCGGGTGAAGTGTCTGATGCAGACCCTGGCTCCATCCTCAGCTGAAGGACGGTTGATGGCGTCCAGCCAACGCTTGCGAAGGAGACGGCTGGAGGGGAACCTGGGAAAGTTTATGATTGGAACTGTCAAAACAGCGGCCTTTCCTCGTTCGTTCATTCAAAGCCAAAGTCAAAATGTTTTTATTCAATTTGGGTATTTATTAAAGACACACTTATGAACGTCAAAGGTTTTTAATAGATCCGACCGCCTTGTTCGGAAAAGAACTACTACTCAGAAGAACAGGCAAGAAGCTGAGGCATTTTTCAAAATGTTTTTTTTTAATGTAGATTAGGTCGGCGTTTGACCACCAACTCGCCTGATGTTAAGCGACGTTGTGGTCTAAGATGGAGCACGACGACCTATAAAGTACTTATTCACTCTAGCCTTGATGTTTTGTAGAGTGAAGAAGTACAAAGACGGCAGTTGAGTGAGGCGCTACAAGTGCGCTACTGCTCAGACCCGTCTTCGGAACGGTTACACCGGACTACATCCCGAAACACGACTAGGTCATTTCACGGCATGGCTTGGTCCGGTGGGTGGTAACCACGGCCGAAGCCTCCCACCAGAAAAAATATTATTATTTATTTTCAAAAGGATGATTTACACTAGACCGTGAAGAGCGCGAGCCATGCTTACCCCTCCCCAAAACACGAGCCCCCGCAGACTGTGCGGCACGGACACGGCCCAGACGAAACCGGGCAGTTAAATGTTCGTGAGTTTTGAATCCGTGCCCCGTCCGTCCCTCGTCCGAGGCACGGCTCGTGCTCGGCACTGTCTAATATAATCATTATTTAGTATGCGTTTTTATTTTGTGAATGACGTCGGCAAGTGTATAATATCAGTTTTACCTAAAACACGAAATAAATTGAATAGATAGCTACGTAAACTTTTTTCTTTTTCATTTCGTTCAGGAACTAAGTTAAGTATAGAGCCAATTGAAAGCGAAAACAGTAACATTATTAAAAAAAAAAACCGGCTGCAAAATGTTGTACCCTATGTCACTTCCACTATCAAGACGATAAAATGACACCTCACATGTCGAAATACATCAAGCAGTTTAGGCTGTAGGGCGTGCCAAAGAAACCTCATACATACATACACTCGAAAAACATAACCCTCCTTCTTGCGCAGTCAACATTTCAAGTTTTAGGTTAACTATCAAAACTCAAACTAAACCTGCTGGTAGACGCGAAGCGTTGCACGGCGCGAGAAACATAAAGCCGGCTCTAAACTACAGTGAAACTTGGTTAAGTGGGACCTGGATAAGTGAGAAACCTCCATAACTGGAACTCATGCTGAGGTCCCAACACTTTGGCACTGAATTACCTCTGTTAGTGGGACGAGCTAAGCCTCTTTATCTGGGATTTGTTCTTTAGATTTATCATCATAGTTACCTCTATAACTGAGCCAGCGAGTAAATTGTATATGCCTCTGTAACTGAGATAACATTGTTTGTTTACTCATTCTTATTCTACCCACAAATTCCACACGTAATTCCAAGTACGTAAGTAATTTTGAACTTTAATTACCTTCAGTTTTAGTTTCGCTTTACTATCATACAGATGTTTATTTGAAAACCGCCAAAACGAAAGCTACAATCGTTATCATTACGTGAAAAACTGAAGTAAATTCTCACCTCTATTAATGGAACCCTCTGTAAATGAGACAGATATTTATTTATACCTGTATATCTGAGACACTGGGTAAGTGGAATACCTCTATAAGTGAAACGACAGTGCAGGTCCCTTGATGTCTCACTTAACCAGGTTTCACTGTATATCCACGAACGCCCGCGAAAGCGCCGATACTCCGATCGTATTGGTCAAAAAGTTTCTATTGGACTTGGAGGAGGTTCTCAATTCGACTGTATGTTTTTTTTTGTGTGCTTGTTACGCGATTACTCCGCTAATTATGAATCGATTGAAATGATTCTTTTTTTGTTTGGTAGCTAATACTTTAGAGGTGGTCCAAAATAAAATTTATCGAAATTGGCCTAGCAGTTTTTAAAATATCAACAAAAATCAAAAAATTCTTTCCCTGGATGACGAATTACATGATGGGAAATTCTTTTTTTAAGCTTCGCTTTTTATATTATTAACAACCAATAGGAACTATTTCGCGGGCTATTCCTACGCGTGAGATGAGATGAGATTTTATCTTGGTTACTCTCACACCTATGACGTTTCAAACGAGAGCAACAAGGACGCAAAATGGTGAGATGAGAATCTCAAATCTCCGAATAGGGTCCCAGGTCTGAAGCCGCGAAATAAATGCAACATTTACATCGAGTTTTGTAAAAGCACGACTGTTTTGTGCTCATTGTACTAGTATGGGGGAACACGCGCAGCGGTTAACCGCATATGCTTTTTTTCTTGCAAACCTTGGCAACAACACATGCTATTCGCCAGATATCCATGGTAGTAACGAAATAATTAAAAAAAAAACTTCTTTGACTTCTGGTCTAAAGGGCTGGTGTTGCGCTACTGAGAAGCGACACAGCCAGAAAATCCCAGTCACGAGATTTTAGTTTTATTTGCATTGTATTGTAATCTCCTACTAATATTATAAATAAATAAATAATAATAAATATTCGGGACACTTGAACACACGGTCGTCTGACCCCAAACTAAGCAAAGCTTGTACTATGGCGGCCAGAGACTGATATACATACTTATATACTTTTAAATACATACTTAAATAGATATTAACACCCAGACACAGAACAAACACAAATATTCACCATATGAATGTTTGCCCTAGGTGGGAATCGAACCCACGCCCCCTAGATCAGAAGGCAGGTTCACTACCGACTGAGCCACCGAGGCTGTAAACGCAAAAGTTTGTAAGAATGGATGAATGGATGGATGTTTGTTACTCTTTCACGCCAGAACGGCTGAACAGATCTGGATGAAATTTGACACAGAGATAGATTATAGTCTAGAACAGCACATAGGATACTTTTTAAGCGGGTGATACCGCAAAGCGCAGCTAGTTACATAATAAATATTTGAGAGGGGAAAGGCGTGCCGATACATAAAACGGAAATCCACTGAAGACTCAAAGGAACAGTTAAAAAAAAGTGTTTTTCTTACTCAAAAAACACTGGGTCAGGAGTGGCCGGGCCTAGGCAGCCCACCACGCAGCAAGCCTTCATTGCACACCAACGAGCATTTACAGCGACGTCTGTAACAAGAAGCAAGAAACATGTTATGAGTCTGGCGACCACTTTAGACTAACTTCTCATTGGCTTAAGGTATTCTATAGCCATTTCGTTTAGAAGAAGAAGACGAGCGAAGAGAGCGAGTAATGATATTGACGAGCCTCTAAACTTACCTACAGAGTGACAAAGTGCAATTTCAATTTTTTTATGACTTTTGCACTTCTGTAATCATTCTTAAATAACTAAGAATTTCCCTTGTATTATGGATTCATTTAACAGCTATTGATGTAGACAACCTCCCTATGTAATGGAATTTTTGATTTGCTTTGTCTACCTATTGAATAAATCAGTCAAAAGTGACCCCTTAAAATGCGGATATTTTTCATAGCTCTATTTTCGCTTGAGAACGAAAAAAACTAAGAACGTAGGAGCGGAGATATTGTTAATTTAATTGTACATGCTAAATTTCAACGTAATCTGACAAATTGTTTTCAAGAAATTTGAGCAGCGCGTTTGTATGGAAATTTCAGAGCCTCGCGGCCCTCTGAAGCAGTTCAATTTATCCAGCATATATATTTATTTGTTTAATAAAAACTTGAGTACCAAACATTTAAGGCCCATTTACACGATGCAAGTTTCTTGCCTATTGCATTTTTATTGCATTTATTGCACACTCATACACAACACACTCTCACTCACATCATTCACAATGCAACCTGTTAGTAAAAATCTCAAGCATATTGCTTGTTTCAGTATACGAGTATATTTGATTGTATGGCTTAACTAATACTTCAATTAAATTTTTATCTTTTTTAGCTTCAAAATATCTGCTCTTTATTGTTCCATGAAGGAATACAGATACCTGCAACACAAGCTCTGCTTAGTGTAGGTTCTGTGGACCAATCTACTCGTTACAATAAGCCTAAAATGTACTTTGAAGCTTTAATGTACATAGATACTGTTAGCTACCTTCTATGAGTGTATAATTATACCTTAAGTAATTTTTGTTTTTCTTATATGATCTATGTGACTATTTTTCCTATGTGACTTATGTGGCTTATATCTATGCAATAAAGATTAAGATTATAAGATTGCATACAATTAAATTGAAGCAATAAATTACTTGCATGGTCTAACGAAACTTTGCATGCAAGTAGTTTCAAATTCTAGGCGAGACAGCCAGTCTATAGAGCGACTTGTCGTCCAGGGCAAGGTTGAAGACATTAGACCGCGCGGCAGGTCACCTATGCGATGGACCGATCAGGTCAAATCTGCTGTGGGCGGTCCCGTGCATGAGTGCACAAGAATGACCTCGAGCAGAGAGACATGGCGAGATATTGTGAGGCGCATTACATCAGCCCCTGCCAATAACAATACTTCATGACGACCACGACCGCTCTGTCAAGAGCGTAGCGACCAAGAAGAAGAAGAAGTTTCAAATTCAAATTCTTTACTTAAGCAGATAAGCTGACAAACATTTGACAAAACCAGTGAACCCCAAACTCGGGTCAGCCAGGGTTCAGCTCTTGGGGTTTAATGATAGTGTATTACATTAAAAAAAAACTTTCTATTCTTATTCAAGACTGACTGCGCCCCGTGGTTTCACCGGCGATCCCATAGTAATTGTTAGTTTTTTCGGGATAAGAAGTATCCTATGTCCTTTTCTATAACCCAGACTACGTGTCTGCAAAACTTCATGACAATTAGTTGAGTAGCTGGGGCGTGAAAGCGTTACAAACAAACTCACTTTCGCATTTATAATTTTTATTATTATTTGTTGACACTGGAAGCTCAAAGCTGATGCGTGTCTTATTTCAGTGCACTTAGATTTGTGTTTATTTTTTTTTTTAAACTCATTGTCAAGTCTGTTTTTAAAGCAATTAACTGAGGGGGCATTTATCACAGTCAGTGGCAACTTATTTCAGCATTTTTAAAATTTATAATATTAGTTAGGAAGGATGGAGGTGATATGTCCGACTCTGACGTCCCGCTTGGGGTGTATTGTGTATTTAATAAGAGTTTTATGCAAACATTTGTTTTAAGTTGGAACACAAGCACAATTGGTAAAGGTTTGTGAAGATTTTACTTAGGCTTCAGTCTGACTGGGTAAATGTTAAACGGCTGGCTGTTTGCCTCCAGTTAACCACCCTATGTAATATTAATAATAATAAATTCGGGACACTTCCACACATGTTCGCCTGACCCCAAACTAAGCAAAGCTTGTACTATCAGAGACTGATACTGATATAGTCAGAGACTGATATATATACTTAGATATTTTTAAATACATACTTAAATAGATATTAACACCCAGACATAGAACAAACACAAATGTTCATCACATAAATGTTTGCCCTAGGTGGGAATCGAACCCACGCCCCAAAGCTCAGAAGGCAGGTTGACTACCAACTGAGCCACCGAGGCAGTCCATGTTGTTTGTTTGTTTGTGTAGCGGGCATTTTCCGCACTTAGCTACTTGATTGGGCCATTCTGCGTGAACTCTTTCTCTTCTTCATTCCCCTTCCTCTCTCTCTTTCCTTTCTCTCTTCTTCTCCTTTCTAGCCACCCCATACATTTTGAACTAGCTCTATTACCTGTGGCTCCCTGACGTTTCATAGCCTATGTCACTCAGGGTTAATGTAGCTTTCTTTTGGAAAAAGATGTTTTGGGGACCAGTAGTTTTTGAGTTTATTAGTTACAAACTTACAATGATACAAATCTTTCCTCTTTATAATATTAGTGTTGATGGAGTTTTCAAACAGTGTGTACTGTGTGCAGTTTGCAGGTTCAGTTTCAGCAGGCCTGTGCATACCATATGCAGTTTGCCCTAGCCCGGAGTTACCAGGCAAATGGCTCGGTGGTGGGATCAGGCCACCGGGCTAGATAAAACCAAGCCAGTTTGTGGAGTATCGCTTGCTGACTCAGTCAGTGAGCGCCTGAATAGCATTTCGTTTGCTACAGTTTGCTGCTTCCTCAACATTTGAGTTTGCCCAATAAGCGACTGGCATTCAGCCAGCAGACGGTCAGCTGCTCACAATTATCTTAGTCAGGACGCCTTAAAACTTTAACTTAAGCCGAAAATAGCTTATTAGTTGATGCAATTGGATCACAAACCATTGGGTGTGAGTTCAAATCCCAGCAAAAATATGAGACCCTATTGTTTTCTTCTTGTGATAAGCAAGAACTTCTTGCAATTTTCTTCTTACAACTTGCAAGTGTCAATGTTACCAAAACTTGTGTTAAGTTTGCCTGTCTAGCCCATTAGTAACTTACTTGCTGAAACAAACTTCTGCAAGTTTTCTTGCAGGGCTGTTTAGTAATTTTTTGGTTCTATTTTGGCCTGAATGCGGCCCAATGTAATTTAAGCTTTAATTCCTATACTCAAAGGGAACCCTGTTCAGACTTGGGTACAACATAAGATCATTTTTAAATATTTTTTTTTAATTATTTAAGTACCAATAATATAGCTATAATATACTAAGTAATAATATGGTTGTTCAAGTTGTGGTCTTTAACCATTTATATTATTTATAGTTTTATTTTTTTATAATTTGAAACTATTTCATTTCATTGTTCATGTTTTTTAAAGAAATGCAAAACTATATTAGATTTGAATAAAAAAGTAACTGTTTTTTTTTTTATTTTAAATATTTACTAGCTTTTTATTTTAATTTGGCTATTTATTTCTATGACTCTGAAAATAATAGTTCCTGAACACATACTATTAAATAAACATGCAGTTTTTATAATAAACACACTTCAAAACTTTACCAAATAGGCGGGAAGTAAAAAAATAATTTTCCAAAAAATAATGAGGGAAAAGTAGCTTAGTCTGAACATGGACAAATTCAATAACTTGTGGATCCGTATTCTGGACCGGCGACATCGTGTTGACTTCGATACAAATTTTCAACTTTATGCCCATAGAAATAGGGTCTATTTTGTTAAACTATCGATTCTACTTCGATATCGCGCTCAAGAACCGATCCCCAGAATAAGTATGCATATTAATTAATTCCTAGTGAATTAAAATCAATCAAAATCTCCAAAAAATGCCGAAAATATAACTTAGCAATGTTTGTAAACAAGCCAGAACGGACTTTACGCGCGAAAACAGCGCCGGGAAGGTTAGATTGACGAAAATACAGTTTGCAGGCTTACCTGTGATTTTACTTCACTCCGCGCAATAAGCACGATTCACTTATGTTAGAAATAAAATATATGATGTACTTTCACACATAATAAACGTTCTAACAAGAAATATTGGGTAAAACTCCATAAAACAAGCAATTTGAAAAATATTTACCTGCAAGGTTTTTTTTTCTTTGACACTTTTATTAGTGATGTTTGTTGCGACATTGCTTAAAGCCACAGACAAAAAATATGTTTTAATCGATTTCATCGCCGTGAATCGACCAAATCGAAATACAACCTTTGACTCTATAATTGTTTATGTAGAGTCAGTATTTTCAATCATTGAACAAAAAATTTTTGTTTATGTTTTAACAATTCTTTGCTTTTCATAACGTAAAAAGGTTAGAATAAACAGTTCTAAATATGTTACCGTGACTCACCGCATCGGTGTAGAATCAACGTTTGCCATTAAATTTTGTGAAAAAATCGACTCAAAATATTTGCAACACTATTTTGATCATTCCGAAGAATCATTCACACAAATCACTCAATTTTCTGTTTCCTGTTCGTTCAATCACTTCAATCAATCTTGTATAATTCAGTCAATTCAGAGTTGTTTGTTTGTGTTGATTCGTGGAATTTATCAATAAAATTTATCAGTAAAATTTATCCTTACTTACTTGAAATAAGACAAAGCTGCTTGAGAAACAAAAGTAAGAAATCATGTCGTATTCAAACCAGCAGTTTGTTTTAACTAATAACACCGCTAATAACCTCTAAATAATGTACACCAGTGTCCAGCTCAGATTCTCAAGTGCACTTTGGTATTTTGTGAAACCTATCTTGAGGCATCGGTAAATAGTTTGTATCCATTCGTATTTTGTGTAGCAACGTAAAAACTTACTAGATGAGTTTAGAGTTTATCTGTAGGTAACTCAGCATCAGTAACCCCGGAATCCCCCAATGTGTTTATTAAGCGTGCAACAGACTATGCAATGTGTTATTATATACAAAGAACTAGCTGTATACAGACAGACAGACAGAGTTACTTACTTTCGATTTCATAATAATAGTAACGTAACGTAAAAACTTACTAGATGAGTTTAGAGTTTATCTGTAGGTAACTCAGCATCAGTAACCCCGGAATCCCCCAATGTGTTTATTAAGCGTGCAACAGACTATGCAATGTGTTATTATATACAAAGAACTAGCTGTATACAGACAGACAGACAGAGTTACTTACTTTCGATTTCATAATAATAGTATAGATTTAGAAGCAAAATAGTTCAAGGCCCCTGCAAACACTTAAAACTCGAACTGTTTATTTAACAAAACTCTAGTGTATTTCCGCTTTAACATCGCATTAAGTACACCAAAGAATTAATTTGTTCAATTGTTCTGATTATTAGTTATCCTAGAACAGAACAGATTGAAGATTAACTTCCAAAAAGTAATGCTTGATTCAATCAACCACTCAATTAAAACTGACTTTGCATTTCTTTTAAAAGTTTTATATTCCCATGTACCTCTAGAAAGAGGAGCAAAAAGAACAAGACAAGTTACTTTTAAGCCTCTAAAGATAACTACAGTGAGACAAATTGCAATTTCAATCATATTTTACCTATGTCTTTCACTCTTGTATTATTATTAAAACAATAACTAGGAATTTCCTTTATACCTATTATGGAATAATTTAGGACTTAATGATGTAGTTAACTTCCCTAAGGGAAAGGATTTTTGATTTACTTTGTCTATCTATCAAATAAATCAGTCCTCAGTGACCACTTACTAATGCATGGTTCTAGAGGTCTATTAACTCGTGAGGGTGTTTTAAAAAAAGATAAGACAATGTGGAAAGATAATACTATGCTATGCTCTCCCACTAGTTTTTACCTGCGACTTTGTTCATGTTTATGACATGACAAACGGCACTAGCCGATACCTACAACAGCTGTTTTGTGTGAGCGCGCGTGCGCGATGTGCGATAAATCATTGTTACTTTAAGTATTTATATTTAGGCATAATATGGCATACTTAAGCTAATTAAGGGTGAGAACTGTTTGTCCTAGACAAACCATATTGGTTTTTAAGGGCATGTTTAGTTTAAGGGTCCTGCGACGCTCTGAAATTTCCATACAAACACGCTTCTCAAATTTCTTGGAAACTATTTGTCCAATTATGATGAAATTTAGCATGTACAATTAAATTAACTATATCTCAACCCCTATGTTCTTGGTTTTTTTAAAAAACGTCCTCAAGAGAAAATACAGCTCTGAAAAATATCTGCATTTTAAAGGACTTTTGACACTAAGGTCACTTTTGACTGATTTATTCAATAGATAGACAAAGCAAATCAAAAATCCCTTTACATAGGGAGCTTGTCTACATCATTAGCTTTTAAATGAATCCATAATACAAGGGAAACTTTTAGTTATTCAAGAATTATTACAGAAGTGCAAAAGTCATAAAAAAAACTGAAATTGTACTTTTTCACTCTGTAGGTAATTTTAGAGGCTCGTCAGTATCATTAATTGTTCTCTTCTCTCGTAGTCTTCTTCTAGACGAAATGGCAATACAATACCTTAAGCCAATGCGAAGTTAGTCTAAAGTGGTCGCCGGACTCTTAAACTGTAATTACATTTCTGTTAATTATAAATATTATAAAAAAAAGGATGTCACTTAGGAATATGAGTAATGTAGCTATGAAAGATTTTATGAAATCAGAGTAGTACTTTTTGAGTTAATTTGTTACAATACAAATCATTCCCCTTTTTAACTGAATTTTTTTTTTGTTGTTTTTGTTTGAAAGATGAATTAGTCGGGAATGTTCTTAGCTATGTTTGAAAATTGTTGTTGATGAAAATTGGTGTTAAGGTTTTTTTTTTATTATTAGTGTTGAAGTAGTACGAACCACTACTGGTTTTGGTATTCAGTCTAGTATTAAGTTGCTCTGTACTTTGTTAATAAACATATTATGGCATAGTCTGTTGCACATTTGTATTGCAGCCGGTATTATGCTGAGTTGGGGTCATTGCATGACCTTATGTAGGTAGTACAATTGCCTTAGTGATTTTAAATAATTAATTGGACACAAGTGAATGTTTTTTCTTTCTTTGTTTTCTTACTTGTAGGATTAAAATTCCTTTTTAACCACCTCCCAAAAAGGAGGAGGTTCTCAATTGGACTGTTTGTTATTTTTTGGATGTATGTTACACCATTTGGCCCTAAAAGCCAAAAACAGGGACAACTGGAAAGAGGGAGGAAAGGCCTTTGTCCAACAATGGGACATACCGGGCTGATCTATGTAATGTTACGCAATTACTCTGCCAATTGTAAATCGATTTTAATGATCCTTTGTTTGGTAGACCATACTTTAGAGGTGGTCCCATGTATGAGAAATTGTTCAAGCAGTTTTTAAAACATCAACAAAAAAAAAAAAAAAAATTTTTGCAATTATTTGTTTTTCAAAACAAAGAAAAAATTGTTTGCAACATGGATGATGAATCACAGGATGGGAAGTCGGTTTTTAAGCTTTTCTTGTTATATAATTTCAGTTCTAAGATGGAAGAAATAGAGATTAAATTTGAGGCTGAGGCTGAAGATGAGGAAGAGAACGCTGCTGACAGTCCAAGCATTTCAAATTTAGCAGACCTGGACACCACACACGAGTCACCAGCCAATAATGTCGTTAAAGTTATAAATAAGAAACGCAAAATGGAAATAGAATTAGACTTTTCATTAATTAAACAAGAATACAAGACGAGAGAAAGACGGCCAGTGAAGAGGTTAAGGTGAGTGTTTAAGATTTTGACGCCTCGGTGGCTCAGTTGGTAGTGAACGGCTGGGGGCCGCGGTGGGAAGGGACTGTTAGTGTGTCATTGGCACTTTCCCGACCTTCTGCGGCCCGATAGGGGTCATCACCGTTATGATGGCGGCGCAGTGGGGCCACAAGGGAAGAGGCGTGTCGGTGTGTCGTTGCCGCTCTCCATATCCTCTGCGGCCGAAGTGGCAGGCAGCGGGGCCACTCATCTGACTCGTCGCATGGGAACCATAGGCGTCTAGACGCGGGTGCTGGCTGACGCCTACTGGCAGATTTGGTTCCAAAGTGGATAATGACGATGTGTATGGTGTTCGACACATCGTCGTCGAGAGGGAGAGAGCGCAAGCTCGAGGAGGTGCCCGAAGGGGCTGGCGCCGTTGGGGCCGTGGAAGAGTGCGAAAGCATTTCCGTAAGTCCTCGCGGGATTCTCTCATATCCACCCTCCCGTCCCCGGAGCCGGTCGTGAAACCCATGATCCATATAATTAGCAGCTAGTATTATGAAATCAAAAGTCTCTGTCTGTATCAGGGTCAGACTGAGTAGGAAAGACCCGGGTGGCTCCCCACAAGCCAAGTCCACGGGGGCCCCTCGCCGGCAGGGGCCCAACTAGCAAATGCCATCCTGACTATATGACCAGTCCGACCCTAGTCTGTCTGACTGTAGAATTTTCACGATTGAACGGATCTTTATTCAATTTGATAATTAGTTACAGTATAACACGAGAAAGTTGGCTAGTTACCACCCACCGGACCAAGCCATGCCGTGAAATGACCTAGTCGTGTCGTGTCCTAGTCGTGACCTAGATGTAGTCCGGTGTAATCGTTCCGAAGACGAGTCTGAGCAGTAGCGCACTTGTAGCGCCTCACTCAACTGCCGTCTTTGTACTTTTTCACTCTACAAAACTTCAAGGCTAGAGTGAATAAGTACTTTATAGGTCGTCGTGCTCCATCTTAGACCACAACGTCGCTTAACATCAGGCGAGTTGATGGTCAAACGTCGACCTATTCTACATATAAGAAAAAAAAAAGGTTTTTGTATAGTCTTTTCTGAATAATCGCAAACGAAATCGCGGGTAACAGCTGGTAGAAAATATTTTTAATACAATAAACATCAATCTTGAGGGTTCCGCGCCGCTCTGAATTTTCCATGCAAACGTGCTTGTTAAATTTCTTTAAAACCAATTGTCAGATTATGATGAAATTTGGCGTGTACAGTTAAATGAACTACATCATCTAAGTTCGTGGTCTTTTTATAAAACGTCTTCAAGAGAAAATAGAGCTATTAAAAATATCTGTATTTATTTATTTAATAGATAGACAAAGCAAATCAAAAATCTCTTTACATAGGGAGGTTGAGAACATCATTAGCTAAATTAATCCATAATACAAGGGAAATAAATTTAAGAATGATTATAGAAGTGCAAAAGTCATAAAAAATATTGAAATTGCACTCTGTCGCTCTGTAAATAACTTTAGAGGCTCGTCATCGTATCTGTTTTTGCACTCTTCGCTCGTCCTCTTCTTCTAGACGAAATGGAAACCTTTAGCCAATGCGAATTTAGTCTAAAGTAGTCGCCGGGCCCTTAAACATAAACCCTCATTGGTTTCAGCGACACGCTACTTCTTGAGCATGCTACTCGAAAGAATAAGAAAGAAGAACTTCAGCTGGAGACAAATGAAAGTATGGACAGAATACTTACCTGCGAAGACTGCAACGAGACATTTAAGTTACCAAAGGCCCTTAAAATCCATAGACAAGCCATTCATTTCAAAGCTTCAAAATTCACCTGCGCCCTCTGCTCTGCCACATTCAACTCTAACTCAGAGCTCGTAGAGCATAAACTAGTTCACAAAGATGAAGAAAGGAATTTCTTATGCATGAAATGCAAGACCGCTTTCACTGACCATTTAGATTACTTAAAGCACAATGCAACACATGTGAAAAATTCAAATTACTTCTGCATTGAATGTGGAAAAGAATATGACTACAAAAATGGTTACAACTCACACATTGAAACGCACTACTTTACAAAGGTTGAGTGTGAAATATGTCATCGTTATTGCAATGCAAACAGGCTCAATAATCACATGAAAACTCACAATATGGATCACAAGAGCAAATGTGTTGAATGCGGCAAGGCATATGATAAGAAAATGATGCAATATCACATGACAATTCACACCGGGGTGAAACCGCATCAGTGTCTGTACTGCGGGAAAGGTTTTAGTAACAAAAGTCAGAGAGCAATCCATACAAGAATACACACCGGAGAAAGACCTTTCCACTGCAATGTGTGCTACCGTAAATTCGTCCAATACATAGACCTGGTACGGCATAAATCGAGCCACAAAAATGACAAAGAAAAGTTTGAGTGCCCGGTCTGCAAGAAAAAATTCAAACACAAAGACTCTCTTAAATGCCACATGGACATACACAACAATACTCAGAGGTTTAAGTGTAATATTTGTGGTTTAAAAGTTCATACGCACACCGGCTTGAGAAGTCATGTTTTGAGAACTCACACGGAAGAGAAGATGTACAAATGTGAGCCTTGCGGAGTAGCTTTTAGCACATCTTCTGACTTAAACAAGCATAAGAAGAATATAAAGCATAAGAATAACCAATATGGTTTTAACAAAAAAATTAAAATGGAAAAAGAATGATTTTTTTTGTGGCTTTTTCATGTTAGGATTATAGAGTGGTGGTTTGCTTGTCGAGGGGTGTCGCGGCGACGTCGATGTTTGCGCCCAGTTACGGCAGTGGAGGCGCCCACACTTACATTCCAATTCATACAACATGAAACACAAGTATAAATTAAAAATTATAAAATGGCGGCCGAGTTGAAGCGTGCCCCCGACTCGTCTCCACCGCGGGTCCTGTCAAATTAGCGTACTGACGTACTCCCATTCATTTTTAAACAAAACATATATAAATGCGTGACGCTACTTCTGTGCCCCCACGACGGCTGCCCGAACAGCATGCGCGCCCGACAACATTCTTCTCGTCGATTTTTGTCGTGCGAGAACGTGACGAGGCTATGTGTAAACATACGTCTGTCTCGATAAAAAGAGTCAATAAACCGTTGTCGCGTTGCGTATGCAAGGAGTGCAGTTCATGTGAGCTATCCCTCCATACACATTAATAAGCAATAGCTTACTGTTTAGTTGTCATGCGCGTACAACCGCGTGTAACTAAACTCGCTGTTGTATTTATTGATGAGTAATTAAGGCCCGGGCCTATATCCGCCCAACATTATTTAGAGGCCGACAATCAAAGGAAAAATAAACTGACTTTTAACAACAAGCTCAGCGAGAGATATGAAGTCAGAGGACATAGATTATCTCCATTAAGGCGAGGCTTTCCCAGAACTTTAGGTATTTTACTCTACCTCAGGCCGCACTTTTTGGGAGCGCGACGTATTCATTCACGCGACACAAAAGTTGTGTGCGATGCGCCGCGCGCACGTCTTTCATCCGTCAGTCACGTTATGGTATCGAGTACCTAAACACCCATTTTTAGGAAATCGATAAAATAATCCGTCCGTCATTGTACTCATCCATTTTATGAACATTTTGTATTTGATGCCAAACAAAAAAAAAATCTAAAAAATGCCGTTCAAGCCAATATAGGTACAACCAATCTCATGTCCACGAGTTGTTGTATTTTTGATGTGTGAGCAGTCGTGGCATTAGTTTCATTTTACCGGTAGTGTCATATTTCCATTTTATCACACTTCACACTCATAAATAAAAAAAAAATGCGATTGTGTGTGGAAGTTAGGTACTTACTCGTATTTCACTTATTCACACCTAAACGGCTAGACGGATGAGGATCATATTTGGAACGGAGTTAGCTTATGCCCTGGATTGACACATAGGCTACTTGTTATCCTTATTAGGACAAAAATTTATACAGGGTGTTGGAATGATTGTGTAACTACCGGTATTCATTAAATAATACAACATAGTAAATTTCATTATTTTTGGGTATATTGTATAACAATGGTAATAACAATTTTAATTACCTTACTTTACCATTAGGTGCGTACTAATAATATTGTATGGTTTGTTAAATGTTACAAAGTTAAAAAACTACACGATTCAGATATAATTTTGAACAATAATTATGAAAGAATCGAGTAAACTTATACCGGATATATAGGTATACATACCCTGGGTACGAAGTGGCGGACATTCTGCTAGTACTAACAAAACATCCAATACAAAAATATACATTCACAATATTTACATTTATATATACAATTGAGCTATAGGTACGTAGTATTATTATTTGTTCTGTGATATAGTTGTAGAATCGATGGCAGCCTAGTTGGGAGTGGCAATTTTGCTCTGCTGGGTTCGAACCCAGCCGACGGCACGCACCAATTTGTTTATCGGAACTCCGAAAGATATCCGTTTCGCATCAGACATGGTTCTACGGCGTGGGTATAGCGGGCGAGGAGACTGAGACACCTCGCATACTTAAATCAACTTTATTTGAATGGCCGACAATTAATTTACACAGTAGGTAGATTATAATTTGCCTCGATATAAATTGTGAACAAGGTATTCCACTTAGTAACGCGCACTGTTCACTCCTCAACGTCCCAACTCAAAGTGTGTAGTGTCCGCTCCTCGGAGCATTTCCGCGCACTTATACTAGCGCCCCCTCCACTCGCACTCTTTCAGACGGAACACGAATACCGCCGAACTATTGCCGCCCGCTGATTGGCTGCCTGACTCACGCGACATCGGCCAACGACCAATCAGCGAACAGCGCACGTCACAAAGAGTTACACCAGAGCTGGCGCCACTTTACACAACTCTAGTTCACCAAAGCAATACTAGGTGGCGCTTAACTAAATAATTACAATATTTAAACTATGCACCGACATGTTCATTGTGTGAACATATGTGCGTATTGTGTGTCATCTGCTACATAACTGGAGCCCGGTGTATGGCGACAAGCTCGCCCCCTGTCACATTTGGGACTGAATATCGTCCGGTGAAATGTGGGTGTTGTATTACACCTCTGCCAGCCCCCTCGGGGAAAAGCGTGACGATATGTATGCATGTCTAGCCATAAGTTCTGTTACAAATGAAAATGCATTTATTTTTTTATACAGTAATGTAATGTTAATAAAAGTTATATTTACATATGTATTGAAGTCATAACAAAAATATAACTATTATTTTATTCAAAATTACCACCTTTGGCCTTGATAGAGGCCTTTAGTCGGTCTGGCCAAGAATCTATGGATTTACGGACTGTTTCCATGGGAAATTTAGCCACTGCTTGCTTCAAAGATTTATTAAGTGACTCTATGTCGGCGTGTCGTTTAGAGCAGGCCATGCCCTCTAAACCTGACCATAATTTGTAGTCCAGGGGGTTTTGATCTGGGCTAGAGGAGGGCCAGTCTTCAGCCCTTATAAAGTCCGGAACATTGGCTTCCAGCCAGGCTTGGGTAGTTCGCGCCTTGTGACCATGTGCAGAGTCTAGTTGGAAACTCCACGGTAGATTTTTAAAAAGTGTATTGCTAAGGGGTTGTACAACACCATATAAGACGGTCTCTTGATACACTTTGGCAGAAGTTTTAACCCCTTTTTCACAAAAACTAAGCTTTGTGACGCCGTGATAGGATACCCCCCACCAAACCATGACTGACGCAGGATGATGACCACGCTGAGTGAAACAGGGTCAATGTCATCCACGTGCCTAAAACAAAATGAAAATAAATATTTATAAGTATGATGTCCAAAAGTTCAAAATATAAAAATTCTAAAAAACCGACCAAGTTCGAGTCGGACTCGCGCACGGAAGCTGTCATTCAAGCTTGTTGATATGTATGTACATAATTATATAACAACTACATTATAAATAAATGAGCTTTCAAATGACACCTCAAACAACTGATTTGATGAGATAGAACTCGAGATATAAGCAATAATCTACAACGGTCGGCGGCCATCTTTGTGACGTATATACATAGCTTCGCCTGTCCCCGCTATCGCTTCTTACAACCGGGAGTTTCGAATTTCAAAGGCAACGACGAACACATCCATACCAGTCGTAGGTTTATAAAAGCCGTACTTACAAGATTTACCGAAATGCTCGATTTTCGCTAATCGTTAAAAACGAATATACAACTTTACGAGTTTTCTTCAAAACAGCCAAAATCACGTTGCAGTACTAATCAGGCCTAGATGTGTTCAAATCATACGGCTATAACTCAAACGCTACCAAACACTCGTGTAGTACAGATTGTTCAGTCAAAAATGAAAGTATGAACGACGTCCCCTATCTCACCTAACACCCTATATAATTTACATACATACAGTACAGTCAAAACTTAGCGAAGATCCGCCACCTTGCATGTTACAAAAAGAAGGTAGGTACTTACGTTTCGTCAATTGCAATGTCATCAGAGTTTATTACATTCTCTTGAAGTACTCTTCTGCAAAAAAAAAACGAAGATAAGTTTTCATGTAGGTAAGTATAACCACGTAAATATCACTACTAGATATACCACTAGGCCGGGTATTTACTCGTTGTGCAGTTCAGATTGCTCAGTAAAAATGAAAGTATGAACGTCGTCCCGTATCTTACCTAACATCCTGTATAGTTAAAACTTAGCGAAGATCCGCCGCCCTGCATGTTACAAAAGGTAGGTAGGTACTTACGTTTCGTCAATTCCAATGTCATCGGAGTTTATTACATTTAGTTGTAGTACTCTTCTGAAAAAAAAAACAAAACTGTAAGATAGGTATTCGTGTAAGTAGGTATAACTATATAAATATAAATATCACTGGTATGCCACTAGGTCGGGTATTTACTCGTTGTGCAGTTCAGATTGCTCAGTAAAAATGAAAGTATGAACGTCGTCCCGTATCTCACCTAACATCCTACATATACCTACCTATATAGTCAAAACTTAGCGAAGATCCGCAGCCCTGCATGTTACAAAAGGTAGGTAGGTACTTACGTTTCGTCAATTCCAATGTCATCGGAGTTTATTAAATTTGGTTGTAGTACACTTCTGAAAAAAAAAAACAAAACTGTAAGATAGGTATTCGTGTAAGTAGGTATAACTATATAAATATAAATATCACTGGTATGCCACTAGGGCGGGTATTTACTCGTTGTGCAGTTTAGAATGCTCAGGAAAAATGAAAGTATGAACGTCGCTCCGTATCCGTATCTCACAAGTTGTCTGGGTGAAATAATAAATGGTGACCGACGTAGTCAAAACTTCGCAGAACACCCGCCTCCCTGCGTGGTACAAAAGGTAGGTAGGTACCAGTAGGTACTTACGTTTCGTCAATTCCAAAGTCATTGGAGTTTGTTACGTAGTAGTCTTCTGCAAAAAAAAACTGTAACTGTAGGTAGGTATAACTACATAAATATCACTAGTAGGTATACTACTAGGCCGGGTATTTACATCGTGAATACACGTAACGAGACAAAAAAGTATCTATGATGATGAGTATGATATTTGAAAACACTAAAACGAATATAAGTAAGTACTAATAGATTTGTTGATACATCATCTGACTACAAAAAGCAATGCAAGAAATGTCGATTCTAGTAAATAAAAACAATGATTACCAATTTAATCTAGTAGAAGTTTATCTACTTACCGACGTTTGCTCCTTGACTCGTACGATTTTCTAAAAGTCAGACTTGAGCATTTTTTTCGTTTATTATGTTTGTTACCCATTATGGCAAAACTAAATGCTTGGTTGGTGTTGGTGTGTGCGGCACTGCGGAGATCACAAAAATTTGGCACACGTCCGGCGTCGACGGGGTCTGCGGGCGGACTGGCGGTCACGCAAACGTGCCTTTTTACCATGAATTCGTGATAAAAAAATCATATAAAATTACCATGTTAACTTTTTAACATTTTTATTTATGATTCCATTTTTTTATTGCATTGTAATTCGTAAAAAAAATAAAAAAGCAATATGATTTGTATAAATTAAGTCGCAAATCGTGTTTAAAATACCAAATAGAGGTGACTTTGGATTTTTTTTCTATCGAGTGAAGTTATTCATTACATGTATCAGATTTATGATTCCACTTAAAAACATGCTTAAAAATAACATATTTTTTTTTACACAGTAAAAGCCATGGTTTATCTTAGAGGAAAGTTGATTCTTGCTAGACGTTTTCTGGCCAGGCTCGCCTTAAACGTTTTCGAGGAAAACTTATAAATAAAGTTTATGATGGCAAAGCTGCGTTTCCAAAGATGTGCGAGGATGTGTAGCGGGCTCTTTAACACATCTACCTCTAACAAACTCCAGTCTAGACTAGTTACTGCTAGCAGTTTCTCGCTCGCGTTCATCCCTCGCTCGTTTTGTACGTACAATAACCTCGCTCTGCTAAGCCGTTTACACAGGAGCTGCACTGAGCTAGGCTAGGTAAATGAAGCGATTCTATTGGTTAACAAACACATCCCTCACGCATGCTCGCACATCTCTGGCACAGCCTTAATGAACGACAGAACAGCTGGGGGGCTATTCCTGCGCGTGAGATGAGATGAGATTTTATCTTGGTCACTCTCACACCTGTGACAATTTAAACTAGAGCAACAAGGACGCAAAATGGTGAGATGAGAATCTCAAATCTCCGAATAGGGTCCCTGATACTACACAGCTAAGACGGCTATATTTTTAGTATCACCCAACCATACAATTTCTAGCATGGCTGATGATGGCCGGGATACAGTCGGCAATTTAGTCAGTATTGCCGGGCCATATTGCAGTAAAAATATGGTCTATCTAGGAGCACCTTTAGGCCCTTCATATTGTCGTTTTTTGAGAAAGATAAAATACCAATAGTAACTGTAAAAGGTGGATTAAATAAAAGTATCATTTTACCAAATTAAATGTTTTTTATTTACAAATACTTAATGCTTTAGACACATTTAATTTTTACATATTTTACGTATTATGTACAGCATTTTATATAAATCTCAATGCTTTGTTTAAAGCGGTTCCCACACTGCTCTTTGCTTGCTCGCTCGTCCCCACACTCCCACTTCAGTCGTGCTTTTATAAACTGACACCTTAGAATAACTATTTATAGAATGTAGGTTTCCAAACAACGATTTCTCATAACGCAAGCCACAAAAAATTGCTACGTGTGCTGTGTTTACATGTCTCGTTACGCACACAGACGAAAACAATGTGGTTAGTTAAAATGTTTCCCCCATTAAAGTTGGATATTTGATTTTAAAGTGAGTAAGCCCATACGTAGCGTCGTACGGTGCCGTTTATGACACCAATTAATGTTTCAAGTCAACTTTTGTAAGAACTGCAGAGGTGTGGAACTCGTCTGCGTCTGTCTTTTCACCTAAATACAATCCGGGGGTGTTTAAACGTAAAGTGAATAGGTATCTCATAAGCAAGCGTGTTACACCTTCGATCACGTCGACGCTTACCATCAGGCGAGTCAGTGGTCAAACGCATGCCTAGTTTGTTGTAAAAAAAAACAATTTAATGGCTTACATTTCGTTAACAGTTCTATTCATTCTAAGACTGAAAGTTTATGAGTAATCTGACCGTTCTGAGGGCTACAACCTAGAACAAGAACTAAGCTAGCAAAGAGCAGTGTAAGAATAGACTTTTAATATTATAAGGGCCATTTGCAGAAGCTCTAATCATCTTTTTAACTCGGTAGTTAACTGAGAGGTCAAACTGGTAAACAGTCTGGCTCCATCAAGAGAGGCTAACCTTGAATATGTGGGAGTCATCTTAAGTGATTCTTTATGCAAGTTTATTTTTATTTACATTGAGGTTTGTTAACAATGGGACTGACATGTACTAAAGTCCAAAAAAATACAAAGGATTAAAAAAAAAGTGCGTGGAGTCCCTCCGCGCGGAAGAAGTGAAACTTCTGTGTAACTTTCTTTCTCTCTCCCTCTTGCGTTGTAATATTGGACGCTACTCGTTGCTAACGCTCGCGCTAGCCTGTAACAGGTATACTACGCGCATGCATTCGAGTGCTACGCATTCACTCTCGCTCTGTCTCTTTCTATCCCCCCCGATCGCATACCTAGTTTGTTGTAAAAAAAAATGGATGAAGGGTTCGCCCAACCCCCCAACCGCGCATTAGAAAATAACCTATCTAGGACACTTCAACCCCAAAACACCCTATCTTGATAGGGTTTAATCACTTTTCACTTTATCGAATACACTTTAACTCCTAAAACAGGTATAAACAGTATTTCAACGACTTTAACCCTAAAACACCCCTCAAACGCTATTAAACACCATATCCTGATAAATACGAGTCCTGCAGCGATTGAGCCGTCTTGGACGGCGCGGCGGCGCCAAGTATTTGATCATGCTCTGCGTGTGTTGAGCAAGCATATAACTCAGGTCAAATGGCATTGGACACTTTCACTCCCCCCAAAACACCTATCTTAGTAGGGTTTAATCACTTTTCACCTTATCGAATACACTTTAACTCCTAAAACACCCTACCCTGACAGGTATAAACAGTTTTCAACCACTTTAATCCTCAAACTCCCTACCCTAACAGGTATAAACAGTTTTCAACCACTTTAATCCAAAAACACTCTACCCTGCCAGGTATAAACAGTTTCTCAACCACTTTAATCCTTCTAAAACAGCCTAACCTGACAGATTTAAACAGTTTTCAACCACTTTAATCCTAAAACACCCTACCCTGTCAGGTATAAACAGTTTCTCAACCACTTTAATCCTTCTAAAACACCCTATCCTGATACGTAGAGTCTTGCAACGGTTGGGCAGGTTTGGGCGCCGCGCCGGCCACGTGGTGGTGATGCCTCAAGTGCCCTGGGCGGCGCGGCGGCGCCAAGTATTCGAACATGCTCTGCGTGTGTTGGGCAAGCATGTTGCCCAGGTCGCAGGGCATCGGGTCCGTCCAGAAGAAGTCGTGGTTTAGGGCGGTGTCGGCGTCGTACCTGCAAAACAATTGGGCACTTTAGTATCTATGTCGCAGCCAACCGTTCAATTAACAGCCTAGCCTTTTTACTAAACGGAGCCGTTCAACTAGCTTCCTGATGATATTCAGCCATTCAATCAAACGGCTAGGCAAAATGTCTTGGATCAACAACGTTGACTACTTGCCCATTGACATTGACAACTACACGTCATTTAGGTAGGGAGGTTATGGGTTGTTATAAAAAAAAAACAACCAAGTCGGATTGGAGAGCGGATTGGAGGCGATTGGATTGCCCTGATTGGAGAGGTCTGGTAGGAGAGGTTTTAGGTTACCATAACGTCATGACTATCAGCGCCGATGTGCCGTTCCTATTGGTTGAAAAGCCAATTCATACTTGTAGTTACCTCTTCGCAGGGTCGAGCTGCAGCAGTTTATCCAGCAGGTCGCAACCGTACGGGTCCTTCACGTAAGGCTTCAGTCTTTCCTGTCATCAAGCAAAATATGTAGTCAGTTTCCTTTTGGACGTCGAATTATGTGTAAACACAATACAATACAATACAAAAACTCTTTATTGACACCAAATACAAATAAATCTAAACTAAACACTCAAAAATAAAGGCGCAATGGGCGGTCTTATCGCTTAAGAGCGATCTCTTCCAGACAACCTTTGGATGGAATAAAAACATTACGATTAAGCATGGACGGTGGTGTGTGCTAAAGAAAAATAATAATAATTAAGGTTAAATAAACTTACTAATTTGAGAATTATAATAAACTACATACTAATACCAACATAAATAATTACTAAATAGGTATACAAATAAACTACCCAGTCATAAACATACACAAGTACCTACATCAATAAATATACTAATACATATATACATTGAAATATGATAAATATTAAAAACGAAACAAGTCTACTTATAATGAGCCAGTTTGGAAAAGTAGAACACTTTGAGCTGCGTTTTAAAACTATGAAGAGATTGAGCACGTCTAATATTAACTGGGAGTGAGTTCCAGAGACGCACGGCTTCAGTAGTGAAGGACGATGCATAAAAGCCAGAACTATGCACCGGATTCATAAGCAGTCTGTTTTCTGACGACCTAAGAGAAAGGGAATGGGAGGAGTGCAAGTATTGAAAACGTTCTTTCAGATAATTACACACCTATTACACCTAGCTGGGCCCCACGGTCTTACAGGACTTCAGGCTAATATTATGGCTCTGTGAGCTGAAGACTTCGCGACCGGCGTCTGTCTTACAACAAGTCGGATTCAACAGGTTCTCGTGAAATTTTGTGAGCAGGTTCGATAATTATACATTTCAAAATAATGTCAAATTAATGTAATATTATATTTATAACTAGCTGCGCCCCGCGGTTTCACCCGCGGTTAAAAAGTTAAGGACATATTCATTAGAATATGACGATCTTAATGTAAATTAATGACGATTCGTAAGGTATAACGCAATAACATCCATTAGCTACTTACAATATCTTAATATATATAAATCTCGTGTCACAATGTTTGTCCTCAATGAACTCCTAAACCACTTAACCGATTATAATAAAATTCGCACACCATGTGCAGTTCGATCCAACTTGAGAGATAGGATACTTTTTAACCGCGTGTGAAACCGCGGAGCGCAGCTAGTAAATAAATAAATTCGGGACATTGTCACACACGGTCGCCTGACACCAAACTAAGCAAAGCTTGTACTATGGCTGCCAGAGACTGCCACATACATATATACGAGTACATACATTTTTTTTTTTAAATACATCCTACTTAAATAGATATTAACACCCAGTAGCTAGCACCTAAATGAAGCTAAGTAGCTAAGTGAATACTAATGGGTATTATTATCTTATGAAAATAAAATTATTCTATTCTATTTTTTTTTTTTGCCGAGTCACTTTTTGATATTTTTTCTAAATTGCGGATATGACAAAATTCACGAGAATCGGTTAAGAAATGCGACGTTGAGGAAGACAGAGATCCAGACAGATGTCGAAGCTAAAGTAAAGACGCTTCGGTCGACTATAAAATCGAAACTTACTCTTTGTCTGTGTTTGTTTGTAGGCTTTTCACGGCTAAACGGCTCAACGCATCTTGATAAAATTTGATAATTAGTTACAGTATTTCACGAGGAAGGTTTTTAAATATGAATTTCTGAATAAACGCGAAAATAGTCGCGGGTAATAGCTAGTAGTTACGAAAGCTGCAGCCAGAGGGTGGAGAAACAGAAATGCAATCTTACGGCTATTTCAATACAATAAAAATTACATTTTAATTAGTTCTAGGTGACACCTCGATATAAGATAATGAAGGCCAATGAATACAGGCCGATTCAAACTTAACGGCGGCTGTGAAGTAAAGCGCTTCACACACGGCCGCTATAATGTATATTAATGTACATTTCATCTCGGGTTTCTACGAAGAAGCCAAAATATACATTATAGCTGCCGTGTGTGGTCTGACGATTTCTATGAAAGATGTAATTAGATGTATGCTATAATCTACATCAGCCGACATTAAGTTTGAATCAGTCTGTAACTTGTAGAAAGATGAAGGTTCCTTATATTGGTCTTGACCTCAATGAGATCGACTAAACTGCTGACCAGCAGCTCGTGACTCGGAGCGGTGCGCGATGTAGCGATGTAATGCGCCGGCACATTCTGCAGCGTAGGCGCTTTAGGCTTGCTCCCAACGACCACCATCAAAACAGTTACCAGTGGTAGTCAATAGAACAAGGTTTTATTTTTGCCCAACTTTCGCCAATGGCGCTCGTTGGGTCATAAAAAATAGTAATTATATAGAGCTGTGTTAGCGTAAAAATATTTCAAAAGTTGGTCTTCCATGTTAGAGCTCTATCGGTTTGACTGTAGTTTTTACCAGTGGTATGTATATGGTGGTGGTTGTTGTAACAAAAAATAATTGTATGTCCCAACGAGCCACACTCGCGACAGTTGGGACAAATATTAAAATTTTATTTTAACGACCACCACTGCTGGCCATTCTGGTGGTAGTCATTGGGAGTCAACCGCGCTTTACGCTAGTCCAATGCCTCGACGGAATGCACAGATATGTAGCGCCTACTATATCGATGTAAGATGTGCATTCATTAATTAACAGAGGGAGGCACCAGTTACCTTGACCTTCCTCTTCTGCCCCTTTGGGAGCTCCATCTTGGTGTAGAGATCCAGGCTTTCGACTCCGGGCCACACGTCCGGGGTGCACGAGCCACACAGCTGCGAGATCAGGATCAGCTGCTGCTGCTCCGTTGGACCCTGAGGGAACACCATTATTATTTCAACAGAGTTCTCGAAACGTCTTCTTTGATCAGATATACATAGATGTAAAGTGTCAATACGCAAAATGGCACCTTGAAAACAAGGCTTAGATCAAGTGTAAGTCTTGTTTTGGTGTCAGTCGCTCTGTGATCGCGTCGGTGTCAGGACGCCAAAATTTTCTAAAAAGACTTTAGCAAATGTCATCAACGCTTATATTGCAAGATGATGATGAGTTCTACTTAATTATGTATGCATTTGATTATTTTTAATTTTTTGATTATGTTTATTGACTGTTATGTTTTTATTATATTTATTGATACATAAACAAATATAACTGTCGATGCGATGTTACTATAGAGTTCTGATTTTAAACGAGTTGACGCTGGCTCACACTAGCCGAATGGGCGGTAAAATCAAACATAGATTCCGAAGAGGTGTCATAACTGACACTGGATCCTCGCGTCTTCGCATACGAGCGCGCGATGTTTGCACGATCAGTTCGCGCGACGATCGCGTGCGAGCGCTGTGTTAGGACAACGCCTTAAGCTGATGTGTGTCTTACTTTTCAGTGCACTATCTTTTTAATTTCTTTATTTAAACAATTGTCAAGTTTGTTTTTGAAGCAGTTCTCTAAGGAGGCGCTTTTCATAGTCTGGCAGCTTTTTGCAGTCTTTCACAATATGGTTTGGCAAAGTGTGTTTTTTGGGTTCGCCTAAGTGTGGCTGCCAGTTTAATCTAAGTGTAATATGTAGAGCAATTCACCTGCATGATTGGAGATCTGGTCCACATTTCAGCCATGATACAGCCCGCACCCCACATGTCCACTGGCGGGCCATAGTTACGGTCACCTAACAAAACAATACATATTACAAGCTTTTATTTAATTTGCTCTGGCTAAACACCTATGTCAGAGATAACAAACCTTTATGGATCAACATATCATCATCATATGCCAGCCCCTTAGTAAGTAAGTAAGTAAGGGGCTGGCAGAGGTGTATTTAACACACACATTTTGCTGGACGATATTCAGTCCCAAATGTGACATTTTAGGAACCTGTCACAATACACCATGCTCCAGTTATGTAGCAGATGACATTACACATATGTTTTATATGTATAAGAAGCAACATGCAATTTTTTCTAATAACTTATCTAATCATGCTAACATTTACCACTAAAACTGTTAATGGTTTTGATCAGTGGCATGCCCAAAATATTTTGCTATTGGTACTCCACCCATGACATGTTATTTTTTGGTGTTTGCAATATTTACTCAGTCAATCTGATTTACATCACTTTTCTAGAGTGAAATACAATGACCGAGGTAAAGTCACATGTTCCAGAATAAGATTCCTAGTATTTATTTAGGGCAGCTAATATAGCTATCAAAGAATGCATGCAAAGAGAAATATAAAGAAGAATAAACAATACTTAGAAACGATTATGGTCACTTAGTAAAGTCGAGAAGAACAAAAAAAATGCCTATGAAGGAAAAAAGAAAAGTCTACAATACATATATGTATTCTACCATGTTTATTATATGGGTGTCAATCCTGGGTGTTGACAGAACAACTAGTAAACTAATTAAAGATTTGTCAAAATGGAATGGAGAGAAGCACAATAGGAGTTAAAAGTAAGGAGTAAAAAAGACTGAGTAAAATTGCAAGACATTAAAAGGAAAACAAATTTCAAGAATGCATACACACCTTACAAACAACTGAAATAGAGATGGGCAGGACATATGATCAGACAGGAAACGGAGAAATGGACAAGACTTATAACTGAATGGTACCCATGAGAGAGCCAAAGGAACAGAGGTAGACATTAAAGAGATGGGAGGACGATATCAGGAAAATAGTGGGTCCGATCTGGACTCATACAGCAAAGGATAGGACAGAATGGAAATCTTTAGAGGAGGCCTTTGTCTGAGGACAAGCTGTACCAGATAATTGACCGTTTCCCGATTTATATTTAAGAATGTAAAATAGTATAATAAATTTCAGGCATTAACGTTAATGTAAGCTTATATAGTGTATCAATCAAGAGCAGCAATAAAGACTTTTAATTTATGTTAAAACAATAAAAAAAATCTATCTTACCTAAAAGTAGCTCCGGCGGCCTGTACCACAGAGTTACCACTCTATTTGTATATTTATTCACTTGTCCCGACTTAGCGACGCTAAAAGCTCTCGCCAGACCAAAATCTGCCAATTTTAGCACTCCATTCTTTGTTATTAGAACATTGGCAGCTTTCATATCTCTGTGCAGGATTTTGTTGCTATGTATGTAGTATAAACCATTTAGTAACTGCTGCATCACCTTCTTGATCTCTCCTAAGCTGAATTTAACGTTCACATTCGATAACAGACCCGCTAAATCATGCTCACAAAAGTCGAAAACAAGGTAAAACGTTGACCTATATTTGTTGTGAGATGTCGCCTTAGTTCGGCATATTTCGATTAAGTTTACAACGTTTTCGTGTTTCAGAAGTTGTAGGATCTTTATTTCTCGCAGTGCCGTAATGGGGAAACCTTCTTTTTCGTTGTCCATGAGCACTTTTTTCATGGCAACAAATTTTTTGCTGGTGTTTCTGGCGCGCGCTTTGAAAACTTCCCCGAAGGTTCCCTGACCGATTTTAGCGACTTTCTCGTATTTAGACGATTCGTCGCAGAATGGGAAATCGAAATCTTCGATGTATTTCTCCTTTTCTCTCATGCTGAGGATGGTAGAGCTTGTGCTCATGACTGGTTGCGTGGGCTCGCGAGGAGCGCTCACGCTCTGCATTTTGGAGGCAATTTTGCTGGTTTAGATTAACTTCTGGAACAAAAGCATGTGGTGCTAGCAAATGCTACAAAGTTTGCCACACTACCTGATTAAAACTGAATGAAAGCATGGGAATTTTTGGAAATTAAAACCGGAAAACCAAAAGTGACTTCGAAATCGAGGAAAGTACTAGCGGAAATGTCAACAAAATGAAACGTATGTGACATTGACAGTGACAGTTAACATATGACACAGATAAGAAAATGAATGAACATAATTAGGGCTTGCAAGGAAAAATCGTCTAAAATAACCGAGTAGAATGCTATAAACGTTCCATTTCACACTTTTCAAACAAAAAACAATTTACAACTTATTGTCCTGTCATCAAAAACCATCTTTATACGAATAACGGAACGTTAAATGTTGTCAGCATCCTGTCATGTAGGCCGAGAATTTATTTCAATTTTTGTTTTTGTCTAAAATTATCCACGAAAACCAACTACAATTCTAAAACACTGTAAGTTATTTTGGCTACTGTAATTTTTTGAAAGTGCTTCCATATCTACAGCATAGGAAATTAAAATTAGGGACTATGATAATATTGATCGCTAAAGTGGAGCAAACGAATTTCGCACTTTTAATGCTTTGTTGCATTTGTGAGGTATCTAAAATCGTTATCTTCACTCTAGCGTGCTAAATGAGATAAGAATTGACGTATATAACTGAATATGTAGTGAAAGTGGCACCGGTACACGACGCGTACGCCCCTTTAAATATGTGCCTACTTACCTCTTTCTATTATTGAGCACTTTCTTTGTGAAAAAGCGTATTAAAATCGGACCATGTAGTTAGAGTTAGTACTAGCTGTTCTCTAATGTTTGCTTGTCATTTTTTAACTCAATATTTCAACCCCTCCCAGATAATTAAATCACAAATCATTCTATACCATAAGTCCTATTAATAAAACAAAAACAATAGTCCCAGCTTTGAAATGAGTCTATAACACTCTGGATGAATAGACCAATCTATCAAAACTTTTTAATTTTTACAAAATACTTAAGAAGCAATAGAAATAGTGTACCTATTAGGGTCTAGAGTAATACATAGGCTATTTTTTATCTTCTAAATTTAACACCCCCTGTAGGACTCAGCTTCATTTTAATATTTACTACTTATTTACTATTATTACTTATTAATTTGTTTTAAAAAAGTAAGTTAGTGTAGGCCGAGTGACTGGCCTGGTGTCAAAATTTTTAGACCCTCCGAAGGCTTCTGAGTAAAAACAAATTAATATTTTATTACACTTCGACTTATTTGACTTGATTTTCACTTTCTTTGACTCCGCTTAATACCATGGGCTGTTTGTTGTAGAGAAATGGCAAGTGAGAGCAGCTCGGCGATCCTAGATCTGAATGATGCAGACACAGAAGACACGGAGCCCCCTAGTGTCACGGATGATGCCAGAGATGGGGCTCCCCTTATTATGGACCATGGATATGATATAGCTGTCAAGGTTGTTACAATTCTTAATCATCTATTTCTAGCCCCTATAAAGCCGAAACACACCAAATCCAGTTGCAGTCTGTTCCATGTTTCATGCAACTACTGTATCAAACTAGAAATGGACTGCTTTCAGTGTGAAGTCTTTCATATAATTTAATACTTACAATACAATACAATACATCTTTATTGCACACCAAAAATACAAAGTAAAACAGACATAAAGAGAATATTAAAATAAAATTTCATTCGGCTGTACAAGGGCATACTTCACTTGTCCTTGCAAACTGGACCGGAATGCACACGGACTGCACCTGCATTTGGTGTGCTCCAGCCTTTATTAATAAACACTATAGCCTTGGAATAGTCATACAGTGTTTTGTCTTTTTCAACAAAGTATAAAAACTTAAAAGACAGGGTAGAAAGAAAACAGTGTATAACCATTCCGAAGATACACAACTTTTATTAGTAAGAGGGCTACAATCTAGGCTTACTAATTTTATTAATATAATGAAAGTAAAAAAAACTTGCTTGTATCCTGACAAAAGTATTTTACCATTGATTATTCATTCTGTTCGTACAAAATGGGTCCTACATCACCCAGACCGTGATATGAATAAATAAAGACTTCATTGCACAAAAGGGTCAATAGTTCAGGCATTATGGAATCTAATTTAAACACATACAAACGAAGCGATGTCAGCCTAGTTGGGAGAAGGCTCGCCTCTCAAGCCAGAGGGACTGGGTTCGAACCCAGCCGATGGCACGCACCGATTTGTTCATTGTGTGAGCATATGTGCGTATTGTATGTCATCTGCTACATGACTGGAACCCGGTGTATGGCGACAGGCTCGCCCCCTGTCACGTTTGGGACTGAATATCGTCCGGTGTATTGTGGGTGTTGTAATACACCTCTGCCAGCCCCCTCGGGGGAAAGGCGTGACAAAATGTTATGTACATACAAAACTGCTAAAGCCATTGTTACCTCTTCCTTTGCTACAGTTGGGTAAAATTCAATTTAATCTAATTTCACAGAAATGGTAACTGTACATCTGTCATGTATATTTTAGGTATTATGAGATAAGAATTAATTAATGTACAATGTTTTATTCTAATTAGGAATAGGTAAAACTGGCTCATGCAACTTCATTAAGCATTCATGTGATGAACATTTGTGTTTTCTCTATTATGTATTTTAAATACATACTTAAATAGATAATATTGTCTATGGAAGTATGTATTTAAAATAAATGTTTAATAATATTATGTGTGTTTTAGTCTCCGGCAGCCATAGTACAAGCTTTGCTAAGTTTGGCGTCAGACATCCATGTGTTTCAAAATGTCCCAAATTATTATCACACTAATATTAGAAATGCGAAAGTTTGAATCGATGGATGATATTTGCAACTCAATAACGCCATAACGGCTAAACGGATCTGGATGAAATTTGGCAGAGACATTGAAAATAGTCTGGAACAGCGCTTAGGATACTTTTTAACTGCTGGTGAAGCCGCGGGGTGCAGCTAGTCATATTATATCTTCAACTCTTGTCCCCAGGTAGACGCGCCAATGAAGCAGCTGTCCACGCTAGAAACGTTCGTGACGTACCGCGTGCGCTGCGTGTGCGCACGCTGGCCCACGCCGCCTCACGTGCGCCGCCGGTATAACCACTTCAAGGTATGTTGCTACCTACTCCAGCTAAGACCAAGTGAGATGCGAGCGTGGCGTGCCTCGTGAAGCGATACTGAGCTGTGTACACAGTGTGACTGGAATCGAGACCATACTCTTTCAAAGGGTGTTTCTACTTATCCTTTTTTTTTTTTTTTTTTTTTTACCTTGGGAAAATCCTTTATGGATACCACCAACAGTCCTCTCCCGCCGCGGCCCCCAACCTTCGGTTGCAGTGTCGCCCATGCGACACTGCACCCCACCTCAGTTGTGGGTCTGTATGTGCAATACAGACCCACACCCTACTTAGGCCGCTTCCAAATGGGCTTTGGGCTAAAAGCCCCAAGAAGCGGCCTCACCTTGGATTCCTCTTGGCTTCACCGTGGTTGCCGAGGCCACGGCTACTGAGCCCCCCCGCCACGACAAGGCGGGAACCCTCGGGGGAGGTTTCTACTCATCCTGGGTTATGTTTTAAGTGTTACATTAATTCAGTAAAAATGTTTAGTTTTAGAGTTTGTCAATATTTTGTGTAATATTTTGCCTTGAATTTCTCACAAAACTGTTAAATAACTCGAACACTAAAATAGTTCGCTCGATTTATGTAAAGCTTTAAAGGTACCCCAGGATGAGTATGAACACCAATTGAAAGGATACGGTCTGGATTCCAATCGCTCTGCATTGAGTGTTCTGTTCGCCCCTAGCTCCTGCACAAGCGGCTCTCGTCGCACCCGTGGGTGGCGCCGCCGCCGCTGCCGCCGCTGCACACGGCGCGCCAGCAGCTGGACCGGTACTGCGCCGCCTTCGTGGCGCTCAGGACTCGCGCGCTGCACGCCTTCCTAGGTATTTATTTTACCTTTTGACCTTATGTCGCTATACTCGACAATCGCTTCACAAGACTGCAGCCCGCCATTCATTAGACTAGGCACGAGCCGTACGACGCGCCGTACCAATCGGTGGACGAATCCGTCATCGCCTCCACACTACACGAGCGCTCAGGCGCTAGGCGACGAGGGCTCGGCGCGGCGCTTGTGACTTCGACCACGAGCGGCGTATTGGTACGCAAGACGCTCACCGAACGCGGACGAATCGGCATTTACACGCAGATTCGTCCGCGGACTTGTCGCCTGCAAAAAATCCGCTGGATATGTACGCGTGTAGTCATAGTCGGCTCATCCTACTAATGTTATAAACGCGAAAGCTTGTAAGAATGGATGGATGGATGGATGTTTGTTACTCTTTCACGCCAGAACGGCTAAACAAATCTGGAAGAACTTTGGCACAGAGACAGATTATAGTCTAGAATAGCACATAGGATACTTTTTAACTGCGGGTGAAACCGCAAGGCGCAACTAGTGACTACTTAAAATACTAAATACTAGAAGAATAAAAACATATCCACGCCATTTCACACTATCACATGTACTATTTTTGTTATTTCTGGTGTGAACAATAAAGTGTTTATCTATCTATCTATCTGTTCCATGTCACATGGCCAAATTGTTCCATCTCACATGTGTAAATTGATTCAATTTTCCTTCTAACCTGACCAATGTTCTTCGTTCCAGACCGCGTCGCGAGACATCCCATATTTTCACACAGCGAAGACTTCAGATTATTTGTAACGACGCCCGATGAAGAATTTGATAAGGTAACGAAAGCTAAGAAACAAAACTTTCGTTAGTTAAGGTTAACCCTTTGAACGTCGACGTCGCTTATAAGTCGAATATACGAAGCCTTAGGTGACACTACTTTACGTTTTTTTATTACAGAAAAGCCAAAAAAAATTACAAAATTATTTCAATAATTCTTATTGTCGTTTATATAAGTCAATAAATTTGTATTGGTAAAGTTTTCTGCTTTATCCATAGTGAGTGAATTCAAAATACGGGAGAATTTGAAAGTATGGTTTGTTATAGAGAGCATTCGTTTTCTGCGCGGTCCGTGCCGTTCACAGGGTTAACCAGGAGTCAATGTGGAATTGCTTTGGCCACCTCTGCTTTTAATGTTCCATGGTCATAATGTTCTTGTGTTCAATATCAATATATACAGGGTTATATACAAAAACTTCTTAAGGGTTCATTGTACTCATCAATATGAACAACTTTTACTATGGGGCGAACACTGAAATCTTGAAAAAAAAATCAACTGTTCCATACATTTTGTCTCAGATGATTGAACTTTTTGTATGGAATAGCTGTTTCTTTTTTGCGATTACAGGATTGGCTTCATAGTAAAAGTTGTTCATATTGATGAGTACAATGAACCCTTAAGAGGTTTTTGGTGAGTTACCTATAACCCTGTATTATGTACTACGTACCAGATTTAATCATCCAAACACAAATTTTCGTCCACTCCAGTGCACTGAAATCCTTGCACCATGCGTTAGTGTGGTCCCGACACGCGTGCAGTGTAGTTGTTTATGGAGCGGCGCACGGCGCTAAAAATAGCAGGATTTTACTGGAATCAAAGTGTGAACCTGGACGGACGTTAATTAGCTCTTCAGTAGTCAATGTTGCAGCAAGCCTATGGTCAGCGCACGGCAGAACCTCCTCTTCATTAAGTGCGTTAAGTTTTTGACGTGACAACGTCTAACAAATCGATGAAAGCCGGCTGCCCGAACGAAAATGATGGCTCATTGTCCCTTTACGCGTATTGTCCCGTTACGATCTGATCGAGAGCGCTACACGAGCAGGCGAAAAGCACGATCAGCTTGGGCGTTCGGCTTGCGCCACATCTATAAATAAATAAATAAATTTGGGACACTTCCACACACGGTCGCCTGACCCCAAACTAAGCAAAGCTTGTACTATGGCTGCCAGAGACTGATATACGTACTTAGATATTTTTAAATACATACTTAAATAGATATTTACACCCAGACATAGAACAAACACAAATGTTCATCACATAAATGTTTGTCCTAGGTGGGAATCGAACCCACGCCCCAAAGCTCAGAAGGCAGGTTCACTACCAACTGAGCCACCGAGGCAGTCATATCACTCTCCCAGTCTTATTTTGTTATGACGTTGTCACATTAAACTATCGTCCGAAAACCGACTTTACAGACAACCAATTATTTTTTGTATGGATCAGCTCCTCTAGTACGTAGTACATTATTCCCGTTGGTGTTCATAGTGTTCATGTATCCTGGCTTGAGAGCCAGTTCCCATTCTCACCATGCTTCTGTTGTAGGTGTTCAAAAGCGAAAACAGCGCTTTAAACTTGTGGGGTCTTAGTTCTGCTATTTACGGCTCTGGAGAGACGAAACCGCCCGCTAACAGCGCAAGGTGAGTTATATTTTCATATCTGATTTGTATTTACACCGTGTATCTTTGAAAGATGATAGCCTAGTTAGAGAAAGTCAAAGTCAAAGTATTTATTGCGTATTATGGTGATTGTTGCATAAGTTCACAAGATCTTAAAAGTTATAATATAAGTATCTCATAATGGACCCTATTAGGTTAGAAGGCCCGTCTCTCAAGCCAGAGCGGGTTTGGACCCAGCCGAGAGCACGCACTGTCTAGGCCGACAAGGCTTTAGCCAAAACTTAAAGAAAAAGAATTGAAACGTCAAACGTCATCCGTCGTGCATTCCCGCCACTTTCTACGTACTTTTCGCACGCGACCGGCAACCGGCAACAATAAATTCTCTATTTTTAATGTAAACTTTAAAGTCAAGAAATATACGCAATTGCCAAAGTTGGACTGCTTTTTTTTACACCAAAACGTCCTCCAAAGACGTTACATGGTGGCCCATGAGGGGAACAAAGCAACAGCAGCGAACCATACCGCATCAATCGACTAGACCGATTCGTCTGGAAGCCTAGCAGTGAACAAGCACGGGATCCAGTCCAGAACGAAACGGAACGAGCACGAGCATTCATCCAGGACGAGCCAGGAGCTAAGAATCGAGCGTGTGATCCGTCTTAAAGTTTCACGGCGAGTCGAAACGCCCGCCGCCCAGATAAGTGCCACGCCATACCTATATCCAAACATCCTTTAAAATCCAAAAATATCCATCTGACTATTCAGTTTAGGTCTCCAACTGTGTAGATTAAAGCGTTTTTATGCAAAATATTGCTAAAAACTTCCACTTTTGGAAAATTGCATCATCTTTTCTTTTTTCATCTACCCTCTCAAACAATCATTTCAGTGAAAAAATTTATTAAATCACGCCAACATTTCGTATCTCATGCTAGCATTAGTCATTCCTTTGTGCCATTTAGTCCTTTCTACCCATTAAGTCCATTCTGCCGACCATTTTCAGGCCCGAAGTGCATCTCGCGGGTCATCCACGGACGATATTTCCCGAATTTCTCACCCGGGCAACGGCGCCGGTCGACGGCCAGCCCGGCGAGCATCGGCTCGAGCGACACCAGCTCTCCGGACGGCAGGTGACTCCAAGACGAGGGACGTGAGCCAATTAATTCATTATTAAATTCAATAACTATACAAGCATACCTTTACTACAATGGCTGAGATCAAGCAAAAATATAAAGAGCTTTCAACTAAACGAGCATCTGCAAAAGGTCAAATAACAAAATTTAAAAACTATTTAGCATCTATTTCAAATAAAAGTGAACTAACGACTATTGAGTTGACCGAGTTCAAGTTAAAACTTGCAAAGTTTGAAGCCTTGTCAGTAAAGGTCGATGACTTGCAGAGTGAGATAGAGATTTTGTTTCCGGACAACCTGGAAGCAGAAGTGGATGAGCGAGACATTATTGAACAAGATATAATTTCTAATATTGCTACAGCTAAAACTTTACTTGACAGTTTAACCAAGCACAATGAATGTGACCACAGATGTAGCTCTCACAATGCTTCGTGTTGTTCAGATGACCTTCATCATCATCATGGCACAGGTCTGAAGCTACCTCAGATACAAATTGAAAAGTTTTCTGGTGAATATTTCCGTTGGCTAGAATTTCGTGACACCTTCGAAAATCTTATTCACAAAAATGACAGAATTCCAGATATCAACAAATTTCACTATCTGACTTCATATTTGCAAGGTGACGCAGCCAGAATAATCTCTAACCTTGAAATATCGTCTAAAAATTATGCTGAGGCATGGAAGCTGCTCTGCAGCCGCTATAGCAATAAGAGGGTTTTAATAAGCCATCATTTAAACTCTCTACTCAATATCAAACAGCTTCCACGTGAATCCGAGCGGTCATTGCGGTTTTTAGTTGACCATGTAACTAAGAATTTGCGAGCTTTAGCAAGTCTAGGACAGCCGACAGATAAGTGGGATGTGTTAATTATCTTTATGCTCTCCTCTAAGCTAGACGGTCATACATTAATGAAATGGGAAGAGTACTATAACACTCTCACTGCCGAAACCCAGATTGATGCCCCGACTTTAGTGCAATTTTTCAAGTTTCTTACAGACCGTGCTGATGTACTTGAGTCTTTGAATCGCAACAACAAATCAGGTGACAACATTATTGTAAGGCAACAGCTAGCGCCTGCGCGCCCCGCTCAAAACTATAACAATTCTAATCAAAGGCAAGGTCAAAACAATGTTGTCAAATCGTTTGCAAGTAGTACTAGCCATAATCAGGGTAAAAAATCAAAGAGATTTTCTTGCATAATTTGTAATCAAGGACATAGAGTTTATGAATGCCCTACATTTAAGGCGAAAGGCGTGGTTGAGAGGTTAAACGACGTTGTCAAATACAAACTATGTAAAAACTGCTTGAGACAGGGACACAGTCAGAGTGAATGCCGCATGGGTCCCTGCAGAGAGTCAGGGTGCTCGGAGAAGCACAATACCATGCTGCACTCTCCACTGGAGTCATTTAATCACCTTGCTGCCGTCGATGAGCAAGATGAGGTGATAGTCAACTTCTCAAATCAAAACAAAGGTCAAACTTTACTATCAACTGCTATGATCGAGGTGTCTAACCCAGCTGGCCAGCAAAAGGTCACAGTTCGAGCCATGTTAGACTGCGGTAGTACGTCGTCATTTATTACCGAATCATTAAAGTCAAAATTATCGTTAAAGTCCCAGCCCATTGACTGTCTAAAGGTCATAGGCATAGGCAACACTGCAACAAACAATGTCACAGAAAGCTGTAATATCAAAATACAGTCTATAAACAGTGATTTCAATGCACAATTTTCGTGTCTTGTGCTAAAGGAGTTAACAGGTCAAGTGCCAAAGACCCCTATCAATATCAGCGCACTAATGCTGCCAGACAATGTTAAATTGGCTGATCCAATGTTTCATAAGCCAGCCCCTATAGACGTCCTGATAGGTGCGGATTTGTTTTGGGACATATTAGGCAATGAACAACATTCATTAGGAAGCAATAATCCTAAACTAAGGAATTCTAAGCTAGGCTGGATAATATCTGGTCCGATTCCATCAATGTCAAAACACAACAATAACACTAATAATAGTATACAATGTCATCATGCTGTACTTTCTAATTGCAATGACAACAATGATACCAATATCGAAAAAATACTTACAAAATTTTGGGACTTGGAGGAAGTACCTACAAAGGTACCTACAAGTCTACGCGAACACGACTGCGAAAAACATTTTGTCTCTCACACTACTAGAGATAAACAGGGTAGGTTTTGTGTGAAACTTCCTCTTAAGGAAAGTGCGGATTGCTTAGGCGATACCTACAACTTAGCTAGAAAGCGATTAGTAAATCTCGAAAAAAGGTTCAAACGGAACCCACTAATCAAATCTGATTATACAAAGTTTATTAATGAATATGCAGAACTAGGTCACTTAACCATATCAAGCGACAATGATTATAGGTCGAGACCCTGCTACTATCTTTGTCACCATGCGGTCTTCAAACAGAGCGAGAGCACCTCCTGCCGCGTCGTCTTCGATGCTTCAGCATCTTCTACATCTGGTTACTCACTTAATGACATTTTAATGGTAGGTCCAAACGTGCAGGATTCTTTATTATCAATTTTGATACGCGCCAGACAATACAAGTACCTACTCACTGGTGATATTGAAAAAATGTACCGACAAGTATTGGTGCACGAAGACGACCGGCATTTGCAAATTATCTTGTGGAGGGAGGACGAATCTCAGCCAATTAAGACACTGGTCCTTAACACGCTCACATACGGTACTGCGAATGCTAGCTACCAAAGTACGCGCTGTCTATTTGGGGTAGGGAAGGAGCAGGACGATGAATTAATCCGAACTATTATACAGAGAGATTTTTATGTTGACGATTTAATTACTGGCGCCAATAGTGACCTTGAATTAAAATATATACAAAAATCTGTAGCTAATGCGTTAAAAACAGGGTGTTTCAACTTAAGAAAATATAAAACAAATTGCCCTACAATTTTCGATGATATTAAAATAAATGAGCATGATAATTTAACCATCAGCGAGTCCTCAAGCACGCTCGGGCTTGGCTGGAAACCTTCCAATGACACTTTACACTTTCCTATAAAGGGTCTTACACACAATTCCAATGACAATGTAACAAAACGCATAATCATGTCAAATGCTTTTAGGATATTCGATCCGCTAGGCATCTTAAGTCCAGTGGTGATCCGGCCCAAAATAATGTTACAAAGGCTCTGGCAACAAAAACTGGACTGGGATGAGCCAGTCTCTCAAAACATTAAAAATGATTGGCTTAGATTTGCCAATAGCGTCAAATATCTATCAGACCTACAAGTGCCAAGGTTAGTGTTAGGTGACACGCCTAAGTCAATAGAAATGCATTCATTTAGCGATGCGTCACAACATGCCTACGGTGCATGCGTTTATATGAAAACAATCGGTCCTAACGATGACGTCACAGTTAGGCTATTGTGTGCGAAGTCTAAAGTAGCTCCATTAAAATCGACTAATACTATTCCGCGCTTAGAATTATGCGCGGCCCTACTCGCCGCTAAACTCACCAAGTCCGTCCTGGACTCTCTCCGGTACCGGCCGGGAAGAGTAGTTCACTGGTGCGATTCTAGTGTGGTGCTGGGATGGATTAGAAGTGACGTCATCAAGCTAAAGGTGTTTGTAGCTAATCGTATAAGCGAAATAAAAGAATTGACATCATCTTCAGCATGGCGATACTGCCCCACGGGTGACAATCCTGCTGATCTAGTATCTCGAGGAGTAGATGCTGAGCGTTTTGCGTCCATGACATTGTGGTGGTCAGGTCCTAACTTCCTAACAAAACCCGAATCGGAGTGGCCCGTATTAAACGTGAAAGGTTCAGACGCTTTGCCAGAATTAAAAGTATACGCTGCAGTATTGAGTCAACCAGTCATTGATTTTAAAAAATATTCGTCCCTTACCAAATTGCAAAGGTCTTTTGCATATGTGCAAAGATTTATAAATAATATTAAGAATAAAAATAATAAGCGAATAGGTATACTATCACCTGACGAATTAATTCGATCATTAAATTCGTTATGCGCTTTCGCTCAACGTGAATCGTTTCCCGTTGAGTATGAGTTGCTTGAGAGAGGCAAAGAGTTGAGTAATAAAAGCCGATTGCTAGCTTTATCTCCGTTTTTCGATAAAGACAAACTTATGCGCGTAGGCGGGCGAATCCAAGCGTCTAGCCAACCCTATGACAGGAAACATCCAATATTACTTAGTTCTGAGCATGAGTTAACTAAATTATATTTTCAAAGAGAGCACGTGAACAATATGCACGCGGGTCCACAACTGTTGCTAGCGACTGTAAGAGAAACAGTGTGGGCAATTAATGGTAGGCACTTAGCGCGACGCACAGTCAATAATTGCACTCGATGCAGGCGTCTGCGGGGCCAAACGCTGCAACCCAAAATGGGCAATCTACCAATTCAAAGGGTTTCAGTAGGGTTTGCTTATAATTCCGTCGGTGTAGATATGGCCGGGCCATTCTACATTCTGAATCGCAAGGGTCGTGGATGCCGTTTGATAAAATGCTACCTATGCTTATTTGTCTGCCTGCGTTACAAATGCTTGCATTTAGAATCCGTCAGTGACTTAACTAAAGACGCGTACATAATGGCTCTTAAGCGATTTATCTCTCGCAGAGGCCGGCCTACGGAAATATTCAGCGACAACGGAGGTGGTTTTGTAGCTGCTGCAAAGGAGATAGGAGCTTTCATAAAAGCCAACCACGAATCTCTGTCTGACTTTGCAAGTCAAATATCAGTAAATTTTTTCTTCTTGCCGGCTTACACCCCTCATTTTGGAGGCATTTGGGAGGCTGGTGTCAAATCTGCTAAATATCTCTTAAGGCGCGTTATTGGCAATAGCCACTTAACTTTCGAAGAAATTTCTACTTTGTTTACACAGTCTGAGGCAATTTTGAATAGTCGTCCTTTATGTCCACTCTCTTCATCTCCTAATGACCTTTTGTCCCTCACTCCCGGGCACTTTATCATCGGGAGACCGCTGACTGCGTTACCGACACGAGATCTCACAAATGTGAAGGAGAGTCAGCTGCGACGATACGAGCGCCTCGAGAAAATTCGACAACATTTTTGGCAGAGATGGCAGAAAGAATACTTGTCAGAAATGCAGCAGAGAACTAAATGGAGAACGAATGCAGCCAAGCTGAACGTTGGAGACATGGTGCTATTGGCAGAAGACAACGCACCCCCAATGGCTTGGAGACTAGGACGAGTTCTTCGCCTTATAACCGGACCTGATGAAATATCAAGAGTAGCCGACATTCACACCAACAGAGGCTGCGTCCGACGATCTCTGGTCCGGCTCTGCAAGTTACCAACGGCAGAGGAGCTTCGAGGTTGAAAGTGATCTTTCAACGGCCGGGAATATGTCTAGGCCGACAGGGCTTTAGCCAAAACTTAAAGAAAAAGAATTGAAACGTCAAACGTCATCCGTCGTGCATTCCCGCCACTTTCTACGTACTTTTCGCACGCGACCGGCAACCGGCAACAATAAATTCTCTATTTTTAATGTAAACTTTAAAGTCAAGAAATATACGCAATTGCCAAAGTTGGACTGCTTTTTTTTACACCAAAACGTCCTCCAAAGACGTTACACGCACCAATTTGTTAATTGTGTGAACATACGTGTGTATTGTATGTCATCTGCTACATGACTGGAGCCCGGTGTATGGCGACAGACTCGCCCTCTGTCACATTTGGGACTGAATATCTTCCGGCGTGTGCGTGTTGTACTCCTCTGCCAGCTCTCTCAGGGGAAATGCGTGACGATATGTTATGTATCTATATTACTAGGACATATTCTAGGATAATGACTTTTACTATGAAACTAACGTTACCTTACGCTCCAATTTCCCCATACTTTTAACTGTGAAAAAATTTGTTGATTGAATCAGGCGTTACTTTGCGGAAGTTCATCTTCAAACTTGTTATTTGGACAATATCTAGTGTAATTCCGCTTTAACGTCGCATTAAGTACATCAAGGAATATGAATTTTTTATTCTAATTTGAATTTTGAAATTTTTTAAATAACTAATTTAATGAAATTTACTAGAAAATTATACAAATTGATATTTGAATCTAATTTTAAACGTTATACAATGTAATATTTCAACTAAAGAATTTAAACAAACCTGAAAAATTGTTATAATTCATTGTATAATTTTTTTTTTCTTCAGGTTTGTTTAATTCTTGTAAATTTTAATTTTTTCAGGTACTTACATTTTTTTTTTTTTAAGGTTTGTTTAAATTCGTTAGGTAGTTGAAATATTACATTGTATAATGTTTAAAATTAGATTCAAATATCAATTTGTATAATTTTCTAGTAAATTTCATTAAATTAGTTTTTTAAAAAATTTCAAAATTAAAATTAGAATAAAAAATTCATATTCCTTGATGTACTTAATGCGACGTTAAAGCGGAATTACACTAGATATTGTCCAAATAACAAGTTTGTGAAAAAAATGTTCTTTGAAAAAATAATGCCCCTCAGTTTCTTGCCTGTTCTTCTGAGTAGAGGCTCTTTATCCGAACAAGGCGGTCGAGTCTATTTAAAAAAACTTTGACGTTCATAAGTGTATCTTTGATACCTAAATTGAATAAAACGCTAAAAGATATATTTATCAAAAAATGTTTTTATACTCTAGACGAATTTTTAACCGACAACATATTTAATAGAATAATTCCAGTCCGAACAATGTTGCCATACCCTATCAGGGTCATTATGTGATACAATTTTATTTGATTTACCTTTATGAACTGCATGTACCATAATGGGAGCAATAAATTGAGTATTGGGTAATAAAAACATTTTGACTTTGTGCGTACTTAACAGGCCTGTGCGTACTGAAGGCTCGGTATTACACGAAATCAACGAAAACAAGTATTTTGTGGGCTTAAGTGAACATATGTGTTTGTAGATAATCGTGGAATGACCGAGCTTCTGGTAACGAAACGGTCAGCTAAGTTAAGTACGCGCAGGCCTCATTCTTGTCGAAGTCGTCGTCGTCTTCCCCACACTTTTAACTGCGCAGACCCGGCTTGAACACTGAACGCGCAACCACACGCACAAACAAGTACGCGCAGGCCGGGCTTGCGCTGTCGAGTCGAAATCATGCCGCCATGCCGAGTGGTTGTCGCGGTGTACAGTTTTAAAAACCACACGCTAGAAGTTCCTAGTTGCAGCCTGGCCGAGGCAGTTAAAGTGTGGGGAAATTGGAGCGAATGGTAGGCCTATTACAAGTCAAAGTCAAGATCTATGCCACAACAACAATTATGTCAACAAAGTGATTATGACAAATAGCTAACTTTATGGCCTTGACCTGGCAGGGTTGCCATGCAAAGGTGACAAGTGAAACGCTCGAATTCCAGATTACAACTGTCCTTATTAGGAGAGTAACAATATATTTTAATCATAGTGCGTGTACCTATTAACTATATCTCATGACAAAGATTTTTTCCGCCTACGAAAAATATTATCGGCATCCCAAGCGAAATGCAGATATTGCTTGTCTCGAAATGGGCTCGAAAACATTTGTCGTATAAATTAGGCTTGGCGGTTAGAGGGTTAAAGCCACTTTTTCGTTAACAAAATTTCTCAGTTGTATGAATGTTTGTATGTATGTTTTAAAGTAAAGGATTTAAGACACTTTGGTGTTCATAGTAATTTTTAACTTACTTCAAAAAAGAGGAGTTTCTCAGTTCGTTTGTATTTTTTTTTTGTTAAGTTTGTTACCACATAACTCTGCTATTTGTGAACCGATTTTGAAAATCCTTTATTATTTAAAAGGATATACTTACAGATTGGTCCCATTTTTACAAAATCAAATTCTGATGACGGGAAGTCGATTGTTTATTTTGAAAGATTATCTACATAAAAAATCTACATTCTCTAGTTGTATGTATGAGTGTATGTATGTGTGTTTCAGAGTAAAGGACCCGGAATGGACGTCCCACGCCGAGTACCTCACGTCCCTCCAACAGAAGCTGACCACGCTGTGTACACTCACCAACAAACTGCATAAAGGAACGCTGGCGCGGACCAATGAGAGCATGAAGTAAGTACAATCACCTAGTTAGTACATACGGTATTAAGGCTCGGTCATTCCACGATTATCTATCCACAAACACGTTTACATAACCCGCTTTATTTAGAGTTGAAAATCGTTAATCATATTTGATGGTAAAATGAGATCGGCGCCTAGAAATATTTTTTTTGCTTTTTTTATTGGTATTAATCGTAAAGTAAAGTATAGTAAAATTTTATTGCTCAAAACTGTGTACATAAAAAGGTGAAGTAAGTATGTTAAAGTACCTAACCTAGTCTCAACAGTTTGTCCTAGCGGACATGCAATATTTAACATTTTAGAAAATTATCTAATACTTGCTAAACTAGATATTTACATCTAATTCACACTTCAATAAAATTAACATCAAACACTACTAACAGTTAATTTATTAAAATGGCTTATTATTAATTATTATGTAAAATATTCTAAAAATGTCTTAATTTTAGTGCATAATAAGAACACAAATAAAAATAAGTTGCTCGGTTAAACTTTAGAGAATTAATCTAGCTATGTAATCATCGAAAAAAAATGTGGTGTAATTGCTGAAAAGTTCGTTCTGAAAAGAGTCGTTTCGATAGTTTTTTAAGAAGATGTGTGATTTTTTTTTTACAAAATGAGAATGATTTTCAAAATTGTACTTCTGTCTCCATGCATCCTCTGCACAGAGGGCTGTCGGTCACACCAATGTTAAATAGGTGTTTGTTTAGGGAGCAGTGACCAGTTATAGTGCCTATAACTTTGCGGGTTTGGTCCCTGTTTAGTCGGATGACGTGGCGTGCAAATCTTTTTGATGTCACCGGAACGGCATCTTTAGTTTGCCTGCAGCCTTCAGTGTTTTACCATTCTGTAAGGTCCATTCAGTGTCAAGTTAATTTGGTATTTTACAGATGATGATTTGAGTGATGATGAAAAGGTGATAATGACGATGACGAATCCCTCCCCTTTTCCCATTACACTAAAGTGATGGATAGGATACTGAAACTTTAAGTGGAGTTTTGTAGAAAACACGAAAAGTCACGTTTCGTAATGTTTGTATCATTTACCCACACTCGTGCACCTTAACGAACCGATAAAGGTTAACAATCCACCATTATTACACTTTAACACTCGAAGAATCACAAGATTTTGAAAATAAGACAGAATTGTAACATCTTTTCGGTTTACGGCAAAACTCCCCTTCTTAAGTGTATCTTTGATACCCAAATTGAACAAAAACATTTTGACTTTGACATTTAAACCAACGTTTCAAATTGACAAAATCGGTCATTTTTTTTATCTGATAACTCATAACTCTTTATTCCTAGCTAATGTAGTTACACGTCAGTTTAAATTCTATTTACAATTTCAATAATAATTCATGAACGAATATAAACGAGGTTCGCCAGAGGGCGCTGCCTGGTGCAACACTAGCTCCGCAAATAAAAATGTTTTAAAATAGTTTCTGTGCGCGAAATAAGTTCATATACAGCCTAGCGTGTTGATAGTGACTCAAATAAGTGGTGTAAATGTAATCACAGTGAAATACTAACAATAAACCGCAATATCTATACATCTAAAATTGTGATCAAATCTCACACCTTATACCAGAACAATTAAAATAAATAACGTAATAATAATGTGATATTGCCGAATAAGATCTAAACAGTGAAGTTCAGTGATAAAACTACAAACAACATTTAGTGAAATCTACAAAAAATCACCAAAACCAATCTTTATTTATATACCTCACAATTTAAAATTCGTGACCCTCGGATTTGCAGCGAACAGTCCTGTGATTCATAATTTACTCAGAGACAAAATGAAATCCTTCAATGGTTTGCTAATTTCGACGTTCCTTGTATGCGACGTCGTGGCCTATTCATACTGAGACGCAATCAAATCGTAGCAGTTCGAGTAACACTGTGTTCAAATCCCATCACATTCACAAAAGTGTTCTTTTTGCACTTTTTTTCGCACCAGTAAACATTTCTACATTCAATATAAGCAAAATAAAATGGATACTATGGATACTGATAATATAACAATCAGATTCAGACCACGACAGAGAGCTAACTCTCTGGGCAACCTAACAGACTCTTCTTTATTTGAGTCGACGAGAATTAGTTTACCGGATACAATGCTAGACCAAAGCGACCTGAATCTTTCCTCCAAGCAAAAGATATCTGACCTAGAAAACCGGCTTGCATCTGCCAATAATGAAATAGAAAACTTGATATTAGAAAATAGCCAAATAAAAAAAAATCTAGAAAAATGTATAAACCTTAATAATTTGTATAAGAAAATCGAGTATGGCGACGTCCAAAACTCACCACTTCTCAACAAGAAAAGGAAACGACGACGAATTTCACTAGGGGGTGACGACACTCCGCTAAAAAGAATGTCAATGGCAACCGAGGACTCTCAACAGAAACAAGAACAAGAACAGGAATATGAAAGACAGAAAAAAGAAATAGAAGAATTAAATTACCAAATAGAACAACTGCAGCGATGGCTAGACGAAGAAAAAGCTAAAAATAACATTTTTGGTAAACTAAAAAACTGTAAAAAATCATCAAAACCTACAAAAAAATGTGTATTGACTAAGTCCTCGCACAAAAAACACTTTAATTCAAAAATGTTTAAAACTTTGTCAAAAAAGATCAAGAAGCTCCAAATCAAATATATTCAAATAAACAAAGAAAACGAACAGTTAAAACATAAAGTTATAGAACTACAGACGAAACAAAACCTTTACGCCGATATTAGTTTACACAACAGTACACAAGGAAATGTGAAACAAAATCTAAACGACAAAGGTAACCAAAATGCTATGAACAGAAAATCAAGAAAAATAATGATCTTCTCCGATAGTACAGGACGAGGATTAGCATCCGAAATACATAATAACATAGATAATACTCATGAACTTATTAATTATTGTCAACCAGGAGCCAGCTATGACAAAATACTAGAAGGTTTTAATGTCAAAACACAAAATTTAAAACAGGACGACACAGCTGTAATAGTTATAAATAAATATCAGGATTTAATTAATTTGTCAGCAAAGAAGCAAGGATATATTAAACTGTTAAAGCATATTATAGATAAACAAGACAGACCTTTTAATGTAATAATATATGGAATACGCTTTGATAATGAAAATGACACAAATATACACAATATCAACAATGAAATATCACATCTAGCTACTGTGGCAGAAAACGTCAAATATGTAGACATTAATGTACGACATAAAAATGGCAAGCTTTACAACTTTAGTAGTATACAAGGTCTCGTGAGAAACACGATAACAACATTAGCTACGTCAAAAATCTTTCAAGCTTCATCTACACTCCAATTTATTAAATGTGCCCCGGATAACAACGATGGCTCGCCCGATGCTGCAGCAAATTTTCAGACGGACTTTCAAGCCATCAGGAACAGATAATATTACATGCAAACGTGCAAAGCATAAATAATAAATATTTCGAGATTGAAGACCTACTTAATGACTATAAATGTGATGTACTATGTTTTTCAGAGACTTGGGGAACTGATGACCGAGTTGAAACTATGGTCATCCCCAATTTCCAACTTGCTACATATTTTAACAGGAAATTCTTTATCCATGGTGGCACTGCCATTTATGTAAGGGATAATTTAGATTTTAAAATTAGAAACGATATTAATAAAGTTGCCTTTGAAATGAATTTTGAAATATCAGCAATAGAATTAAGATTATCTAAGTTAATTATCATAGCCGCTTATAGACCTGATAAAGACATCGATCTATTTTTTGAGATATTTAATAATTTGTTACAAAAACTCTGCCGCGAAGGAAAAAGAATTGTAATAGCTGGTGATTTTAACTTGAATATTTTAAAAACAGATAAGTGTGTTAAACGATTGTTAAAGATTCTAAATAATTTTGACTGTAAATTTATACTTAACGAACCTACTCGAGTACAAGGGACTAGTGCTACCTGTATTGACAATTTTATAGTAAATTTTGACAAATGTAAAGGCTGTGTTTTAGATCGTAAGCTATCTGACCATAAAGTAATTATGCTAACAATATTTGTTGCGGACAAGAAGAAAAACACGTAGAAAAACACGTAGATACTTTATTCATTTGCAATGTATGAAAATCAGTACTTAGCCTAGGTCAGAGCGAGGCCGATTGTCCATCTCGCTCTTTAGGGAACCTAGTATAAATATACTTAAAGGTATTTAAGTAGCGCGGGCGCCATTTTGTTTTCATTCGTGCGCCGACTTCTGAACATGTAACACCTATACTATAAGAACATAAAATAAATGCAAAATTGTCAAGAGGGAAGATTTTATTACTCAAGAACCTGAGATCCCTTACAAAGCTGGTCCTTCACTGCCGAATACAAGAACGAACAAGAAAAGTCGGCGCCTTTTCACTACAACCACTATCGCAAGAATACGAGTACGAGGGGCCCACTGAGCGCGTCTCTTTCGCTCGTGGGACGAAGAGGAGTACCACACGCTCTGACCGTGAGTGTGGTGAATCTCCACCAGCAGGAAGATCGTCGGAAACAGCGACCGCACGCTCCGAACGCGCGTGCGGTGCGATCAACGGCTAGGGCTGCGTTATACTTTGCCCGAGCCGGTTTCCTGTTCCTGCTCAAAAGAGAAGGCCGAGCCAAGGCTCGAAGATCACCCAACGGTGCGACTGCTTCGGGTCGTCGGGTGAAAAAAGAAGATCACCCAACGGTGCGACTGCTTCGGGTCGTCGGGTGAAAACAGAAAATCACCGAACGGTGCGACGGGTTGGCGAACTCCAGCCTGCACGAGCGTCGGGACCGGCACGAGCGTCGGGACCTGCGCGAGCGTCGGGACACAGGATAGTGTTAAGTTTGGGTAACTAGAGTAGGCAGGTAGGGACGTAGGGCAGTGAAGTGTCGAAGATCAAGATGCCGACGACTCGAAGCAAAGCCGCCGAAGAGGCGGATCTTCGCGTGTACGTCGACTACCCCGCGTCGCCGTCCACCGCCCCGCCGCGTCCGCTTGCGCACGCGGCGCCCGCACCTGTTCCCGATCTGCCCTCCACGACGAGACTTGTGACTACGAGCTCCGCGATGCCGCTCGCGACCACTGCTACGGGTGAGGCGGACCGAGCGCCGTCCGTCCGATCACAGCACTCCGCCATCAGCATCAGCGCGAGAATCCGCCGCGCGGAGATTGAAGCAGAGGAAAGGCTGGTGCAAATACAGAGAAAAGATTTGCAGATACAAGCCAGTCTCATTAAGAAAAAACTGGCCGCCGACATCGAAACGATACGAGAGGAGTCGGACCGAGGAAGCGAATGTGAAGCGATATTAGAAAATAGTCGCCGTGTCAGTGAGTGGGTGGAAAACGTGCAAACAGTGCCGAACCAAGCCGCATTAACTGCGCACAGACGCGCATCGCCCCACCGCGCATCGTCACCACAAAAAGCAGCGCCGCGCGAACGCGGCATCGATCGATTGGCCGACGCGCTAGAAAAAATGGCACGAGGCAACCGTTACAGAAGACCGCCTGACCTGCCGCCGTTCAGCGGAGCCCCAGGAGAGTGGCTACCGTTCAAGGCCGCCGTCGGAGAGGCCACCACTGTCTACGGGATCCCGTCGAGCGAGAACCTCGCCAGGCTACGCGCGTGCCTCAAAGGTGAAGCACGGCAGTGCGTCGTCGCGCTACTATACACCGCAACGGAGCCATCGGCGATAATGTCCACGCTCGAACAACGCTACGGACGGCCAGAAATTATTATCGACCAAGCATTCGATGAACTAAGAAAACTGCCGCGCATAGGAACGACAGCGGCCGAACTTAACAACTTCGCAATTAAGTTGCAAAATATAGTGACAGTGATAGCGTGCCTCGATGAAAAGGGTTATCTACAGAACCCGATGTTAGTGCGAAACATTACGGAGAAAATGAGTGAGCACTTAAGAGCGCGATGGTGTGATTATGCCGAAGAACACACGTCCCGAAAAGAGGCAGAGATCACAACACTGTCACGATTCTTCATGAGAGAAGCCGAGCGCGCAGTCCGCCACTGCTACACCGCCTCAGCGACGTCCGCCCAGTCAAGACCGACGGGCGCGCCTGCGCAGCGACAAACGCAACGAACAACACGAGCCAACGTCTACACTACGAGTGACACGCCGGGAAAAAATAAGTGTTATTGCTGCGGAGGAGAGCACGTCACGACTCAGTGCGGAAAATTAAAGGAAATGTCCACGGAGGACCGGTGGCGCTGGGCCAAGGAAACGAAAATATGTTTTTTATGTATCAACAATAAACACCGACGTTTTTCGTGCAAAGCAAAGAGATGCGGAGTAGAGGAGTGCAGAATGTCGCATCATGCGTTGTTACACTCACCAAAAAGACAAGGGGAGAAGAGCCCCTCCCCGGGTGAGGATTCTGCCATCACAGCGTCCGCACAAGTACGAGCAGATCGAGGCGTCCTGCTAAAGGTATGTCCGGTGACTGTGAAGGGACCCGCAGGCGAAATGGAAACGTTCGGCCTGATGGATGAAGGGTCGACCATTAGCCTCATCGACCAAGAACTGGCAGACCGCATCGGAGCCCGAGGACCCGCACGACCGCTCAACATCTACGGTGTAACGTCGAGCCAAAGGGAAGCAAGTAGCCGAGCCGTGGAAATAGAAATAAAGGGAAGGCAAGAAAAGGACTACCACGCTATCCGAGCACGCACCGTAGAGCGCCTAGAGCTTGGAAGTCAGTCGGTGCCTCGAGAGCTACTCGACCAACCACATCTGCAGAACCTGCGCGCCGAGAACGTCTGCTACTCAAACGCCACGCCGCGCATTCTGATCGGAGCCGACAACTGGCACCTGATAGTGTCACGAGAGTTGCTCACCGGGAAGAGAACGCAGCCAGCAGCATCCCGAACGGAGATTGGGTGGGTACTGCACGGGACTGCACCACGGAGCACGCTCGTGGCACGCGAGGAGCGCGCGCTGCACATCCGAACAATGCAGGAAAAAGAGCTGCACAACGACGAGCTGCACGACCTGGTGAAAGCTCACTTCGAATTAGATGCGATCGGGATCTCAAACAAACCAAAGCCGGTTGCTGCCAATGAACGAGCGGTAGAAATATTCAACCGGACGGTGAGAAGAACCGAAGGTCATTACGAGGTGGGGCTGCCATGGCGCACCGATAACGTACACCTGCCACCGAACTATGGCATGGCTATGCAACGCTTGAAAGGAATCGAGCGAAAAATGGATAGATCACCGGAGTTCAAGAAATCTTACACCGGAGAAATAAATAAATTAATCGAAAAGGGATATGCAATAAAATGCAACACCGAGCACAGCGAGGATCCTAGGATGTGGTACCTCCCACATTTCGCAGTCACCAACCCAAACAAGCCAGGAAAAATCCGTCTAGTATTTGACTCAGCGGCACGAGCAAATGGAACATGCATGAACGATGCGCTACTGGACGGCCCGGATCTACTGAGCAGTTTGAACGGCATACTTTATCGCTTCCGAGAACGACCGGTTGCGATAACAGCTGACATCCGCGAAATGTTTCTGAGAATAAAAATAAGAAAAGAAGACCGAGCCGTGCAACATTTCTTGTGGCGCGACTCAGAACGAGCGCGACCGCCGGATACGTACGAGATGGCGTCGATGATCTTCGGCGCCAGAAGCTCACCGTTCCTGGCGCACAGCGTGCGCAACAAAAATGCGGAAGAACACCGCGACACACACCCGCTGGCCTACGCCCCGATAACCACCTGTCACTACATGGATGACTGGGTGCAGAGCTTCGACGACGAGGACACAGCGGCCGAGACGATTCGAGAAGTCACCGAGGTGCACCGGAAAGCAGGATTTGAGCTCGCAGGATGGAGCTCGAACCGGCCTCAGCTACTAAGGGGAGTAGGTAGCGCCGAACGAGCTACTACTCCCAAGAAATTCGGTGCAAACGGAAACGAATACGGAAAAACCCTAGGTCTCAAATGGATCGCTGCCACGGATGAGCTCGCCTTCAACACCGAGATGCCGAGGATACCGCAGGAGGTAAAATCCGGCGCGCGCACACCTACGAAAAGGGAGGCGCTAGGGGCCGTCATGTCCGTCTTCGACCCGTCCGGACAAATCTCGCCGTACGTCATCTCGGCCAAAGTGATATTGCAGAGCTTGTGGCGCCACGCATTGTCATGGGACGACCCGTTACCACCGGAGGAGGCAACGAGCTTCGCTGAATGGATCCGCGATTTGGAGTATATTGAAAAACTGCGACTCCCGCGCTGCTATAGCTTGAGACCTGCTGAAGACCGACAACTGCATATATTTTGCGACGCCAGCGAGCAAGCCTACGCAGCGGCGGCTTATTGGAGGTATTCGTATAGCGATGAAAGCGTACACCTCACTTTAATCGCCGGAAAAGCGAAAGTGGCGCCAATGAAGCCGCAAAGCATACCGCGCATGGAACTACAGGCGAATCTGATCGGCGCGAGACTAGCGTCGGAAATAAAGAAAGAACACGGATATACAGGGCGCGTCGTGTATTGGAGCGACTCGAAAACGGCGCTTCACTGGATACGAAACGATTCAACACGCTACACGCCATATGTCGCGCACCGCCTCGGCGAGATCGCAGAGCTGACAGCTGTCGACGAGTGGAGATGGACGCCGACCGCATACAACGTCGCCGACGATGCGACGCGCGCAGGCAACACCCAGCTGAGAAGCACGGACCGCTGGTTCACAGGCCCGCCCTTCTTGAGAGCTCCAGAGGACCGCTGGCCGAAAGAGGAAACAAGAAAAATAGACGAGGCCGAGGTTCTCACTATAAGAACTACAGAACGGACGCCAATCGTTGACTTCGAACGATTCTCGTCCTACAAGCGTCTGCTACGAACAATGGCGAAAGTTCTACACTTTATCGATAAATGTAGAAAACGCAGCAGCGCGACCGATGTAGAATATATACTTAAAAGCGAACGAGTACTACTGCAACAGGCGCAAGCGGAGGCGTTTCCCGAGGAAATAAAAAGGCTGCGCGCCGGAAGAATTGTCGCCAGAACGAGCCGACTTATTAAGCTGGACCCGGTGTACGCCGAGGACGGGGTGCTGCGCCTGCGCGGACGCATAAACGCCGCGCCCGTAACCGAGGAAACGAAGTCGCCCCCGCTCCTCGACGCCCGACACGCGCTGACACGCCTGCTAATACGACACGAACATGAACAAAATGGCCACATCGGCAGAGAGCATGTGGTGAATAATATGCGACAGAGATATTGGATTCTTCACCTGCGACCGACGGTGAGAAAAATAATTCAACTATGTACGTGGTGCAGCATACGAAGGAGACCGCCCGCCACGCCGGTCAAAGGAAATCTACCGAAGGAGCGCCTCGATGCATACACGCGGCCGTTCGCGCGCTGCGGCTTGGACGGATTCGGCCCGATGTGGGTGACTATAGGACGCCGCAGGGAAAAAAGGTGGGGACTATTATTCACCTGTTTGGTTACCCGCGCGGTGCACATCGAGCTACTGGCCAGTCTAAGCACGGACTCCGCGATTATGGCCATTCGTCGCATGGCAGCAAGGAGAGGTTTTCCGATTTCCTTCCATAGCGATAACGGGACTAATTTTCACGGAAGCGAGGTGGAAATGAAGAGGGCATATGAAGAATGGTTGCCGTGCCTGAAGGAGTTTACCTCGATTAGAAAAATCGAGTGGCGTTATATCGACCCCGGGGCGCCGAACCAAGGAGGAGCCTGGGAGCGCATGATAAGGAGCGTCAAGACATCCCTATCACTCATCCTAACCGACAAGGCGCCAAAGGAGGAGGTGCTAGCTACAGCGCTCGCCGAGATCGAATACACTATAAACTCACGACCACTCACTCATGTATCAGTGTGCGCGACGGATCCAGAAGCGCTCACTCCGAACCACTTACTACTGGGCACCGCGCACGGTCTGCCTATCGTCGGAGCATGCGATTTGGCGGACAGAAGGGCGTGGCGAGCAGCGCAGGGCCTAGCCAACGCATTTTGGGAGCGGTGGCTGAAGGAGTATCTGCCTACGTTAACGCCTAGAGGTGACGTCCGACGACCTGCGCGGAACATCGAAAAAGGCGACATAGTCATTATCGCTGATGGATTGCTACCACGCGGAGTATGGCCGCGGGGCGAAGTGGAGAGGATATATGAGGGACCGGATGGTGTAGTGCGGAGCGCGGACGTGCGAACGCGGGGCGGAATTTTTCGGCGACCTGTGAGGCGGCTTATTGTCCTCCCGATTGATGGCGGCTGCGAAGAACTACGCCGAGGGGAGGATGTTGCGGACAAGAAGAAAAACACGTAGAAAAACACGTAGATACTTTATTCATTTGCAATGTATGAAAATCAGTACTTAGCCTAGGTCAGAGCGAGGCCGATTGTCCATCTCGCTCTTTAGGGAACCTAGTATAAATATACTTAAAGGTATTTAAGTAGCGCGGGCGCCATTTTGTTTTCATTCGTGCGCCGACTTCTGAACATGTAACACCTATACTATAAGAACATAAAATAAATGCAAAATTGTCAAGAGGGAAGATTTTATTACTCAAGAACCTGAGATCCCTTACAATATTTGACATTACAAATAACCGTAACAATTACAAAAAACCTTCATGTTTTTCAAGAATTATGTCAATTAACAATTTTAACTATTTTAATTACTTGTTTAATAAGGATTATGTTATTTTAAAAAACCAAATTATGACATGTGATGACGCTAATACAAGAATGAATATTTTACATGACGCAATTAAATTTTGTTATGATGTAGCTTTCCCGAAAAAAATAATCATGAAACGTAATGTGACTAGAAAGTGGACCTCAAAGGGTGTTGAAATATCTAAAAACCGTTTAGCAGAGATGGAACTATTGCAAGAACTTTATCCTAATCAACAAAGAGTCATACAGATAAGGAAATATAAAAAGATTTTAAGAAAAGTTTTTGTTGCAGCTAAAAAAATTCAATACAGTCATAGGATTAAAGCTTCTAAAAATAAAATAAAAGAAACCTGGAAAATAATAAACGAACAAGTGAGATTTAATAAAAAACAAACAAATAAAAAAGGAATACAGCGAATTAAATCTAAGGACGGAAACTTTTCGACAGAATATAAGGAAATAGCAGATTCTTTTAACAATTTTTTTAGAAATATCGCACATAAATTGACATTTAATACACAATCTGACGCTAAAAGATGTATTCATTATTTAAAGTTAGGAACTAAAGTGACGAAAGCAATAGATTTTTTTCCGGTAGACATTAAAGAACTAATGACGATTATAAAAAATATGAAGCAAAAGATAACAACAGACATATATGACATGAATTCCAAAACATTAAGAAAAATCATTTTGACGAATGAGTATTTAATGGAACTATTATTTATTACAGTTAACTATTGTCTAGAAAAAGGAGTATTTCCTGACTGTCTCAAGCCTGGAAAGGTGATTCCGTTGTATAAAAAAGGGGATAGTACGGAAATTGATAATTATCGTCCGATCTGCATACTACCCACAATATCGAAAATACTCGAAACTGTTATTAAAACGAGAATTATTAATCACTTTGAAAAAAACAATCTTTTTACCACATCCCAATTTGGTTTTCGTACAGGTCGATCGACAGAAATGGCAATTAGAAAAGTAGTGTATTACATTCTTGAGTCATTGGATGCGTCACAGAAATGCGCAAGTATTTACTGTGATTTATCCAAGGCTTTTGATTGTATTAGACACGATGTTCTAGAATTGAAACTGCAACATTACGGATTTGACGGAACTGAGCTTAATATGATGCGCACATATTTGCAGAATAGATCTCAATTGGTTTCAGTAAACGATGTAAAATCAACAAAGAGTACTATAGATATAGGAGTCCCTCAAGGCTCAATATTAGGACCAGTGTTATTCTTAATCTATGTGAATGACCTTGTTAACACTATGCCAGACTGGACTTACATAAGCTTATTTGCAGATGATACACATGTAGGAATTAGAGATAAGTATAAAGATAGGTTAGAAATTAAAATTAATGACGCTATGAATATTCTTAAAGGTTGGTTTAATGCTAACGGAATTATTCTCAACACTGACAAGAGCGCTATAATGCACTACCAATCTCGAAAAGGTATTAACGCTGAGGTAGGATTACAAGAAAATGTGTTCCTAGGCTACACAATTGATAACACAATTAGTCACTCGGCCCATATATCGAAACTGTGTAGAAAACTGGCAAGTGCTAACTACGCAATAATGAAACTGAAACCTCTATTAGATAAGACAGCTATTATGTCAATTTATTTTGCACACATTCAATCTAGAATAAGGTATGCCATAACTGTGTGGGGCAATGGCAAGGACATGATAAAGGTCCTAAGATCCCAAAAAAGAGCTATAAGGATAATATTAGGTTTAAGAAAACGCACTTCAGTTAGACAATATTTTAAGAATAATAAAATTATGACTGCAATATCTTTATATATTTATAACTGCTTATTAGAAATTTATGACGTGAAATCCGAGTTGACTAAACCCAAAACCAGGGCCATACGAAAGTGTCGAAATTATAATGAATTAAGTAAACCGATAATTAGACTGACCAAAGTACAAAAACAAGGCATCTGCAACAAGATCTGCATGTTCAATAAACTGCCACATAGCATTAGTAATTTACACGCCCAACATTTTAAAATTAAAATTAAACAGTTCTTTGAGACCAACCCTTTTTATTCACTGAATGAATTTATGAATATGCGACTGACTGAATCTTCATTCTTAAAAATTGATTAAATTAGAATAAATTATATTAAACATTTCAAAAATATTATGTACACATTTAAAAATCTGTAATTGACTTGCCCAGTGTAACATTCTGTTATAAGGCCAATAAAGCACTCTATTACTCTATTACTCTATAAAAATAATAATTAGTCAGTACAATTTCATTAAAATAAAAAATAGAATAACGAAATTACATTGAGAATATACATTGAGTACAATTTCTCAAAAAACTAAAATCCTACGTTCTGTGGACCAGGTGTTATATGGTACCTTTAATACTCCATCTATTGTTTAAAATGAACTTTTAATATTGCCGCTCAAGTTATTGTTAAACAGATTAGTTAAATGTTCAATATTTTATGGGTTGCACGTGTTTTATGGGGTCTAATACTTTTGAGCTAGGCTGTATAAATAAATAAATAAATAAAAAAGTATTTATTGCCTAAAATTAAAAAAACAAGTTACAAATTAATGCGGGGTACAATATTTTTTAGTTAGGCAATTGGGATATTCTCAGCTATGTACTGAGTAAGCTGAAGCCTGCGCAGAGCTGGTTTTCAGAATATCCCAATGCTCGAACTGAGATGGTCTTCGAGTTTATCCAGTAAACAAACGGATTTAACAATCTAGATACAACAGATAGGAGTACAGAGCATCGTAATACTGTACAGGAGAAGCAGCACGGGTCCAATTCCCAGTACACAGAGCGTGGACCTAACACAAATATCATTTATATTGTATATGTCAAGTCAATGTATATCGATGTGTTGTGTGTAAAAAAACTACCACGATGTGTTTCTCCCGTAACGCGTAGCATGAAGCGCGCGTGCGACGCGTGGTCGTCGCAGGCGCGAGGCGCAACCGCGCGCGCGGCCGCGGCGGTGGCGATGGGCGCGGCGGCCTGCGCGCGGCCGCCGCACTGGCCGCGCACGCACCGCGCGCTGCTGCCCGCGCTGGCCGCCTACACCGCCGCGCACCTCGACAAGATACGCCACCGGGATCACTTGCACGGTGAGCGGTGGAATCCCTACTAATATTATAGAGCTCACAAAAATTAATATAAACTCCTCGACACAAATTTTTATTAAACACTAGCTGCGCCCCGCGGTTTCACTCACGGTTAAAAAGTATCCTATGTGCTAGTCTAGACTATAATCTATCTCTGTGCCAAATTTCATCCAGATCTGTTCAACCGTTCTGGCGTGAAAGAGTAACAAACATCCATCCATCCATCCATTCTTACAAACTTTCGCGTTTATAATATTAGTAGGATAGCAGAGAACATGACATACGCCCTTCCCCCGAGGGGTCTAGCAGAGGTGTAATATAACACTCACATTGCCAGACGATGTTCTGTCCCAAATGTGACAGGGGGCGAGCCTGTCGCCTTACACCGGGCTCCAGTCATGTAGCAGGTGACATACAATACGCACATATGTTCACAAAATGAAGAAATTAGAGCATGCCGTCGGCTGGGTTCGAACCTGCTCCCTCTGGCTTGAGAGGAAGAAAACACTCCCAAAAAATTCACCTCTCAAACAAAAAACACAAAATTAAAATCGGTTCATCCGTTCGGAAGCTACGATGCCACACACACACACACACACACACACACACACACACACACACACACACACACAAACAGACACGTCAAACTTCTAACACCCCGTCGGTTTTTGCGTCGGGAGTTAAATTGTCAAATAACAAGAACGATGCAACAAAATTTAAAAGAACTCTATCGCACTGGCGGTTTGCGAGCGATTTCAAAGCGAGCGCGCAAAGATTTCGCTCCAAGTTCGAAATGAGCGAATTTACAAAATGTTATGCAAATACAAATAACCAATATTATAAAATCTAATAAAATAAAGTAACTCTGTCTGTCTGTTTGTAGGCTTGTCACGGCTGAACGGATTTTGATTGGAATCATTAGGTACAGTAATAGCAATGATAGCCTAGTCGGAGAAGACTCGCCTCTCAAACCAGAGGGAGCGAATTCGGACCCAGACGAAGACACGCACCAATTTGTTCGTTGTGTGAACATATGTGCGTTGTCAATGTCATCTGCTACATAACTGAAGGCTCGCCTCCTGTCACATTTGGGACTGAATATCTTGCGGCGAAGTGTGGGTGCGAAAGGCGTGACTATATGTTATGTTAGGAGTGTATGTTGGTTGTTCGTGTCTTTGTATCTATTCCATGTCATCACAGCGTGCAACGCTATTTAATAAAATAATAATTTCCTTTTCAGCTGCTTACGTGTCCGGGACCAACGCTACGGGTGAAATGCATAATAAGTAAGTGAAACGCAATGAAATCTGCTCGTTACAATTTGATAGCTCGCTCGCTTCGCTCACCCTTTTATATTTTTGTTGATATGCTTCTGCATTTGCTTCGCGTGATCAAAAAGTTACCTCTAAAAAGCTTTTGTTTCCTTTGTCTAGATTGGAGCAGTGTACCGAAGCCCTACGCTCCGAGCTGTCTGATTGGCTCCCGAAGACTCGCGCCGAGATCAAGTCTCTACTTCTAGAGCTGGCAGACTCGCAGGTGGCGCACAACACACACGTGGCGCTGGGCTGGGAGCGAGCGCTGCGCCAGACACAGGTCAGTATACAGAGATCTAGTCTCTGCAGAGTCGCAGGTGACTCACAACACACACGTGGCGCTGGGCTGGGAGCGAGCGCTGCGCCAGACACAGGTCAGTATACAGAGATCTAGTCTCTGCAGAGTCGCAGGTGACTCACAACACACACGTGGCGCTGGGCTGGGAGCGAGCGCTGCGCCAGACTTTTTAGTAATGAAAAACATGATTTTTTAGTTTCTATTATCATCTAACCACTTAGCAAAAGTGTGTTTTTATCTTTAATTGCTAATAAGTGTATAAGTGTATTTTCTTTTTTCAGGACGCAAATGTAGAAGAACTATTCAAGACCGTGTCAAAAACGGCCGTCCAAAATCTGTCCCCCTCAAGATGTCGCGCTGAACTAACGCCCACCGAGACCGAACGAGACCTGGACGACTTGGAGAACTACAGCAATGACTCCGACTCGCTCATCGAACGAACAAACGAACGGGAGAGCGAACTGGTGAGCGAACTCGCGAGTGAACCGGTCAGGGAGCTAATTAGCGAACACGAAGTCACGAGTGAACAACTCAGGGAGCCAATCAGCGAGCACGAGCTCACGAGTGAACAGCTTAGGGAGCCAATCAGCGAGCACGAACTCACGAGTGAACAGGTCAGGGAGCCAATCAGCGAACACGAACGAGTGAGTGAACAAAGCGAAGAGAAGACCGAGTGGGTCGAAGTCGACGTTTCTAAAGATCCTCTTAACATCAATAGCGTAGTCAAAGCTCAAGAAAAAGATGATTTTCTAAGCGAAATTCTAGACGATACTGAACCTTCTTGCAGTAAAGACGACAAGGAAGTTAAAGACTCAACATCTTTGGAACAGAGTCTAAAATCTGAAGTCATTTCGGATCCTCTAAAGGAGTTTTCAGATGTGGATTTGTCATGATTGTATGACGTCGTTTTCGCAGAGATTTTAAACAGTTTCGAATGACATTATTCTAAATTGTCATTGATTGCCAATGGTCTTACCGCTGAGTCCTACTGGTAGTATTAGGGTAATACAGTTTTGCAGTGGTACCACTAACATTTAGAATTACATTGTGCGAGTTTGTCATTGATTACCGTGGTCCGGTAATCCTACTTATAAACAAACAAGGGTAATTAGTTTTTCGGTACTACTACTAATAAAATGGATTACCTGTGGAAGCAGGTAGGCTCGCAGATGGCTTAATAGATCCATGGACAATCATGATTTCCTGTGACACCACCAGTAGAATTATAATTATGGTTGGTTCACTGGTAACGTTTTGTCCACTTCTAACCAATGAGAAGTGTCACATGCGAAAACGAGATAGCGCCTTTTACTATTTTAAACTTTGTAGGCTTTTGAGTAAGGAGAAGGAAGGCTATGAGAAAGAACTATTTTTTTATTGGCAAGTTGTTGGTCTTATGTTGCGGACAAACTAACGGGAAACACCGTTAATTATCGCGTTGAAGCCCAAACCAATGTTTAATGCGACTGCCTCCGTGGCTCAGTTGGTAGTGAATCTGCCTTCTGAGCTTGGGGGCGTGGGTTCGGTTCCCACCTAGGGCAAACATTTATGTGATGAACATTTGTGTTTGTTCTATGGGTGTTAATATCTATTTAAGTATGTATTTAAAAATATCTAAGTATGTATATCAGTCTCTGGCAGCCATACTTGTACTATGGCTGCCAGAGACTGATATACATACTTACATTACTTTGCTTAGTTTGGGGTCAGACGACCGTGTGTGCAATAATGTGTGTATTTATTTATAATTAACGTAGTTTCCCGTTAGTATGGTCGTACCTTTCGTGTGCATTGACGGTTTTAATGCTTAGTGGGTATTTGAGACATGATTTGACAGTAAATTAATGTTTGGGTTGACGGCTGTATGAGACGACTTACCGAATTTGCATGAGAAGGTATGATGACTTCATGACTCTTGTATGAGATGGAATTATGGCTTTTGTAAGGGATGACTTATTGGCTCTGCTAAAGATTACATAATGGTTGGCTTAATGACTTGTATGGCAAAATAAATGGCTTTTGTATGAGATAGAATAATGATTCTTGTATGAGACGGAAATGGTTCTTGTATGGGATGGCTTGATGACTTTGTATGAGATGGCGTAATGAATCTTGTATGGGATAGCAAAATAACTTGTATGAATGTATGTATGACTTTTGTATGAGACGACTTAATGACTGAAATTCTACAAGATGGCGTAAATATACCTCGATGGGACATGAATCCTAAAATGATATGACCATCGCATTAAAAACCCCCAAAAGTTTTTATGATGTAGTCATGTATGGAGGTTAAAGTTCTCAGTTCTACTAAAACGGGTGAAACCAAAGGTCGATCAAGTTCCATGTCCTTTGGTTATTCATCCGTGTCTAGAACGCATAATTGTGAAGAAACGTGAATCCAAAGCAATGTATATTATAGTATTTATATTTAAGATCGACTCATATTTCACTGACTCTGGGGCAGACTAAAATTTAAATGTGTTTTTTTCTTGTACAGGCTTAAATGTAGCATTTGGAATCAACTAGTGGTTAAAAGGTACCCTATATGCTATTACAGGATATTAGCTACATCCATACCAAATATAAAAATCCGTACATCCATTTAACCGTGAAGCAGAATCAAACAAACACAACTGTTAGCTTTTTAAATACATGGTTATATGTAACTTATATACATGGTTATATTTTGGTTAGGTACATATTATAACTCTTAAGAGTTCATTGTACTCATCAATACGAACAACTTTTACTATGGGGCGAACTCCGAAATCTCGAAAAAAAAAATCAGCTGTTCCATACATTTTGTCTCAGGTAATTGAACTTTTTGTATGGAACAGTTTTTTTTTTTGCGATTATAGGATTGGCATCATAGTAAAAGTTATTCATATTTATGAGTACAATGAACCCTTAAGATGTTTTGGTGAGTTACCCACAACCTTGTATAAGTGTGATTGTCAAAGTTTCCGGGGCAGTGTAATGTGAATCAACCCTAATAATAATTGTCATATCAAAATGACTGCTACTTAATAATTTATTTTATTTTATTGTATTAGAGTATACTAAGTTTAAATAATTTGTGTTGTACAAAATGAGAAAAATATGTACCTAAGTTGTACTTATAAATTTATTTCCTTGCTAATAAACCTTGTATAGCCTCTCAATAGTTATTTAGAATAGTGTTTTGTCTTTTTCTGTCTTTTTTATTTTTTAACGCGATTGAATAAGACAAAATACTATACATGTGTATAATATTCCGAGGCATATACAATATTTATAAGAGGGTTACTGTGCGAATATTTTTGGTGGTGCCCTTATAAGCCTTATCGTATTAACTGCGATGAACCAGATACCCCACCTTGCCCCACCGGCACAGTGGGTACGCCTATGCAGGCAGATACCCTACCAAGCAAGCCGAAAGGGTTCTCAAGATTATAGTTTTGCAGAAATGTGTTCGCACTGTATTGAAAAGTTAACCAATTATTTTATGTATTATGTACATAATGCAATACTATAACAATAATAGCTATAATTAACATTTTTTGTATATAAAGAAATATTTATTCCAATTATACAATTAGAGTTTATAAAATTGACATTTTTTTTTTTACCCGACTACGCAAGAAGGACCGTTATGTTTTCCGAGTGTATGTATGAGGTTTCTTTGGCACGGCCTACAGCCTAAACAGCTTAATGTATTTCGACATGTGAGGTGTCATTTGATTCGTCTTGATAGTGGAAGTGACATAGGGTACAAAATTCTGCAGCCAGGTTTTTTCTTTTTATAATGTAAGTACATAGTTAAATTATTTAGTACTCATTTTTTTATACGTGAGCCATGCTTATTCTGCGGCCACACATGGTCCGATTTGCACCAATCTAGATTTTGGGGCCAAGACCCCAATGAGTGTATCAGTCTTTGGTTGGACACAAAGGTGATATTGAACCCAATATGTCACGCAGTAAGGTTTAAAAATTGGCCCTTCCAAATTGAAGCCAACTATATGCCGCGGCCATACTTAGAGTAAGTATGGCCGCGGCATAAAAAACATTTTGAGGTAATTTATTATGTGAATGATACCATTTTGTTCTTTCACGATGGACAACCAACATCAGACCCAGAACTGATATTTAAATTCATCATTCAAACATCTGCCCGGCTAGGAATCGAACCCAGGACTTCCATCCTGGAATACTGGTTTCATACTATTGTTTCTTAAATGTGTTAATATCTATTTAAAGTATGTATTTAAAAATATCTAAGTATGTATATCAGTCTCTGGCAGCCATAGTACAAGCTTTGCTTAGTTTGGGGTCAGGCGACCGTGTGTGGAATTGTCCCGAATTTATTTATTTATTTATACTTTTAATGAAAACATATTAATAATTTTTTTTCAAAAGGATTTTCAATCATTTTAATAGTGTCGCGAGCGAGCGAGACAGCTGCAGCGCCTTACCTTAACTATTCCAATATTAATATACCAGGTAAAGCACTCTGAGCCAAAAATTGTCACATGACCAACACATAGTGACGTGAATCGATGCTTAAGCAAACCGAAAAAGGTCATTTACAACAAGTGCGAAAGGGGCAATGACTAGTGACGTCATCAGGTGTTGGCTCTTGGAACCTTGTTTTTTGGATCATGTTGCAGTACAAGTATATAACAAATAAAACACATCTCAAGATCAACAATTTATTTTAAATCACAATAATGAACTTTGAGTCCTTTTCAAAAATAAATGGATGGATGCTCATATCACTAAATAATAATAAAAAAATTACTTAAAATTTACACTAAGGCTACTACATGAGGACGTTTCAGAAGATGCCTACATCAAACTTTAGTACTTACCTATTGTCTACATGAGTTTTAGTCTAATTCTTCTTTTATTATTAATGCAAAATGCCAGAGTACTGGGTCTTTTTTTAATTTTCCACAGCTTTTCTATGATTTTATAACAGTTTCTAGAATTTGCAGTGACCAGATGTATGTCTGTTCTTAAATGATCTATCTGTTAAAGATGCCATTCCGAAGCCACCTGCAGATTACCTTGTGAAACAATTTTTGTAAATCTTCAGAATACTTTTACAGTGTTTTGTCTTTTTCTTTCTTTAACATTTTTAACTCAATCGAAAAAGACAAAACACATTTTAACTATTCAAAAGCTATACAACGATTATTAAGTGAGTAAGGGAGTATATTGGCAGGCAAAATTGATATAGTGGTGGAATGACCATTGACTTAAATGTAAATATTATTTATACTGAACAGATTTAAAGCTCAGCGTTACTGCCGCCTTTCAACAATAGAAATACATAAAAACTAGTATTGTTGCTATAGTCAACTTCCAGCAATGCTGCTTGTGGATGTGGCCTGCTGCAGTTGGACTCAGAATAGCACCTAAAACGGCTTGACAGATTATATACTGTGTACTGTCTGGAAAGGAAGATGCAATACGGACAAGGTTCAGGTGTGGTACTGCTTTAAAACTTGTTGATAAGAAATGTATGAGAGCATTGTATTTTGAAATATACACAAGCGACAAGTCACAGGAACACACTTCACAGTTTTCACTCCTAAATCGTATCCGCACTGCACCGTTGCCCTTTCCCTGGCATTATTTAATTTGCGCGTTTAGATTTGTCACTGTATCCAGAGTGTCATAGCTTACAATTTGCTGCCGGGTTTCTTATTTCTCTTCATAGAATTACAACTTTATAAGTACTTGTTATTTTGTATGTTTTTCATTATCACATGATGTTTAGACCGGTATTAATTTGGCCCTCTCAGGGAATAATTCCTGCAGTATTCTGTACGCATCCTCCCAGGGTACGACGCGAGCTTGGATCTGGGGGCTGTCTGATGATAAAGTCTTCTTTATCATTTCTTCCATTGGGTAGCCTTTGCGGGGAAATACTGTTGCCTGGAACAAAAGTAAAGGTTGGTATTGGAATAAGTAATAATACGCAGAAGCTGTGAAGACTTGGCTAAGTTAACTTCTGTGGTTGGAATAGTAATTATTTTCAATGAAATTCAATAAAGAATAGAATAAAAAAACTTCAAGGAGTTCGATCGGTAACAATCATTTGAAAATCATGTTTTCACTTAAATCCCAAACTTGAAAGCAAGTAATTTTAATACTTACTTAATTGTTTGAATTGAGTTATCTACCAGTTACACATACTATCGCAAGGAAATTAAACTAGAAAAATATGTATGTTGTGTCTGAACCAAATTTCAATTATGTAAGTATATTAATTTGGTAAGTAGGTACCTAGTTATGTAGACCACTTATTACACTTGGCTGAATTTAGGCATCCTAATTCAGTTGTTACTGAATTTAATACAGTATTAACGCATTTAGGAAGCTAGGTAGCATCCTAAATAAATAATCGAGAATGGCTTGTGACTGACTAAATCTGTTTTGAATTGAATTTATGAATTTTAGCCAAGTGCTGTATACGATCCTGTGGGGCTATTCCTGGGGGGCTATTCCTGCGCGTGAGATGAGATGAGATTTTATCTTGGTCACTCTCACACCTATGACGTTTCAAACGAGAGCAACAAGGATGAAAAAAGATGAGATGAGAATTTTAAATCTCCGAATAGGGCCACTGCGCGTGAGATGAGATGAGATTTTATCTTGGTCACTCTCACACCTATGACGTTTCAAACGAGAGCAACAAGGACGAAACAAGATGAGATGAAAATCTCAAATCTCCGAATAGCCCCCCTGTTTCTTCCTTGCCCGAGTTTCCCGCCAATTTTTTTCTATTGCATAGGGCTGTGAAAAATTGAACCAAAGTGAACGATCGAGTATAGTTCTTTTGAGAGATAAAGTTCGATGAATAGTTCACACTGGACTGATTTTAATGTGAAGGATCTTTATTTATTATTTTTGTCGATATTCAATACTTGCTTCGTAAGCCATGCCAAAATATAGTTGGAGGAAAAGTTAACCAAAAAACATTTTTGGCAAAAAGTCAAGGACATTTTCTATAGCGTCAAGCAACTGAGTCAGACTCGACGTTTGTTTTCATTAATACATATACGTTACAGCGTCACCTCTCATTGGTATTGTAATTGTATTAACACGAACAGAACAGAGTTAATAGTGTTTTAGTACCTACTTAACTATCAATGATATAAATATGTATGAATACCTACTTATGAATAGTACCTCCTTACTTAGGCAGAAATTGCATGTTGCATGATCATAATGTTCGCTAAAATTCCGAGGAATTCAGCTGATTCACACATGACGGTCACAAACCGAAATATCAAATCCTCAATGTTCTGCGGGGCCATTCCTGCGCGTGAGATGAGATGAGATTTTATCTTGGTCACTCTCAAACGTAAGACGTTTCAAACGAGAGCAACGAAGACGAAAAAAGGTGAGTGAGAAATAAATACTATTTTCCTATTTTTTTCTTATTATTTATTTTCCCTATTCTCAAATCTCCGAATAGGGCCACTGGGACAACTCAGTTTTAATCGAAGTCAAAAATGAGAAGGTTCTCAATTAAGTTGTATTTTTTTAAATAAATGTTTGTTACCGCATAACTCTGTTATTTATGGACCGATTATGAAAATTAATTTTTTTGAAAGGATATTTGCTTGCAGATTGGTTCAATTTTTTACAAAATAACGGTCGTCTTTTTATTTTCAAATATTATTGTACGTGTATTTATATCGGCTGCATCTATATACCACGGACGTATAGGATATCATTTTACTCATCGTTATGACCAACTTTTATTATGGGGTCGACCCTAAAATAGAGAGAAAAAACAGGAGCTATTACACCTCTGCCAGCCCTTTCGGGGGAAAGGCGTGACAATTTGTTATGTTTTGATAGGTTTCGATAGTAACGAAAACTTGTACCTAGTGTTGTATTTTGGCTTACTTTTACTCACGTGTTTAGGCAGGTTGGTAGCCGGACAGTAGTCGTTCCGCCCGTCGCCCGCGTACATAACATTCTGGTACCCCGGACGTGTGGAGCACCACTGCGCCAGCGCCACCGACTTGCACAGGTTGGCTGGACAGCGGGAGCAGACAGACTGGTTCATGCACGGCTCGATGTGCAACCGCCCGTTTTTCCAGAAGGCGCGGTTTGTTAATACTGCTGTTATATGTTTCTGGGAAAGGGGAAAGATTTGTTACAGAATCCGGTTATAACGACGTAGCACACCATTCAATTGGGTTTTAATGGGTATGTCCATTAATCCGTATCATTTATGAGAAAGTATCTGTCTCTGTTACTAACTTTTTCGTTGGGACATGGCTAACCCGATGTGGATGAAATTTGAACAATTGGTAAATAGGTATAATATCACAGACTACTAATACTAGTATATACTAGTCTATTTTATATTTACTACACTATACTAGTCTACTACTGTATTCGAAGTCTGTGGTATAAATATTACATTCATATAGATAGTAAATGTCTTATAGAAAAAGATAAAAGTCATAGGAAACATTCTAGAGTATTCTAGAGTCGTAGGTATTACTAACCTTAGTATCCTAAGCTTTAAGAAAACCAAACGCGTTACGATGACTACAACCCTTACAATTTAACGTACTTAACAGCCAAACAGGCAGCGCTTACTATCATCACAATAACATTCTTATTTGATGGTCTAACACTGGTACTCTGATCTGGTGCTAACCATCACGCAAAAGGCCAGCAACGACGCATTTCCAACTACGATCAATACGACAAAAACAGCTGATATGTTAATTGACACAACATCAGAAAGGCTTCAGTCAAGATTCCGTGACGTCATCAAGTAGCATTGTCTTATCATTTTGTCACTTGCCCGCGAAAACCTTTTAAAATGATCGCTTTTGTTTCTGGATTTTTGTAGTTAGTACTTGATTTCTCGCGTGATAGACAACTTAATCTAATTTGATTGAAGAAAACTGCGCAGAAAAAAACAATACCTACATTTTTTAAATAGGTAGGTACGTCAATAATGACCTAAAAATAAGTATAAAAATTGTCTAAGACCTTCCTAACCAGTTAAATCTACTGTTAGCTAAACATTCGCTTATCAGGCACATAAAGTTAAGACTTCTAAGGAATGGCTTACTAAGGTTCGTGCAAGATAATGTAGGAAAGAGAAAATCTAGGAGAAGTAGAAACTGGTAAGGCTGCCTTTCCATTGAGGTGGAGCTGAGCGGAGCGGTGCTTGGCTGACCAATCACAATGCACCGCTCCGCTCAGCTCCACTTCAGTGGAACCGCACCATTAAGCATGGACTTAAGCCATTCTTATATTCAGTGCAAGAGGCCATAAGCTTGCGTTTAGCTGCCATCTTGGAAACGACGCGACCTAGGTACAGTATAGCAGCACGCTTGCCTGAAAGAAACCAATTCACTCTAGGCTTGAAGACACTAAGGGACCTCTAACTATCGGGTAACACGCACGATACAGAAAGCCTGAAAACGCCAGATAATTAAATCCTCAATCATTTCAGAGGCTCACCACGCCGTTTTTTCCGCTGGTTAATAATAAACAGGAAAAACCCTTTGTTTACCAAATCATCGTTGTGACTGATCACCTCTGGGAAATAAAAACAATAGCCTTTGCAAAACAATATAACATTGTCAACACCTGACGATGTCATACAAATATTGTGTACGTAACATTAAAATATTGTTTTGTTAAAAAAATTAACAACAGTAGCGACCTACCCCGGCTTCGCACGGTACCCATGTATCTTTCGTGAAAATTACCCAACTAATGGTGAAAACCGCATCAAAATCCATGAGAAGTTAGCGTATAGCGACTTTGTTTTTGTAGAGATACACAGTTAGCGGATAGCGACTTTGTTATATTTTAGTCTGTAAAGTCGCTATCCGCTAACTTCTCACAGATTTTGATGCGGTTTTCACCATTCGTTGGATAGTTTTTAAAGTTAGCGGATAGCGACTTTGTTATACTATGTAGAGATACACAGTTAACGTATAGTTATATACTATCAGCCTTAGAAATAAAAAAATGCATAAACATCTGCTAAACCAATGTTCAGTTAGACATTGAGTAGTCAGTAAATAGCGCTACACAAACGTGTAACTATTGTTTGAGCAATAAAGTGTGAATCGGTATTGGGTATTTACACACATGCTTAACACTTTTTTCTTTTTCGTCTGGCAACTTTTGGTAAATTCGTTTAGAAACTTTTTCGTCCAAATAGTTTTTTAGTGATTATTTTTTAAGAAATCTCCCTAATTTTTAATATTGCACGTACAATTTACGTTTTAGGAAAGTAATATTAATAAACTATGTTGTTTTTTGAATCTCTTGTCCAAAATTCGTCGTAATAAACTATTTTCGAGGAAAACATTTTCTTTTGGTTATAGTGGGAGACTAACAACAAATTTCTGAACGGAACAATCAATGTCAACACTACAATGTGTCTAATGTCACAATATCAATTAAAAACGTTTTTTTTTGACAATAGAAAAACATGACACAGTTTCTATCATAGTTACTGAGTGTAGATCAGCTGTTATAGTGAAATCCGCCATCTTGACCCCTTACACACCCGCTAAACAAGGGTACCCGGCCGTTTAACGAATGTTTATTTTCCTTTGATTTTGTTACATCTGTACACGAACTGTACACAACGTTTAAGTCAAAAATATTTTTATTTTTCAGCTTTTGTGTTACACAATGTGTGTACACATGTTTTAAAACTTTATTTCTAAGGCTGTATGTATCTACAATAATCTACATAGTATAAAACAAAGTCGCTATCCGCTAACTTCTCACGGATTTTGATGCGGTTTTTACCATTAGTTGGGTATTTTTTTAAGTTAGCGGATAGCGACTTTGTTTCATACTACGAGTATGTAGAGATACACAGTTAGCGGATAGTGAGTTTGTTATACACTATGTATGTCAAGTATAGTATTATACACATAGTATTACACAAAGTCGCTATCCGGTAACTGCAGAAGAGAAGAGATACTGCATGACATGCGGCTTGACTGGCACTCAACCACAGAGTCTTGTGATGCTAGAGACCTTGATATTCTAGTTACTGGATTGGAACTAATCGACCGAGAGAGCGTTAGCGAGCAAAGCGTTTACGCTTCAGGTTTGACAATAATGCTTTCGTTCATATGTCCAGGGTGGCTATTCCTGCGCGTGAGATGAGATGAGATTTTGTCTTGGTCACTCTCACACCTATGACGTTTCAAACGAGAGCAACAAGGATGAAAAAAGGTGAGATGTAAATCTCAAATCTCCGAATAGGGCCTCAGAGTAGGTTCATTAGGTTTTTTAAAGAAAAAAAAACATACATCCGCTATTTTGTAAAAAATTCCAATAACTTTTTAAGATCGTGTCGTTACCACACGTTAAGTTACGCACAGTTCAAAGTAGGGTTAAGTTTGTGCGTGTGGTAAGCATATTAACAACATGACAGGACACGAGAAGGACAAAATATCTCCACGATATAAAACTTACCTCTAGCCCATGTTTGTTCAGCCAATGTCTTACAAAGACCGTGTTAGCGTCAGTCAGCACCAGTATGTTCCAGCCTTCAGCTGACAGCGCAGTGATCAGCTCTTCAATGCCAGGCGTAGGGCGCATGGACGCGATGCACGACAGGATGTCTTCTTGGCTCAGACCAGCTGAGTATGCGTGCTCGAATACCTGCGAAAAACAAGTAACAATTTTAAAAGAAAAACAAAAAACCCGGATGCACAATATTGTATCCTATGTCACTTCCACTATCAAGACGATTCAAGTGACACCTCACATGTCGATATCCATCAAGCTGTTTAGACTGCAGGGCGTGCCAAAGAAACCTTTTACATGCATATGTATATACATACACTCGAAAACCATAACCCTCCTTCTAGTGCAGTCGGGTAATTATTATTATCTTCTCGGAAGACGTCCACTGCTGGATAAAGGCTTCCCCAAGCAGTATACCATAACTAGCATTAACATGGACTAGTATTTTACCCACCCGGTGTGAGCTTCTTTAAGCGCTTCAACTAAGTATGACCCATAACTTGATCCTGGGACCCTATTCGGAGATTTGAGATTCTCATCTCACCTTTTTTCGTCCTTGTTGCTCTAGTTTGAAACGTCATAGGTGTGAGAGTGACCAAGATAAAATCTCATCTCATCTCACGCGTAGGAATAGCCCCCTTGGTCATTTTTACCCCCCCCGTTTTGCACCCTATGTCTGGGCACCGCTAGCACAGCCCAAGTTAAGACGCTGCCCCCAAGGATCTCCACAATCCGCGATCATGCGTCGCATCCAGCGGCTTCCCGCGACCTTTACTAGATTGACAGCTCACAAATAAAAAATTTATGATACAGAACTCTAAAACAGTAAATAAAGACATACTCGTAGGCCCGGCTTAGTAGAAAGTAGGATGTGACTGTAGAGAGATTATGAGTAGCTTTTGCTTGGCAATGAATATGATGAAATGAGATAGCAAGCTAAAAAAACTGATGACGATAACAATGACGGTCAATTTATTCAAAATAATGAAAATATAAGTTATTTCAGCATTTACATCATCCTCTGTTTGAAAAAGCTTCAAAAAAATCCTTCTTCCTATCCTACCAATATTATAAAGGCAAAAAATTTTGAGTGTTCGTTCGTGTGTTACTTATTCACGCTCAAGCAAATAGAAGATTTTGATGTAATCTGGTATGAAGGTAGCTTGTACCCTGGCTTACCACATAGGCTACGGGACGTAGCTAGTCCTACTAATATTATAAACGCGAAAGTTTGTATGTATGGATGGATGGATGGATGGATGTTTGTTACTCTTTCACGCCAGAACGGCTGAACATATCTGGATGAAATTTGGCACAGAGATAGATTATAGTCTAGAATAGCACATAGGATACTTTTTGACTGCGGGTGAAACCGCGGGGCGCAGCTAGTAAGCTATAAATGTTTTACCTCATTACCCAAAAATCTTTAAAAGTTTCATCGCATTCCTTTAGCTAAAAAATCTTAGTAGTTTGATCACATTCCTCTACTCTTCTAGAAATAGCCCGAGAAATTTTAATAAACTAACGAAAGTATTTCGCGTATTTAAGTAATAGCCTCTGTTTAGTCGAACTAAAAAAAGCTATATTACACATTTAAAACGTGTAAAATAAAATAGATTGAGTCAATTGAAATAGTTCTGTTTTGCCACTATTGCGATTTTTTTTTAGTTCAGCAAAAAAGACGTACCTACTTATCAATTTGAGTCACCGCACGCGATGGACTTTTTAGTTCGCAAAAAGATTTTCCTCTTTCGCTTGCGCTAGGTACTCATAAAGAAATATTTTCCCGTCTCCTAGGAATTATGTGTGTCACAACATGTAACTTGATACGTATTCATGACAATTAAGTTTATTTAGTGATTGATTTTATTATTTGTATATCAAATGTAAATCCGTAATTAGCTGTTAGTTTATCTGTAAGTTTATTTTATGTGTTATTGAGAGCTGTAGATTTGTTGAATAAATAAAATTAAATAAACACAACTCAATCACGCAGTCATTTTTCTTTTTTAACGTCTGTAATTTGTCGAGTTTATTTTTTTTGCGTCCGTTAAATACGAGTAAAAGCCCGTCAATGAATCCAAACTAATATTAAAAAAACTAAAGGAGTTTGTTTCTTACCTTACTCTTTACTTCTCTTGGGCCGTATGCTAAAACAACGCTCAGTCATGAATTTCGATGTAAAACTTTTTTTATGTTTGGTAAAACCAGTTTTAAATCGAGATTTAAGGCTGAGCGTCGTTTCAACATACGGGTCGTAAGTTGAGTAGCAACCGATCATCATGAGAATAAAAATTAGACATTTTAAATATTGCATGTAATTTGCATACAACGTGTATTGTCAGAGCTATAAATAAAAAATGACATAGTTTTTTTTGTTTGCTCCAGAATTTGGCGTCGCACGTCTCGCGCATTTACCAGTGTCAAGTTAAAATAGTATTTTACAGATGATGGAGTGATGATGAAAAGGTGATAATGACGATGATGAATCCCTCCCCTTTTCCCATTACAGTAAAGTGATGGATAGTTTACTGAAACTTTAAGTGGAGTTTTGAGAACACGAAAAGTGGCGTTTCGCAATGTTTGTACCATTTGCCTACACTCGTGCACCTTAACGAACCGATAAAGGTTAATAATCCACCATTATTACATTTTAACACTTGAACAACACAAGATTTAGAAAATAATACAACTTCAACACACCATCTTTTCGGTTCCCGCCAAAAAACCTTTTCTCAAAATGACTTAGAACTATACCATTAATATTGTTTTTTTTTAAATTAAAATGGCTTGCGTTTGGCCACCAACATGCCTGATGATAAGCAGTGATGCGGCCTACGATGGAGCACGCTTGCCTAGAAGAAACCGATTCACTCGAGACTTAAGACACCTAGATTTTCCTGTGGGACCGCGGGGTGCAGCTTAAAGAACTATAATATTTAGAAAAATTATCAATCTTTTATTACAAAGCACTTTTTTTGCTAATATTTTCTAAATACTCTGTAGGGATGTTTAGTTAGCCAAAATGTTACTACTTTTCCTTCTTTTTCTAAAGCTACATACGTACTTAAAGGAGCGGGTTCAAACCCAGACGGCACGCACCAATTTGTTCTTTGTGTGAACATTTGTGCAAATAGTACGTCATCTGCTACATAAGTGGAGCCCGGTGTATGGCGACAGGCTCGCCCCCTGTCACATTTGGGACTGAATATCGTCCGGCGAAGTGTGAGTGTTGTATTACACCTCTGCCAGCCCCCTCGGGGGAAAGGCGTGACGACGATATGTTAAGTACTTACTTACATCGTTAATCTTGTCAAGAAATATACTGCAAGTCTATTTAAAAGTGTCTAAAAATAGATCTATAATCACTTCCTGAGCGCCATAACGCACACGGATTGAAATGAACGTGGTTATTTTTAGGACTACATACTCTTATCTTTGCTACTGTAGCGTGTATCGACGAAGATCCTAATAAATTATTAATCGGTCTTCAATTTAGGTTAAATTGAGTCTTTAGTCAAGACTCAAGTTTAGTCGAGAGCAAAAATGACAAGTAGTCGCAAAATGCACAAAGAGTATTAGGCACCTACGTTATACATACGTCCAAGGCGTATATACAATGACCAAGGAGCAAAATGTCCAAGGCTTTCGCAGTCAGTATTTTTAATGTAATGAAATTTCATTCAGAAACAAAAACTGGGGGGCTATTCCTGCGCGTGAGATGAGATGAGATTTTATCTTGGTCACTCTCACACCTATGATGTTTCAAACGAGAGCAACAAGGATGAAGAAAGATGAGATGAAAATCTCAAATCTCCGAATAGGGTCCCTGTAGTGAGTATTTCTTAGAGAAATCAGTACCTTCAAAAATTATTTAAAGTCGTGTCACACCATACCTAAGTATAAAATACAAGGCTAATTTTAATTATCAACCTCTCTCAGGTAGCTTATATCATACTTAGTCAAAAATAGCTTCGTATTTTTTAGATACAAGTACTAACCAGGGCCTTGCCTTAAATTCCATTTCGTATCGAAATCGCGTAAATTATTTCAATTCAAACAGTAATTTTTAAAAAAAAGTTATTTTTATATTAGATAAAAAGGACTATTTTTGATTAAGTCACTAAACCAAAGTTGTTAAGTACAATGTAGAGAAGCTGCCTGCGACAAGTCTTAGTTAAATTAAATTAAATAATTTAATTTAAAAAAAAACTTATTTAGTGATTGTTTTTATTATTGTGTATATAAAATGTAAATCCGTAATTAGCTGTAAGTTTATTTCATGTCATTATTGTGAGCTGTGGATTTTGTTTAAATAAATAAAATAAAAAAAAATAAAAAATAACCCTGTATGCCTACCGCACGTGATTTCCCTAAAATAGCGCTTGCCGTAAACAGTGTAGACGGAACAGTTCCATCCAATGATTCAATCTGTCGCAGGAAAACTACCTACATGTTGCTACCTACTTGGAAACGAGTGTTTTTGTTGACTCGCTAACGCTAGGTTTCTTTTGAAGTGAGTGGTTTTGTAAATCAGCTGTAAATTCTGAAAAGTGATGAACGATTAATGGTTACTTATTCTTCTTTAACTCTACATCCAACTAATATTATAAATGCGGAAGTGAGTTAATATGTTTGTTACGCCTTCATGCTTTAATATAAAATAAAAATTAACTGGGGGCTTACGAGTTTTAATCGTTACAAAAACTTTTAACATTTTAATTTATTATTCTGATTACTTTGGTTTCGCTCCCGGGTGGGTCACTAATTTATTTTAAAATTTATCTTCTCTCTCACTCATCACTTTCTTTTTTTTTTTTTTATAACATACTAGGCATGCGTTTGACCACTGACTCGCCTGATGGGAAGCGTCGACGTGATCGAAGGTGTAACACGCTTGCCTAGGAGATACCTATTCACTTTACTCTTAAACACCCCCGGATTGTATTTAGGTGGAAAGACAGACGCAGGCAACGAGTTCCACACCTCTGCAGTTCTTACAAGAAAAGTTGACTTGAAACGCTTAGTGCGTTTTGGCGGAATTTCCACCATGAGATTTTCTCTGTGCGGTTGTCTTAACATTTTGCAGGTACCGGAGATTTTACCAGGACACTAAATTAAACTGATTTAGGTACATAAAATATTGTAAAACCGATACAACGTAAAGAGCTAACAAAATCATACACATCAATAAATTAGAATCACACAGCATTTATATTTAAAATAAACTAATAATAGTTATATATAAATAGGTAATAACAGAAACTATCAATAGTTATTTTAAATTTTAACATAGGTAGATTTCAGTTTTTGTTTAATTCAAATACATACCTACTAAAGTAAATTTTTATTAAAAAAAAAAGATTTATTAAAAATTAATAAAAAATCTCGTGCAAGCTAAAAATAGCTCCTACAAATTAATGAATTCAAATAAAATGTATTCTGTCAAAGTTGACAATTTTTCATCTAACCTAGAGCGGAGTCATTGCCAACGACTGCATGCGCTGGCGGGCAAGGCCACTAGGGCTTCCACCCGCGCGGGACACTTCGGACGTCATCCAGCGTCACGAGAGGGAGTAATTTAATTTATGGCTGTGCAAATTAAAAACCTATAAGAGGGCTCAAGGTTACCAAAGAGCAAAAGAGAGGGACTTGCAGATTTGCTTGGAGTGTCACGGCGAGAACGAATCAGTGGCCCTATTCGGAGATTTGAGATTTTCATCTCACCTTTTTTCGTCTTTGTTGCTCTCGTTTAAAACGTCATAGGTGTGAGAGTGACCAAGATACAATCTCATCTCATCTCACGCATAGGAATAGCCCCCCAGGGAACATGGACATTTAAACTTACGTTCCAATTCGACTATGTATGGAAATTACCGATTTTGTCGATTTAAAACGTCAATTTACATGTGCGTGCTCGAACCCCTGGACGACGAATCGACATAGCCTGAATGATTACTAAACTAGAACTTGTGGCTCTGTGAGCTGAAGACCTCGTGGCCGACGTCTGTCCTCCTCTATAGGTCACATTTCTCAACCGATTCTCGTAAAAGTTTGTGAGTAGGTTCGATAATTACACAGATTTTGAAAGAAAAAGATCACAGTGGTAATTTTAGCTAATGGATATTTACCAAAGAAATATGATTAGATTTTATTTTGGAAACTACCAAACATGGTATTCACGCGTTTATTCAAATGACACGGGAATTTCACATGATTTCATGGGCATGACATATGATTTCAGCCGGTCAACGTAAGGCAACATACATAAGTAATTGTGTAATTCTCGTGTCATGTTATGTACCTGCCTTAATAAAATGGAAAACAATAATATGTATTTTATTTTCAATTAACAATTTAAAATAAATTTATTAACATAAAATAATAATTTATGAACAAAAAAAAAATCTAATAATTTTTCAATTTAATTTAAAAAAAAAAACGACTTTAATCATGTTTTTTTTTGTTCTAACGTCTACATACATATATGATTTTTGTTATTATTTCTTCAGCGTATCTCCGAAATCAATAAAATCATGGAGTCTCTACTAACACCGCTGTATTGATCTGGAGCCAAGTCCACCGAGAGCTACATATTCTCGTGACAGGTAATTAGGTACACCAGAATATCACGAGAATTCGCCAACGCGAACCGGGATGTGATCATTAAATAGAACTCTTGAAATTTACCAAAAATATTAACAAAAAATAAATAAAACAAATTCTTAATTCTACAATGCAAGTGATAGGTCAATTGACGATGAACCAGAAAAAAAAATTGTAGATTGTTTGTTCTTTTTATCCAACGTCGGCGAAACCAAAAAAGAGAGGGTTCTTCATTTAAGTTTTCCGTGTAAACGACTTGACAGATTCTGAATTATAATTTTTGAAACTGTTGATGGCAGCCTAGTCGGGAGAAAGTCCGCCTCTCAAGCCAGAGGAAGCGGGTTCGAACCCAGCAGGATGACACGCACCAATTTGTTCATTGTGTGAGCATATGTGCATATTGTATGTCATCTGCTACATGATTGGAGCCCGGTGTATGGCCCGCCGCCCACCGCCTGTCATATTTGGGACTGAATATCGTCCGGCGAAGTGTGTGTGTGTGTGTGTGTGTGGCACCTCTGCCAGCCCCTTCAGGGGAAAGGCGTGACGATGTTTTATGAAACTGTTGATTCGTTTTTCCTCAAAGAGTATCATAGCCTACTTTTTTGCTGTTCTAATAATACCTACCTGTGATATTATAGCTCGGGATCGATTCCTGGCTGCGAAAATGTTTAAATGATGAATTTAAATATATCGTCATTGTCTAGGTGTTAGTTGTCCATGTCTTTATGTGTGTTCCATGGCATATTACTAATATTTAACTATTACTAATTTATAATAAATAATTTGTCAATAAATCACCTGATTTTATGAAATGATGCGGTCCACGATTGAGCGTGCTTGCCTAGAAGAAGGTGCTTACAATACGCTACCATCTACGCCATTGGAGCAACTATGCCAGCGTCCCAGAGCTTCACTCCGGTATTTTAAGGAGTAGAGTTGGCTCGGGTAGATGCTGGTAGGGGGAAATGCACAATGTACCCCAAGCAGGACGTCAGTGCAGAACTTATCGTCCCCGTCTCGCATAAAAATAAGAATGCGGGGTCACGGATATTAAGGATACTAAGTCGAAAACGATGTATGTAAATGTAGGTACATCATTCTCATCATTCTAAAAAAAATAGCTGTTCTATATAAAAAGTTTTTTGATCGTCGACAAAATAAATGGAACATACCAGCTGATTTTTTTCTCGCGGTTTCAGGGTTGGTCCCATTGTAAATGCTATCTAGAATGATGACTACTTGCTTGGTATAGAGGCATCATATTACGAGTATAGTCCTCTTTATATTTTGTATAGTTTCTCTTTTTCTTTGAAAAAATAATGCCCCTCAGTTTCTTGCCTGTTCTTCTGAGTAGAGGCTCTTTATCCGAACAAGGCGGTCGAGTCTAAATAACTTTGACGTTCATAAGTGTATATTTGATACCTAAATTGAATAAAAACATTTTGACTTTGACTTTATAATGTGTAAAGTTTTGGCAATTAATACATTTTTTTTATTTTACACCTGTTTTTGACTAAGTACCCTTAAACCCCCTGTAACCCTGTATAATTGTTTTTGCACCATAAGAAGGCGGTAATCGTTAAATCAAGTTCAACATTAGCTCAGTCTTTGTTAAACAGATAAGAGATAATACATTACTACTGTTTACTGATTATGAGAACTACTGTTAACTAGCTTGGGTTTGATTAAGGCGGTAGGTATTTATGGGAGACATAAGTACCTATTTTTAAGTATTAAGTACCTAAGTATATTACTTATTACCTATCTCAAGAGTTGCTGAAATAGAAAAAAATATAGTGCTAGAGTGGGTAGAGTGAACGTTATTTAACGTTAGCTTTCTAGTAGGTATTATTATTTTAGACTAGCTGCTCCCTGCGGTTTCACCCGCGGTTGAAAAGTATCCTCTATCTATCTCTGTGCCAAATTTCATCCAGATCTGTTCAGCCGTTCTGGCGTGAAAGAGTAACAAACATCCATACATCCATCCATACATACAAACTTTCGCGTTTATAATATATTATAATATTATAATATAATTATAATAATAATAATATATTATTTTATATATTATTATTATGAAGATATTTATTTGTCTTCTTAATTTCTAAGTTATTATTATTATTATTATTATTATTATTTTAGATGGCCTAGTTGGAGAAGGCCCCCTACTCAAGTCAGAGGCGGCGGGTTCAAACCCAGCCGACGGCAAGCACCAATTCGTTCATTGTGTGAACTTATGTGCGTATTGTATGTCATCTGCTATAAGACAGGCTCGCCCTCTGTCACATTTGCGACTGAATATCATCCGGCGAAGCGTGGGTGTTGTATTACACCTCCGGCAGCCCTTTCGGGGGAAAGGCGTGACGATTTCTATTTTTTATTTTCGTTCATTTATTTTTTTTAAAGTAGGGAATAATAATTAATCAAATAATTTAAGGCAATACAACTTGCAAATAATGCAAGTTGCAGAGCCCCATACAAAATAAATCATATTTTACAGACTTAAACTTAGAATAAATATTTATTTCGTTTGGGTTTTTATTTAATTTTTGTTTAATTTATTATCATTACGTAAGTATTTATTATGACATCTTTTACTATTCAAAAGATACAGCCATTGAATAGATTGACAAAAATCGTACCTACGTACGATATTTGTCAGTCTATTCATTTCGATTCAGATTCAATGTTGAGTAAAATCATAAAAAAAATCTAGTTGCTTGAATATAAATTTACGGCTTTTAATAATTAGTTTACGGCAAAAATGCGCAAATTTAAAAAAAATATTGGATGTACAAATAAAATTGGTAATTTAAACAAATTGTTCAACCGTAGTCGCTATGATTTTTTTAACTTAGTGAAATAAATTACATTCCTTTCGTTCTTTTCCTAATTTTGACTTAAAAACTTTAAGATATTAACACTGAAAAAAAAATAAAAATAACAACTGGCAAAAACAAAACTATTACTTAATGACTTACATCGCTCATGTAGGGAGTCCAGTCGTGGTTGCTAGCTTCCCACTCCGGCGGTGGCTGCTTCTCCCGCAGTCTGTCAATAACCGTCGCATCAGAGTCTTCGTTGACGATAGTGCGGTCAAAATCAAATATAGCTAACGACGCCATCTTCTTGCGGTGCGTGCTCGCGAGGACGCGGCTGTCAGAACACTGGCTGAAATGCTGGTGGGATATTGGCTTCAGCATGCGCAGTGTATACCTTACCTGAAAGTAGAGTTGGGCTTACAGGAATGAATGAATATCGAATACATTCATGAATGAACGAACGTGTGTACAGGGACCCTATTCGGAGATTTGAGATTTTCATCTCACCTATTTTCGTCAGCCCCCGGGGGCTATTCCTGCGCGTGAGATGAGAAGAGATTTTATCTTGGTCACTCTCACACCTATGACGTTTCAAACGAGAGCAACAAGGACGCAAAACGGTGAGATGAAAATCTCAAATCTCCGAATAGGGCCACAGTAAGTGGGCCGCAACATAACAATATTTCAAAGACAAACTCAAAATAACCTGCTGAGGTTTCAAAGCATCTAATTAATGAGGTGTATATTTTTACTACTTAGTTATTATTATTTATGTACCTTGGTTGGTATGCCTTTCATTTTAGGTTTTTATCAGGTTCGGACTGGGTGGAATAAAGACTTTTCAAAAATGTTTATCAAAAAAAATCCTACCCTAAGGGTAGGAAAATAGGGGTGATTTACACTCACAGATTTTGATGCGGAGTTTAGACCTGTCAGTCATTTGAGTGTAGGTAGTTATTTTATAAGTACCTAATCAAACGTTGAGTACAAGTAGTAATTAGTAGATTAAAGCCACAAAAAATTAAAAAAAAAACTTTCTAAAATATAGGTACATCGCTGATAAAACTGAAAAACAAAAAAACTGTTTACTTAACTTTAATAACTTAGTTCCTAAGCTAAAGTAAGTGTACCTAAGTAATTTTGAGTTGGCGCCAAACAAGCTAAACTAATTAACTAGGTACCTAAGGCGTGATGAGCGGCGGTGGCGTGAGTAGGTATAACTCGGTATACCTACTCATAACTTACTTTAGGTATACTTACGCCAGTATAGGTATTCCTAAGTAAGTTTGGCGCCGACTCAAAGGAATACTTATGTTACATATGTTGTTAAGAACCTGGGGGGCTATTCCTGCGCGTGAGATGAGATGAGATTTTATCTTGGTCACTCTCGCCCATATGACGTTCCAAACGGGAGCAACAAGGATAAAAAAGTGAGATGAAAATTTCAAATCTCCGAATAGGGCCATTGGTTGTTAAGGTTAATTTTTGTTTCTTTTCAGTTTTTTAGGCAGCGTAATATTTTAGAAATTTTTCGATAAAAAAAAATGTTGTTTTCGCCAGGGTAAAAACAACATTTTCTTGTTAAGTTGGCGAAATACAATACAATACAAAAACTCTTTATTGACACCAAATACAAAATTACATTTAAACTAAACATTCAAAAACATAGGCGCAATGGGCGCTTAACCGATAAGACCACATCGGTTAAGAGCGATCTCTTCCAGACAACCTTTGCATGGTGGTGGCGAAGTTGATCATTTTCAAAAGACATGATATTCAATCATTGAACTATATGCGCACAGCACTATTTATTTATGAGTCAACGTATGTGTGTAAATGCTCACGTCATGATGTAAACGGTACAGAGCACGCAGAGTGGAGGTTTTCAAACATGATGTAATTTTGGCTTTCGTTTCGCAAGAAAAAATTAGCGATTTGCGAATTACCTACTAAGAATTGTTCGTGGGTTTGTGCTGTGTAAACAAGTGTGTATTTTTTATCACTCATCCATTGGTAAAACGGTTTTTGACTTGACGTTTTTGACTGACGATAAAAAATTGATACATCAAAAATACGTCAACGTCTTTTTTTGTGTTTTGAAATTAAATTCGTTCTAATAGGGCTGCATTGTATCAATCTGTGTGTGTGTTCCCTGACACTTATAATCTGTGGCCCTATTCGGAGATTTGAGATTTTCATCTCACCTTTTTCGTCCTTGTTGCTCTCGTTTGCAATGTCATAGATGTGAGAGTGACCAAGATAAAATCTCATCTCATCTCACGCGTAGGAATAGGGTGGGTGTCTTCATGTCTCGAGTGAATCGGTTTCTTCTAGGAAAGCGTGCTCACATTAAACATGTTGGCGGCCAAACGCAAGTCTCTACAATAAAAAAAAAACTAAATCGATTCAACAAAGAAAATCGACTAATTAGTCGATTAAATAAATAAAATAAATAAAAAAATAAAAAGAATATCATTCGATTAATTAATCGAATGATATTCTTTTTCTTTTTTTATCTGCTTTGGAGAAGAGAAACATGACAATTGACATTTGAATTTGGTTGATAGACTAGATAGTTGATACTCTGTGGTTTGCAAAAAAAAAAATTGCGGAATTTGGACATAACCTCTTACGATAGAATTGTAGAAAACCAACAACAAAATTGTGCATTTAATAGGATAATGGCTTCGTTAAAAGTATATTCAGTAGGGCGATTAGCGCGATACGTTACTGAATCGTCTTTGCGGAGTCTCCGATCGAATATGTACAGGTACGAGTTGCGCAACTAAACTTTCATTTTGTAACCTATAAAACTGGCTTTTATGCTCTTCAAATCCTAGTTTTAAATTAAATTATGAGTTTTAAATCACCCACACTGTATTTATTAATGACCATGAAAAAAAATACCTATTATAATCTTTATGTGTCAAAAGTTCACATTGATAACAATATTCAGAGAAACTATCAAAAAACATCTTTTAAACTATCTGTAGGCTTAAATTACTCCTACAACGTAATTCTTACAATAAAGACTGAAAATAATAGCTGAAAAGAAACCGATTTCTCACCAATTATGTTGAGTAAACATTGCATCATTTTCTTTATACTCAATCTTATTCCTAAAAAACTAAGATAATTACACAATAAAGATAAAATTACAACGTCAGTTGTACTAGACTTGATTGGGCTAGGACTGAGGCAGACAGTACAGCAATACAGACCTTAACCTTCTCAGAATGGAATAAAGATGACTGCATGATGATGGTTAATCCCACTGGCTAATTATATAAATTCACTAGAATATTTTTCGGGATTTAGAAAGGAACATGGATTGATGGAAAGGACAGGGGATGGGGAGGAGAGTGGAAGGGATAGGGATTTTTTCAGGTTACCCTTGTTTGTTTGTTGGTTTAGCCGGGCGTTTTCCGCACTTAGCCACTTGATTGGGCTATATTTTAGGTAACGGGTTACCCTTTTATCGCAAAAAAAATAAACAATTTATGTGGTATCGCAAGTGAAACCAAGGGTCGCAGCTAGCTTGTAACAAAGGTTCTGGAACTTCTATAACCTTATATAAACAATTGTATTCTCTATAAAATAATTTCAGAAGTACGTCTCACCACTACAGTACAGAAGAGAAGCAGGCAGAAAATAAAGTAGACCCTGAGGCAGGAGATAAGCCCGCAACGCTTGAGGAGAGTCACAAGCAGCTCGAGGCTCTTAAGAACGAGATGAGCACACTCAAACAGCAGATCAAAGATTATGAAGTGAGTGGTCTTTATCTATCATTATCACAGTCTTCTTATTCGAGGTGAGGGCGATAAGTTCTGCACTGATTTCCTGCTTGGGGTGTATTGTGCATTTCACCCTGCCAGAACTCAACTCCTTGGAGTACAGGAGTGAGGCTATGACGCACTGAGAGCTAAGTCCCAATGCAGGGACACCAACCTACCCTACATCGAGGGTGGTTGAACTGTTATCCGCCATTCTGACTTAGTGCAGGTTGGGGATCTTTCTTCATAATAGCGAAAATGAAAACTAATCCAGCAACAAACCTGCGAACTCTAATTAGGTTTCAATTTGGCATAGACTTATTCTGGCCATTATGAGCGTCGTCCTCTCGGCTCAGATTCTTCAATCTCCATCATCACTCCCGGAGGCCTGCGGCAGCCTGAAAAGGCTGCTGGACTTCTGGGAGCACCTGGGCTGGTTGGAGTGAAGGGAAGGGAAGAGAAGTAAACCTCACGCATAATGACCCAATCAAGTGTGGAAAACGCTCCGCTAAACAAACAAATGAGCGTCGTCTGGTCAGTACGACTAAGTGTCGCTATAGTCCAGCCAAATTACGAAATAAATAAACATGAGCGAACACAGTTTGGGGATTTTGAGGATCGATAGGGGGGTGTATTCTGAGCATAAATTCCAATTTGAGGGGTTGTACTGAGGTCAGCTCAAGGTCATTTCGATGGAAACGCGTTTAATTCGATATCTCGAGAATGGTTAGTGTTAGGAGAAAAATTGTAAAGACCTTTTCTCTTCCAAACAAAATTTACTAACTTTTTTATCTCTAACTATTTTAATACAACACCCACACTTCGCCGGATGATATTCAGTCCCAAATCTGACAAGGGGCGAGCCTGTCGCCATACACCGGGCTCCATTCATGTAGCAGATGACATACAATATGCACACATGTTCACACAATGAACAAATTGGTGCGTGCCGTCGGCTGGGTTCGAACCCGCTCCCTCTGGCTTGAGAGGCAGGCCTTCTCTAACTAGGCTGTCATCGCTTCTATATAGGCTGCCATTCCAAACAAGTAGGTACATGTATGTATAATAATGTGACTCCGTGAGCTGCAGACCTCAGGCTGACTCAGGCTGAGTCTTCTTCAACAGGTCGTATTCCTCAACTCGATCCTCAAGGTCGATTCTCGTGAAATTTTGTTAGTGATTCGATAATTATACAGATGTTTTTTGTCGGGTCAGTTTTTAAAAAAATATTCAAAGAGTGCGAAGTCATTTTTGTCAGAGCTGAAGCATAGACAATCATAGATCATGTAAGTAGTAATGCTAAGTACATGTTTGTTGTTTGTTTGTTTGTTTTAGCAGATGCATTCATCCTCTGCACAGAGGGCTGTCGGTCACACCAATGTTAAATAGGTGTTTGTTTAGGGAGCAGTGACCAGTTATAGTGCCTATAACTTTGCGGGTTTGGTCCCTGTTTAGTCGGATGAGGTTGCGGGCAAATCTTTTTTTATGTCACCGGAACGGCATCTTTAGTTTGCCTGCAGCCTTCAGAGTTCGTCCATTCTGTAAGGTGGTTCTCTTCAGATTTGTGACGCAGTCATGTTTTTGCCTGGGCCAGAGGTATGGGCATTCCGGTTCGTATACTATTTTTTCCGATCCCCTTATGCTAAGTACATGTTCTGTTTGTCAAAGTTGTAAAACCGTCTGTTCTTCCTCAGGACAAGTACAAGCGAGCCCTAGCGGACAGCGAGAACGTGCGCCGGCGCATGTTGAAGCAGGTGGAGGACGCCAAGTCCTTCGCCATACAGAGCTTCTGCAAGGACCTTCTCGACGTAAGCACCTGGATCACCTATTCGGAGATTTGAGATTTTCATTTTCACCTTTTTTCGTCCTTGTTGCTCTCGTTTGAAACGTCATAGGTGTGAGAGTGACCAAGATAAAATCTCATCTCACGTCACGCGTAGGAATAGCCCCACTGTTCAAAAAGTATTCTTTTGTTTGTGCTTACGTTCATAAATCCTTACTAATTATAAAATTGAAAGTAACTCTGTCTGTCTGTCTGTTTGTAGGCTTTTCACGGCTAAACGGCTGACCGTATCTTGATGAAATTTGATAAATAGTTGCAGTATGTCACAAGGAAGGTTTTTGGATACTTTTTTCTGAATAAATAAATCTTTTTGTCATGAAATTCTGAAAATTAATATAAAATAACGCGCCGCTTGCCAAATGCGTCAGACAACATCACAGAATAGTACGTAGTTGGTACTCAATTAACAACTGGAAAAAAAAAACTCCGCTCATAACCATCCAGTATTTTTTTAATGTTGGACTCTGATCTCTTTGGAAACGGATTATCCTACTTCCTCCTAATATTATAAACGCGAAAGTTTGTAAGAATGGATGGATGGATGTTTGTTACTCTTTCACGCTAGAACGCCTGAACAGATCTGGATGAAATTTGGCACAGAGGTAGAGATAGATAGATATAGTCTAAAATAGCACATAGGATACTTTTTAAGCGCGGGTGAAACCGCGTGGCGCAGCTTCATAATTTGATAAATAGTTACAGTTTATAGATACTATTTTCTGAATAAACGCGAAAGAAGTTGCGGGCAACAGCTAGTGAATAATAAATAGATAGTTTCCAAGTTTGCTTCTCCTGTGCGGTTTACGGGAGACGAAGTAAGCCGAACGCGCAACCACAGATCACTAATATACAAGGTGCTGGTTTGTGTGTAGCAATACTTAAGGGTCTTTTTCTACCCGTCAAGTGAACAACTTTAGGACATTCAGTTTGCAAAAATTCGAAAGAAAAATAATCCAGTCTCCATACTACGTAACTAGTCACGTGATCGGTATTGTATGAAAACTTTATAATTGTTACTTGAACTAATATCTAGTGTAATTCCGCTTTAACGTCGCATTAAGTACATCAAGGAATATGAATTTTCTGATCTATTCTTAATTTAGAAAATATTTTAAAATTAATTTAATGACATTTACTAGAAAACTTCATACAAATTGATATTTGAATCTAATTTAAACGTTATACAAATTGATATTTCAACTAACGAATTTAACGGACCTAATTTAATGAAATCTACTAAAAAACTTTACACAATTTGATATATGAAGCTAATTCAATAAAGAATTTAACAGAAATAATGTTATGAAATCTACAACAAAATTTTATCGAAAAATTAATACAATAAAAAAAAAAAAAAATTCCCTATTCTTCGAGCACTTCGTCGACACGTATTTCGCCTCTCCACGAGGCATCTTCAGGACGTGATGAGTCTCCGAGCGCGTGGCCGAGAATCAATCAACTATCTGAAAACTTAATTTTGTTTTTCTCGATTTTTGCAAACTTGTGTTCTAAATGTTGTTCACTCTGACGGATAGAACACCCTCAAGTATTGCTACACCCAAAACCAACACCTTGTATACCCAACCCTATAAGTACTTATCTATATATATAAAATTCAAAGTCCTGACTGACTGACTGACTGATATATCAACGCACAGCCTAAACCGCTGGTCCTAGAAACATGAAATTTGGAGGGTGTGTTCTTTGTACAGTGTAGGCATCCACTAAGAAAGGATTTTTCGAAATTCCACCCCTAAAGGGGGGAAAAGGGGGGTTCAAATTTCTATGAAACTTTTTATTCTCTGGGTCGATTGACTCAAAAATTGGTTCAAATGTTCTTCATTTAAAATCATGAGATACGTGTATCACAGTTTTTCCAAAATCATCATCATCATCATCCACCAACAGAGTCTACTTGGGCTTATTTTTACTCTGAAAACTTTGCTGAGAAAGTTATTAACCCACTACAAATGTCGCTGTTATCATTCTTAGGGGTTCCGTACTAAAATGGTGAAAGGATACTTATCATGAAACTCCGAAATCTGTCTGTCTGTGAGCTGATTATTTTAGAAACTAAAATAGAAAAAAAAACGACTTAAAAATTGGAACAGATCTAGATAACGGCAGTCATAGATATAAATAGATATAGTCAACGCATAATAGGGAAAATGTGTACTCGTATAAAAAAATGTATTTAGGTAGTTGAGGTCTGAAAGAGGGATTACAAAAAGAAACACGTGCAATATAGTTATGTGGGGTATCATTTGAAAGGTCTTAACTTAAGCATTTAAAAACGTTTGTCCGCAATGTTTGGTATGTTTGTAAACGGGTTTTTTTTTTAATTTAGCGTTCTAAAATTTTTTTGGTCTACTTTTTTTTTTTCGATGTTTTTGAGGATTCCCTAGGTATCTGTAGTCTGCACCCCATAGTTATATATTTGTTATGTTATGTTTTTAATCATTTTATCGTTCCGTGTTGAAAGTGTTACGACCGAGTTCTTGCTACTTTGGCGTGATTATTTTAATTTTGTAAAACAGAGCATTTTGAAAAAACTATTTTGTATTCCGAAGACCGTTCGTGCTTTGAATGGCAAATATTAAATAAAATAAATGTTGAAATTAAGAAAGAATATGCTCTAGATAGAGTATAGTACCTGTTTACAGTTCACCTGAATAATACCGAGTGTTAGGTACCATCTTTGCTCACTTCGGCACAAGATTAGGGGTCTATCATCCTACGACGATTTCTCTGTCAACGACGTATTTCATCCAAACTTATCAATTAGCTTTTATGACACATGGCTTGCTGGTAGACGACAAATATTGGAATTATATCTTATAGGAAGCAGCCTTTTGTGAATAACATAACATAACATATCGTCACGCCTTTCCCCCTAAGAGGTGTATTGCAAACACCCTCACTTCGCCGGGCGATATTTAGTCCAAAATGTAATAATTGGAGAGTCTGTCGCTGTACACCGGGCTCCAGTCATGTAGCAGATGACATTAAATACAAACATAATTATTATATTCACTCAATTACTAAATTGGTGGTGCCTTCGGCTGGGATTGAACCCGGTTCTTCTGCCCTGAGAAACGAGCGTTCTTCAACTAGGCTATCATTGCTTTTTCCATATGAATCTCCATGTAAAATGTGTGAACTAAATTGCTGACATTCTATCAGATTTCAAACCTACTTCATCAGTAAGGAAAAAAAACAAGAATTAAATCTAAGCCTGTCAGAAGATTACATAAGGCAAGTGCAGAGATTTTCTGTCATTATTTCTGTCAATAGAGATCAAGTAGCTAGGAGATGAAATTTATAATTATGTGTCTGTTTCGTCATAGAAGAAGTATTTAGTAAAAATGGACGAAGTGAAATAGAAGAAGCTGCTTTAGTATTAGGAAGACGAAACCTACAATACGGGTTGCCTTTGCTTCGAAGGCCTTAACTAAAGGTCTGCCAACATGGTCTGACTGGTGTGGTATCCGAATGAGTGTGTTTATGCTGAGAATTCCTCTAATATCTCTTACACCACCGAAAACCCCCCTCGAGTTAAAAACAGTGCAGTTTCCCCTCAAAGTCTGCTTTTCCATGACCATAAATAAATATCAAGCGAAACTCATAAGTTACTGCAATGCTTTTCACACGGTTAGTTATACGTGGCCTGCTCCAGAGTAAGCTCACGGAGCAGCCTGGTGTTTCTAAAAAACAAAAAATATGGTTTACAAAGAAATACTGAGGTAGGTTTTCGTTGTAAACAATATTTACTATCAATTATCTAATTTTGGTTGTCTCCTAATTTTATCTTTTCACACAAGCTTTAAGTTCTGTTGATACCATACTGCTACTACTACTACTCTCATTCCAGAGATAGTTTAGTTAACTAAAGAACTTCGTCCTTTTTGCTCTGTTTGGGATATTGTCAGTTTGTGTATTATAATATTCATTCATAATAGTCATTCATTTCCTGTAAACCACGCCGTCGAAGCCGCGGGCAGAAGCTAGTATGACTATAGAGAGTTCCGTACTGTTTATGAACGAAAAGTGACAGGCCTACTTTTTTATACTAGTGTGCATGACAGGTAAGTCTTTTACTAGGGTTGCGTCGTACATTTTGTTCATTTAGAACCTAACAGTTGGCTTTATTATGGAAACTGATTTTCACATGAAACGTGGTTTTCACACATTATAATACGGGAATTACTCACGTACGATTTAGTCGATTATTCCGACTATAGTTTCAACCGCATTCGGCGGTCTTTATCAAGGCGTGTATTACGTGAGTAATTTCCGTTTCATAAATAATAACTGTTGGCTGTTATTTTTTTTGGCCCATGCAATGTTTTTTCAGTCCTGGACATTTCATTTATTAAAGAATGGTTCTTTCCTAATCTCAGATCAATATAGAGGAAAAGATGGAACACTGCGTTATATCTCGATGAAGCCACTTCTTTTTAAACGTGTGCGCCTGGTAATGTTGCCATGAAAAACATTTACAATTGCACGAAAACTAATATGTATTAATTCCCAAACTCTACGTTAGCCATTTCCGTTCCAATATACAACCTTAGTAGATATAATATTCTAAAACTGCACATATTTGTAATAGTTGCCTTTGTCAGGTTGCAGACACACTGGGAACGGCAGCTGAGAGCGTCCCGGAGACTGAAGCAGCGGATGGAAACAATACAGCGCTGCGTTCGCTCCACGACGGTGTGCGTCTGACCAGAGCCATGCTCAACCAGGTATGATGCTGCTCTAGTCGACAGATAGTAGTCAAGTAGTCGGACAGATAGTAGTCAAGTAGTCAGATAGTAGTCAAGTAGTCAGATAGTAGTCAAGTAGTCAGATAGTAGTCAAGTAGTCAGAAAGTTTTTTTTTTTAATGTAGAATAGGTCGGCGTTTGACCAGCAACACGCCTGATGTTAAGCGACGTTGTGGTCTAAGATGGAGCAACGACCTATACGGTTCACTATTCACTCTATCCTTGAAGTTTTGTAGAGTGAAGAAGTACAAAGACGGCAGTTGAGCGAGGCGTTACAAGTGCGCTACTGCTCAGACCCGTCTTCGGAACGGTTACACCGGACTACATCCCGAAACACGACTAGATCATTTCACGAATAGTATAACAACACACAGATACATAGAACAGATAGTAGTCATTTCACAAATTAATATTCTTTGACGTACCTAATACGATGTTAGAGCGGCAATACACTAGAAATTGGTTCAAGAAACAGTTAAAAGAAAAAAAAAACTCGACTGCAAAATGTAGTCTGATACCCCGGATATAATTTAAATGTTATGTATTAATTTAATAATTTATTTAAATGTACCCTATTTTTTTTAAAATAATGTTACTAGCTTTAAAATAATATGTTTCTCCAGGTTTTCCAAAGACACGGTCTGCAGGCGGTGTCGCCTCTGCGAGAGAAGTTTGACCCTAACTTGCACGAGGCACTTTTCCAACAGGTTTGCACTTTGTTTTTAGTAGTCCTGTAGTAGCTAGCTGTTTTCCCAGGTTTTTGAAGTGAAACTTCTAAAGCGACTTCCAACAAGGTTGCGTTAAACGTTTAACGCAACCATGGACGGGGTGTGACAGCACTGTTGAGTTAAACGTTTAACGCTACCATGGCGGGAGTATGAATGCACTGTTGCGTTCAATTTTAAGGCTATTATGAACGGGGTATGAAAGCTCTGTTGCGTTAAACGTTTAACGCTACCATGGCGGGAGTATGAATGCACTGTTGCGTTCAATTTTAAGGCTACCATGGACGGGGTATGAAAGCACTGTTGCGTTAAACGTTCAACGCTCCTGGAGATGGGGAATAGAAAGAGACAGAGCGAGACCAAACGTGCTTCCTATTTTCATTTCCACATTAGGAAGTTTCACTTCTTACGCGCGGAGGGACTCTTCGCACTATTTTTTTGTAATAGTTTTCATAATAAACTCCCTCATAGGACTAGAGGGGTGATGTGGAGGCCTAGAGCAACAGGAAAGTGGAGGCCTCTAATTATTACTCGAATAAAATGAAAAATCGTAAAAATGGATTGCAATTTTGTTTATTGCAAGAAACAAATTACATTATTTAACCCATATTTGTACAAGTAGGTACATATTAAAGTAAAAATCTTTTGTATTTGTTTTTTAATCTCTATTGTGTGGGCCTTCTCTTGTGGAGGCCCCGGGGCTGTAGCCCCGCCTGTCCTCCCCTAGAACCGGCGCTGCTAATATATGCTAACTGGCCTAACACATGCTCCAATTTCCTCACACTTTTAACTGCTCCGGCCAGGCTCGAACACGGAACTGCTGGCGAGTGGTTTTACAACTGTCCACCGCGACAACCACACGGCATGGCAGCCGTAATAAATAATAATAAATAAATAAATATCAGGACACTTGCAGACACAACAAGTACGCGCAGCCCGGGCTTGCGCAGTCAAGTCAAAATTGACAAAATTTCAAGTCAAAAATGACTGCCTCGGTGGCTCAGTTGGTAGTGAACCTGCCTTCTGAGCTTGGGGGCGTGGGTTCGATTCCCACCTAGGGCAAACGTTTATGCGATGAACATTTGTGTTTTTTCTATGTTTGGGTGTAAATATCTGTTTAAGTATGCATTTAAAAGATACACATGTATTTATTTTAGTGTCTGGCAGCCATAGTTCAAGCTTTGCTTAGTTTGGGGTCAGACGACCGTGTGCAAGGGTCTCGAGTATTATTATTTAATTTATTTATGTTTTTTGCTTCCCAGGCGGTGGAAGGCACCGAGTCTGGCACAGTGGTGGCGGTCAGTAAAGTTGGCTACAAGCTGCACGAGCGCTGCGTGCGACCTGCATTAGTTGGCGTCGCAAAGTGACGCGGGAACTTACGCTACTGGGACCTCACTTGCTGTACTTGCAGAACTATGACAGAGAAGAAAAAAACATATTTTATTGAAAAAAAAAAAATTCTTTACTGATCACATCATGGGCGAACCCACGCTGGGGTGAGGTGGGGTATCTGCTCCACACTAGTCCTGGTCCCTAACTAGAAGCTCTTAATATTGTGTAGGTTTTTCAAGTAAAAAAATTAGGTGAATTTACTAATGCCTCATTTGTAATTTTTTTTCCTTTTGGCCCATCTGTAACCAAAGTCTTGGTACGCCCGTGATTAATATTGAGCCTTCCAAAAATGTTCCATAATTCACTGTGTTCATCGTTGCAGAACAACTACATACATAACAAGAATTTAAAAAAAAAATACTGATTCACATTGATCGTTCCAAAATTGCTCCATAATTCACTGTATTGATCGTTGCAAAACAACTACCTACAAAACAAAAATTTAGAAAAATGCATTAAAAAAAAACTGATTCACGTTGTTCGTTGCAAAAAAATTCCATAATTTACTGTATTGATCGTGCAGAACTATTAACGGAATAAAAAATCTGGACAAAAAAAAATTAAGCAGGTACACAAAAATGTCTCGACTGTTTGACACAAATTTAGGATGTAAAAAAAATTATGTCTGTTGTCTGAACAGGCAGTTAATAAACGCTACAAATTAAAGGGTTTACACCACACTAGATATCGCATGGATTGTTGGTTGCATCCGGTGTGGATAGACTACATGCTTTTGATTTTTTAAATTATTTTTTTTAAAGAAAGAGACAGATTTTAGTTCTTGCGAGATGAGCTAGTGGTATAACTAGTGGATGAAGAACAGAGGATATTGTATGGAGACCAAATATCGATAGTTGGCATTTTTAACAAAATGATAGAATTTGCAGCAATAGAATATCGCTAATCGATATTTCGATACAAAATATTGATATTCGATCATAGTATGTTTTATTTAGTTTAAAAACTGTGAGCTGTAGACTTGCGGCTGACGTTTTTCCTTCTCTACAGTTTACATTCTCAACCGATTATCGTGAAATTTTGTGGGCAGGTTCAATAAAGAAAAAAAAAAAAATCTCCGCCATCTTGAGAAATATCCAAAAACCGGACTTGACAATACAATTCTATACATGGTTATAGGTATCTAACCAAAAACCTGTTAAGGGTTCATTGTACTCATCAATATGAACAACTTTTACTTTGGGGCGAACACCGAAATCGCGAAAAGAAAATCAGCTGTTCCATACATTTTGTCTCAGGTGATTGAACTTTTTGTATGGAACAGCTGTTTTTGCGATTATAGGATTGGCTTCATAGTAAAAGTTGTTCATATTGATGAGTACAATGAACCCTTAAGAGGTTTTTGGTTAGGTACCTATAACCTTGTTTTATGATTGAACCTACTCACAAAATTTCAAGAGAATCGGTTAAGAAATGCGACCTGTAGAAGAAGACAAAGATCCGGACTTTGGACAGAGATCCGGACATAAGGAAGCACTTTGGTAGAAGCTGGAAACATAAACTGCTTGCTAACGCTCGTTCGGGCGATTATGCATTTAAGTACAAACTAAAAGCTGAAAAATAATGTTCAAAAAGTTACACAATGATTGTCAAAAATATTTGTCAACGATAGCCACGCCATCTAGTTATATAAAAGGAACAACAAATGAGATGAAGTTTTCTACTACCTTCAGAAAATGTATTTTCTAATTAATGTTGAAATGTGCTCTGGTCCTGAATAATTTGAAATTGCATCCCAAAGACTTATGCTGTACATAATCAGGCAATATTTACTGAATACTGTTAAGGTGCTTCTAGACTGGCCATATTTTTACTGCATTACTGTTTCTGGCATAATTGCGACAATATTTAAGTGAAAAGAGATGAGAGCCTAGTTGATAGAAGGCTCACCTCATGTCAGAGGGAGCCGGTTCGATCCCAGCCACTACCAATTTGTTCATTATGTGAACATATTACCACTATGTTGTTCATTATGTGAACAAATGACCACTAAGCTGTTCATTATGTGAACTTATGTGCGTATTGTGTGTCATCTGCTACATGACTGGAGCCCGGTGTATGACGACACGGGCTCGCGCCCTGTCACATTTGGGACTGAATATCGTCAAGCAAAGTGTGGGTGTTGTATTACACCTCTGCCAGCCCCCTCGAGGGAAAGGTGTGACGATATGTTATGTCATGTTTATTGTAAGTGTCATACAGTCAAACATTTCTAGCATGGCTGATGACAGCCGGGCAACAGTCGGCAATATTGCAGCAATAAATTGCAGCAGAATATGGCCCGTCAAGGGGCACCTTTAGTTATATATTTTGGATAGTATAGCTTTAGTTTTAGATTGGCATAATAATATATATCAGGGACAACGCCGGCGCAAACCTGGGTTAATATTAATTTATTTAATTTATGAAATTGCAAAATAATTTTTAAAGATTTTATGTTTGCGAATGGAAAGTAATCCAATGGGATTTGTTTCAATGTCAAAAGTCAAAAATGTTTTTATTCAATTAGGTATCAAAGATACACGTCAACGTCAAAGTTTTTTAATAGACTCGACCGCCTTGTTCGGAAAAGGAGCCGCTACTCAGAAGAACAGGCAAGAAATGGTTTTGACTCTTAAGCTATTTGTACACCTAAGAAAAGAGCAGGATGGCATTTTTACTTATTATTGAGATTGATTTGAGCATTTAAAACTTGAGAGCATCTGCGTGCTGCACAAATTACTTCGCTTCGTGGCTACAATGAAGTGACTGGTGATTGTGTGCAATGAACCTAATTTTTGCGGCCCACGATCAGGTGCACGTACCGAATCTTCCTTATTATATTATCGGTGTTTATAAATATGTTTTTTTGTTGTTTTATCTATTATTTATTGAACTTGTTTAATTCATGGTACGTATCATTTCATAGTTCAAATATTTAAAAAAATGTGACGTTCAAAAGGTTGAAAAAAGCCAGGTCTGTGCCCGCCTGGCCTCATTCATCTCAACCGAACACCGAATAATGTATTGTGCATTATTTTATCTAATCTTTAGAAGTAGGGATAAGGTATTATTAAAAAAATGTCGATATCGATCGACTTACTAGAAAGTGGGCTAGATACTGTAAAACAGGGTGAATAGAGACGGAACTAAGGGTATTTTTAGGTATCATTTAAGATCCAGACAATATGAAAAAAGAAAATTACCAAATTGTGGTTATTTTAATATTGATATTTAGTTAAAAATAAGACTAAAAATTTTACGATAAGTTAACGTTCTTCGTTTCGTTTTTAGTTACCCCGTTCCTAGTCACCCCTAATTCATTGCCATTCTAATGTACTTTATCCCTACTTTTACACGAAATGTCAAAAATAAATGAACTATTTATGAATTAAACATTTACCTCCTAACATTCTTAGCAATAAACTTTGTATAGCTTTAAAATAGTTAAACATTGTTTTGTGTTTATTTTTCTTTCAAATTTTTGAACTCGATCAAATAAAAAAACACTATAACTATTACGAGGCTATACAACGTTTATTGCTAAAGGGATTAGATTTTATCTCATCCAATTCCGCATTTTGTTTTTAAAAACGATTTTCTAATCAAAAAAAAAAGTGAAAACTCTGTAAGTACTTTGAAAAGGTAATTCGTTGTCCTAATACAACGCGAACACGTAATCGTTGCGCGAACTGGCGAATTCGCGATGAAATTAAACATTGATTCCGAACAGAGCGGTGCTATACACAATCATTCGGATGCGTTTCCGTTTAGATTCCAAAAAATTTAATATCAAAATATTCGAATCTCAGTCCGTATTCATAAGTTTGTAAACGTGATTCATTCTTCCGATCGGATTTATACTCGATTCCATTTTTCAAAATTTATAAAATTAGACAGATTCGAACAATTTGAGTTTAAAAATCCGGAACGTTGACGAATGATAATGAATAGTACCGCAGTGGTGACATTCACAACCATTCGGAAACGTTTCCGATCGGATCCCAGAAATTTCAAACTGAAATTGTTCTAATCTCAGTCAATTTTTATACATTTTGGAATAGGGAATCAAGTATAAATCCGATTGGAAGAATTAATCACGTTTAAATACTAGTGAATATTTACCGAAGTTCTAATAACTGAGGCTTGAAATTTTTGTAATCCGAACGGAAACGTTTCCGAATGGTTGTGAATAGTACCGCAGGTGTCATAACTGCGATCGCACGATGCTCGTCCTGACAGACAAGCGCGCGATGGTCGCATCGCCAGTTCGCGCGACAATCGTGTGGTCGCGCTGTATTAGAACAACGCCTAACTTAACCTACACTGTCACAGACGGTAATTAATGCAATGTACCAAATCAAAGCCAATGCTTTTCTTAGAACTTCTCAGTAACAAGTGCTGCAGCTATTCACAACCATTCGGAAACGTTTCCGTTTGGATTTCAAAAATTTTAAACCTAAATTATTCGAATCTCAGTCTATATTCATAAGTTTTTAAACGTGATTAATTCTTCCGATCGGGTTTATACTTCATTCCCTATAGCAAAATGTATAAAAGTAGACAAAATTCGAACAATTTGAGTTTGAAATTTCTGGGGTCCGATCGGAAACGTTTCCGAATGGTGAAATGGTGAGCCCTGCTGAACTGTTTTCGATAAGCCGCTGTCTGTGAAACAATGTTCAGTTGAAATGTCCCACACGTGAATTCCAAGTGTGTATTTTTGTATGTTATGCGTTTGTGTGTATGAGAGGTGGTAGTTGTTGAATATAGTCGAATTTATTGTTATAAATGTGTTTTTTTTTTCAACGATCAGTCTTTTTTATTACTTAATAGGCTTGCGTTTGGCCGCCAACATGCCTGATGATAAGCAGTGATGCGGCCTACGATGGAGCACGCTTGCCTAGAAGAAACCGATTCACTCGTGACTTGAATGCACCCAGATCAGATTATGTCAGGGAACACACTCTGGCACACTCTATTCCACACTCTAGCGGTCCGTATGAGAAATGAGGAACCAAAGCGTTTCGTGCGTGTTGTAGGTATGTCGACCACAAAACGATGCCGCTTTTTTGTACTCTTGGTTGTTTTATAGAAGAACGGGCTAGGGTGAATAAGGTCTCGCAAACCAGAAACTAAATAGACAACATAAATAGTTTAAAAACCCTACAAGTCATCTGCGTTTGATGGCCTATTCTACGGCTACGTGACATTTACGGAGTTGAGAAGACAGTGTCTTCTTAAGAGCCCTAGACCAACAGTTGGAGTTGAAGAAAACCATCAAAGTGTATGTTAAGACATTAGGACTAGAAATAAAACCACCCAGTAGTAATGAACATCATTTACTTTTATATTAATTCCTGCCACATAATTACACTTATTATTTATCAGCAATTACTAATCATAAGCAATTAATAATCATAAAACTAATAATCACAACCATAAATCATAGTATAGTAAGATGTGACCTAAGTCAATAGTAGTAATAATTAATAGGCCCCAGGTATAATATAATGTGATATAAAACACAAAAGGTATAAATGAGAAATTATAAGAATGCTGTTACTAAAACTCAAATGGTGAAATTTAAAGTCGTTAAGTTTGTGATAGTAGATACTATCACAAACTTAAAGTTATCACCAACGGGCACTAAGTTAATAACGCATTTTATACTAGCAAAACTTTAAACATATTGTAACCAAAATCGTGTAAACTCACAAGGAATCAACTGTTAACACTATCGTAGCAATCGCTATGAGCAATTCACGTTAATAAACATACGCACAATTACTTAACTTATTAGATATTAGTACTTAGCTTTTAGATTCACTGGTTCAGATAGATTCACTTTATAACTTCTATGCCTATCTGGCTTATTATTCCACTTTATACTTTTATCCCGATGCTGCCGATGCGATGTCACGAAGCAAAGTGAGGAGCGCGCCCAAAAAGTGGCGCGCCATGGCGCGACCACGTTTTTTCCAAGCACACCCCGGTGCCTTGCCACGATTGGTCGACCGAAACGGATGTTGCCTCCCTCGTCCGAATAGATTTGGCGACCATTACTCAAGGAAGTGAATTAAAGTTGGTTTTGTAGACAAGCAGCGCCTTCCGGTTAAATAAGTTTGAATTAAGAGTGAAGTGCGCCATTTTCAAATTCCTCCGGTTTGTACGCCATCTAGCGGCAGGCACGAAAATCACGTCTATGTTGAGCGTTTCTCACACTCGTCCATCCTGACATCTTTGCGTCTCTGCAAAGAAAGAAAACATGGGGTACATATCATACATTAAAAAAAAATCTATACCCTATTCATTTTGATAAGCTCACTGAAATGCTGTTAATAGGTAAATATGCAAAGGAAGTAATATAAGTACACCAGTCATCTTTTTTTTAACGTAGTCTCATTGTTAATCAAACTTGCAACAAGTTTTTTTTTCTGCCCATTAACTTAACAACAACTACAGTATTTTGAGCTCTAGAATTTGACCATGTTAATTTTACTACGTTAACTTCGCCACGTTAACTTCGCCACGTTAACTTCGCCACGTTAACTTCGCCACGTTAACTTCGCCATGTTAACTTCACCATGTTAACTTCACAATGTTAACTTCGCCATGTTAACTTCGCCATGTTAACTTCACCATGTTAACTTCACCATGTTAACTTCACCATGTTAACTTCACCATGTTAACTTCACCATGTTAACTTCACCATGTTAACTTCACCATGTTAACTTCACCATGTTAACTTCACCATGTTAACTTCACCATGTTAACTTCACCATGTTAACTTCACCATGTTAACTTCACCATGTTAACTTCACCATGTTAACTTCACCATGTTAACTTCACCATGTTAACTTCACCATGTTAACTTCACCATGTTAACTTCACCATGTTAACTTCACCATGTTAACTTCACCATGTTAACTCCACCATGTTAACTTCACCATGTTAACTTCACCATGTTAACTTCTCCATGTTAACTTCACCATGTTAACTTCACCATGTTAACTTCACCATGTTAACTTTACAGTCCAATCTTGTAAAACAAGTCTTTCAATAAATCAACTATTTTGGTTTTATTTTCATCGTAATCATCTTTATGATCAGGTTTATCTTTCTAATAAATCTATTAACTCTTCAGTACTGTCTACTTCACTATCACCTGTGGTAGAGTCTGAACGAATGCCTTCGAATCTCTTTATCGAGTCATACGATACTAAGGCAGTAAATTTGGTTGGCGGCTTGCGTTTATCGTTGAAATACTTACGTATGTTTTCTGAAGTTTTGTTCAAATTTGCAGAAGCTGCCTCTTTCACCTTTTCAGCCGAACTCTCGCTATCAAAATAATTACTACCCATACCTTGATATCTGCTCCGGGATGCGCTAAACATTAACCTGTAGGGTGAAAACCCCGTAGATGAGTGTTGTAAGTTATTCATCCCCGAAGTGATGTTTGGAATTCGAATATCCCATTCCCTTTCGTTTTCTACACTAGTATTTAACGAATCAAGTAAAGTCCGATTATATCTTTCAACCTGACCATTAGCACGTGGACAAGCCACTGCATTGAGGATGTGCTCGATTTGGTTATCCAAGCAGAATTGCTTGAAACGATAACTTTTGAAGCAAGACCCGCTGTCTGAAATATTCTTTCTGGGTAACCAAACGAACAAAATACATTTTCCAACGATGCAGTTACTTCGAGACTTTTTGTGGATTTAACTGGGACAGACCATACAAATTTCGTAAATGAATCAACCATCATCAATAAATAGCTATTACCTGTTCGACTCTTGCAGAATGGGCCTAAATGGTCCACGTGCACAGTGTGCATTGGCTCTGGGACTTTCTGTATTGGGTGAAGTTCTCCTTCGGGACGCCCGTACTGACTCCTTTTGTAAAGGTAATCTAAACATGCATTAACGTACTTACGTATGAACCTTGTCATGCCCGCGAACCAAAATGTTTCCCTGATGATCTGCTCGCAGCGTTTTAGTCCTGGATGCCCTATACAATCGTGATACTTTCTCAATACATTCTACCTTGCATATTTAGGTACTACCAATCGCTCCACGCCATCTTTTATAATTTTGTAAAGTCTGCCATCGTTTATCAGGTAATCTTTACTCAACACTTCATCGCTACCGGACTCAAGCTTAGCTTTGATTATTCGAATTTTATCATCTTGATTTTGAAGGCATACAATCCCATCAAAGATATCTAGAACGTTTACGTCAACCACTGGAGCTGCATCTACTGGAAACCGACTAAGAGCGTCTATGTGGCATTAGATCCTTTTTTAAGAAGGTATACGAGTATCTTACAGCTGCACAATCTGTAACGACTTTAAATTTCTTACCAAACAAATATATTCTAAATCTCCTAATGGATTCAACGACCGCCAATGCTTCAAGTTCATATGAATGGTACATAGCTTCCTCATTACTAGTTTTACGACTGAAATAAACTATAGGTTTAAAATGACCATCTTGTTTTTGCAGAAGAATGCCGGCCAAACCTTTACTGCTAGAATGAACTTCGATGTCACCTTCGCTACGAAAAAGAGACAGTATTGGCCTTGATGTTAGTACCTCCTTCAGCTTGTCAAATGCTGCCTGTTGTTCCAGACCCCACCCTCACACCGTATTTTTTCAGTAATTTGTACAAGTCAAAACTAATGTTCGCGTAGTTCTGAACGAATTTCCTGAAGTAGCTTGTCAGACCAAGAAACATTCTCAACTCATGTTGATTACCTGGCTCTTTGTAATTTGCTACAGCTTCAATCTTCTTGCTTCCAGGTCTAATTCCGTCTGCATTGATCTCGTAACCTAAATAGTCGATTTTATCCTGCAGGAAGAAACACTTTTCTAAATTTAAAGTTAACCCGGCGTCTCTAATGATCTCTAAAGTTAATCTTAAAAGATCCAGGCCGTAATACTTAGTAGGTAATAATACTTCGTCAATATGATAATTTATAGAAGTAACTTGTCATAGCGCCGGGAAGCGAAAATTTTGTCAATGAGTCGCTGAAAACCTGCCGGTGAGTTAGTCAAACCAAGAGGAATTCACTGAAACTCAAAATGGCCCTCTGGAGTGACAAGACCAGTTTTTATACATAGATTCTTCAGCAACTGGAATTCGGTAAAATTTCTTTTTAACTAGAACTATAGAACTAGCATTATTTGATGATGATTCTCTAATTATGCCATTTATTAACTTTTTCTGCAAACGACAATCGCTAAGGTCTGTAACAAAAAGGTCTGTCTGAATTGAGTTCTAAAGATTGTTTGTTGCACTTAGCTCCAACGTATCTGCCGAAAAACCAATCTGTAGGTTCCTGAAAATATTTGGTCAACTCTTGTGTGACCTTAGAATCAGTAGAGCCGCAGTTAACCTTATCGATATCAATACCGATGACAGATTGCATCTCATCAAGAGTCTTTTCCTCAGTCCCTCAGTCCCTGTCATGCCACGGTCATCAGCTTCAGCTGAAATAAATACTAACAAGGAACCCTTTTTAATCGGCAAAGGGCCTATCACAGTAGTTAGTGGTTGGCACAGTTTTAACTGGAGAGCAAAATACCGACGCAGGAATATCTAGTATTTTTGTAAGAACATATCGAGAATTGACAAATATAACGGCTGGACTTTCGAGATGAGTGTCACTGTAAACCTCCACGTACATTAAAGACTTTGGCAGAATAGCGTTATCCCTGAAAGAAAAGAGCTAAACTTTATCGAGTTCTTTGAAAGTATCAATCATGCTAATTTCGGAATCGATGCTTTTAACGCTTTCAAGTGTAACTCGAGTCCCAAACACTGAACCTGTTTTGCTCATTATTAAATTTGGTTGACCAATAGAAACGTCGGCAAAATTGAGGGGCGCATCAGTAACGACAACGTCTGCAACGAATTTTAGATCAATTACAACGGAGACCGCCGCTTGTCCACGAACCTTTTATGGGGAGACCGTTAAAACCTCTTACTAAAAAAAATCTCACGTGGCCAATGGTACGCCTAATATTACAGCACATTCATATCTGCGCCCAGTGCCCATATAAGTAGTGACCTTCGGACCATTAAGAGTTACATCCTTAAAATAGCACTCCTTTACCCGCGAAATTTCGACGACGTTCACCTTCTTAAAGAAACAGTTTTGTGATTGCCTTTCCCGCAGTTACCACACCTAGTTGCAGGCTTAGCAGAGGATTTTTGAACAGAATTGAACAATGTGACCAGATTCGTTGCAAAGATAGCAGGACACAGGTTTCCTATCATTATAAATAGCATTACAATTTACAATTGAGCTCAAACGAGTGTATGACACGGTTGGGTCCTTGAACGGTGCAGCTGCTGCTATATCTAGCTGAATCAGGAAATCGATGAAAAATCCTTTGTGGATAAGTTAGCAACCACTGCTTGTCATCATTCATGCAGAGATCCTTAGAGAACAACTCTCCTGGAGTCCGACGATTTCCTACTCTAGCTAAAGTTTTGAGGTGAAAAGGTAAGACTTCGATAATGCAGGACACGGCTTTTCTCCTACTACCTCACATTTGATAAGCAAAAGCAAAGCAAAATTTTGTTTTCGAATAACCCTTAATGACTTAATGAGTCATAGTCTCATTGGGCTATTTTCTTCTTCCTAACATTTTTCTGAATGCTGCAAAGTCTGTATTCTGCGGAAAGGCTTCAAAAACAAAAAAAAAAATTCCATTCATGCCAAGAAAACTCGTAAGAATTTAACGCATTATGTCACAATTTTGCCAGATAATCGAGCTTGCATATTATAGCTTTTTACGTTCCATTGTTAACCATTGTTAATTTTTTTTTTTTTTTTAACCATTATAAAGCGGGTAGTGTTTTTCCACGATCAAATTCTGGCACTATGTCAGCTTTCACTACTATATTAGACAGATATGGATGGATCCTACCAGATTGATCCGGATAATCCCTGAAGTTAGGCGTCGAGGAGGCCCGCGGCTCGGGAACTTCTGGATGTCGCGGCCGCCATCTGCTTGACTCGCGGCGTGATGCACTGTCGCTAGGAGATCGACTGCATGAAGCTCCTCTAACTCGACCTCGTTCTCTCTTCGAGTCCCACCACACAGAACTGCGTGACCGAGAGTTATCCCACTTCTGAAAATTGTTAAGACATTAGGACTAGAAATAAAACCACCCAGTAGTAATGAACATCATTTACTTTTATATTAATTCCTGCCACATAATTACACTTATTATTTATCAGCAATTACTAATCATAAGCAATTAATAATCATAAAACTAATAATCACAACCATAAATCATAGTATAGTAAGATGTGACCTAAGTCAATAGTAGTAATAATTAATAGGCCCCAGGTATAATATAATGTGATATAAAACACAAAAGGTATAAATGAGAAATTATAAGAATGCTGTTACTAAAACTCAAATGGTGAAATTTAAAGTCGTTAAGTTTGTGATAGTAGATACTATCACAAACTTAAAGTTATCACCAACGGGCACTAAGTTAATAACGCATTTTATACTAGCAAAACTTTAAACATATTGTAACCAAAATCGTGTAAACTCACAAGGAATCAACTGTTAACACTATCGTAGCAATCGCTATGAGCAATTCACGTTAATAAACATACGCACAATTACTTAACTTATTAGATATTAGTACTTAGCTTTTAGATTCACTGGTTCAGATAGATTCACTTTATAACTTCTATGCCTATCTGGCTTATTATTCCACTTTATACTTTTATCCCGATGCTGCCGATGCGATGTCACGAAGCAAAGTGAGGAGCGCGCCCAAAAAGTGGCGCGCCATGGCGCGACCACGTTTTTTCCAAGCACACCCCGGTGCCTTGCCACGATTGGTCGACCGAAACGGATGTTGCCTCCCTCGTCCGAATAGATTTGGCGACCATTACTCAAGGAAGTGAATTAAAGTTGGTTTTGTAGACAAGCAGCGCCTTCCGGTTAAATAAGTTTGAATTAAGAGTGAAGTGCGCCATTTTCAAATTCCTCCGGTTTGTACGCCATCTAGCGGCAGGCACGAAAATCACGTCTATGTTGAGCGTTTCTCACACTCGTCCATCCTGACATCTTTGCGTCTCTGCAAAGAAAGAAAACATGGGGTACATATCATACATTAAAAAAAAATCTATACCCTATTCATTTTGATAAGCTCACTGAAATGCTGTTAATAGGTAAATATGCAAAGGAAGTAATATAAGTACACCAGTCATCTTTTTTTTAACGTAGTCTCATTGTTAATCAAACTTGCAACAAGTTTTTTTTTCTGCCCATTAACTTAACAACAACTACAGTATTTTGAGCTCTAGAATTTGACCATGTTAATTTTACTACGTTAACTTCGCCACGTTAACTTCGCCACGTTAACTTCGCCACGTTAACTTCGCCACGTTAACTTCGCCATGTTAACTTCACCATGTTAACTTCACAATGTTAACTTCACAATGTTAACTTCGCCATGTTAACTTCGCCATGTTAACTTCACCATGTTAACTTCACCATGTTAACTTCACCATGTTAACTTCACCATGTTAACTTCACCATGTTAACTTCACCATGTTAACTTCACCATGTTAACTTCACCATGTTAACTTCACCATGTTAACTTCACCATGTTAACTTCACCATGTTAACTTCACCATGTTAACTTCACCATGTTAACTTCACCATGTTAACTTCACCATGTTAACTTCACCATGTTAACTTCACCATGTTAACTTCACCATGTTAACTTCACCATGTTAACTTCACCATGTTAACTTCACCATGTTAACTTCACCATGTTAACTTCACCATGTTAACTTCACCATGTTAACTTCACCATGTTAACTTCACCATGTTAACTTCACCATGTTAACTTCACCATGTTAACTTCACCATGTTAACTTCACCATGTTAACTCCACCATGTTAACTTCACCATGTTAACTTCACCATGTTAACTTCTCCATGTTAACTTCACCATGTTAACTTCACCATGTTAACTTCACCATGTTAACTTTACAGTCCAATCTTGTAAAACAAGTCTTTCAATAAATCAACTATTTTGGTTTTATTTTCATCGTAATCATCTTTATGATCAGGTTTATCTTTCTAATAAATCTATTAACTCTTCAGTACTGTCTACTTCACTATCACCTGTGGTAGAGTCTGAACGAATGCCTTCGAATCTCTTTATCGAGTCATACGATACTAAGGCAGTAAATTTGGTTGGCGGCTTGCGTTTATCGTTGAAATACTTACGTATGTTTTCTGAAGTTTTGTTCAAATTTGCAGAAGCTGCCTCTTTCACCTTTTCAGCCGAACTCTCGCTATCAAAATAATTACTACCCATACCTTGATATCTGCTCCGGGATGCGCTAAACATTAACCTGTAGGGTGAAAACCCCGTAGATGAGTGTTGTAAGTTATTCATCCCCGAAGTGATGTTTGGAATTCGAATATCCCATTCCCTTTCGTTTTCTACACTAGTATTTAACGAATCAAGTAAAGTCCGATTATATCTTTCAACCTGACCATTAGCACGTGGACAAGCCACTGCATTGAGGATGTGCTCGATTTGGTTATCCAAGCAGAATTGCTTGAAACGATAACTTTTGAAGCAAGACCCGCTGTCTGAAATATTCTTTCTGGGTAACCAAACGAACAAAATACATTTTCCAACGATGCAGTTACTTCGAGACTTTTTGTGGATTTAACTGGGACAGACCATACAAATTTCGTAAATGAATCAACCATCATCAATAAATAGCTATTACCTGTTCGACTCTTGCAGAATGGGCCTAAATGGTCCACGTGCACAGTGTGCATTGGCTCTGGGACTTTCTGTATTGGGTGAAGTTCTCCTTCGGGACGCCCGTACTGACTCCTTTTGTAAAGGTAATCTAAACATGCATTAACGTACTTACGTATGAACCTTGTCATGCCCGCGAACCAAAATGTTTCCCTGATGATCTGCTCGCAGCGTTTTAGTCCTGGATGCCCTATACAATCGTGATACTTTCTCAATACATTCTACCTTGCATATTTAGGTACTACCAATCGCTCCACGCCATCTTTTATAATTTTGTAAAGTCTGCCATCGTTTATCAGGTAATCTTTACTCAACACTTCATCGCTACCGGACTCAAGCTTAGCTTTGATTATTCGAATTTTATCATCTTGATTTTGAAGGCATACAATCCCATCAAAGATATCTAGAACGTTTACGTCAACCACTGGAGCTGCATCTACTGGAAACCGACTAAGAGCGTCTATGTGGCATTAGATCCTTTTTTAAGAAGGTATACGAGTATCTTACAGCTGCACAATCTGTAACGACTTTAAATTTCTTACCAAACAAATATATTCTAAATCTCCTAATGGATTCAACGACCGCCAATGCTTCAAGTTCATATGAATGGTACATAGCTTCCTCATTACTAGTTTTACGACTGAAATAAACTATAGGTTTAAAATGACCATCTTGTTTTTGCAGAAGAATGCCGGCCAAACCTTTACTGCTAGAATGAACTTCGATGTCACCTTCGCTACGAAAAAGAGACAGTATTGGCCTTGATGTTAGTACCTCCTTCAGCTTGTCAAATGCTGCCTGTTGTTCCAGACCCCACCCTCACACCGTATTTTTTCAGTAATTTGTACAAGTCAAAACTAATGTTCGCGTAGTTCTGAACGAATTTCCTGAAGTAGCTTGTCAGACCAAGAAACATTCTCAACTCATGTTGATTACCTGGCTCTTTGTAATTTGCTACAGCTTCAATCTTCTTGCTTCCAGGTCTAATTCCGTCTGCATTGATCTCGTAACCTAAATAGTCGATTTTATCCTGCAGGAAGAAACACTTTTCTAAATTTAAAGTTAACCCGGCGTCTCTAATGATCTCTAAAGTTAATCTTAAAAGATCCAGGCCGTAATACTTAGTAGGTAATAATACTTCGTCAATATGATAATTTATAGAAGTAACTTGTCATAGCGCCGGGAAGCGAAAATTTTGTCAATGAGTCGCTGAAAACCTGCCGGTGAGTTAGTCAAACCAAGAGGAATTCACTGAAACTCAAAATGGCCCTCTGGAGTGACAAGACCAGTTTTTATACATAGATTCTTCAGCAACTGGAATTCGGTAAAATTTCTTTTTAACTAGAACTATAGAACTAGCATTATTTGATGATGATTCTCTAATTATGCCATTTATTAACTTTTTCTGCAAACGACAATCGCTAAGGTCTGTAACAAAAAGGTCTGTCTGAATTGAGTTCTAAAGATTGTTTGTTGCACTTAGCTCCAACGTATCTGCCGAAAAACCAATCTGTAGGTTCCTGAAAATATTTGGTCAACTCTTGTGTGACCTTAGAATCAGTAGAGCCGCAGTTAACCTTATCGATATCAATACCGATGACAGATTGCATCTCATCAAGAGTCTTTTCCTCAGTCCCTCAGTCCCTGTCATGCCACGGTCATCAGCTTCAGCTGAAATAAATACTAACAAGGAACCCTTTTTAATCGGCAAAGGGCCTATCACAGTAGTTAGTGGTTGGCACAGTTTTAACTGGAGAGCAAAATACCGACGCAGGAATATCTAGTATTTTTGTAAGAACATATCGAGAATTGACAAATATAACGGCTGGACTTTCGAGATGAGTGTCACTGTAAACCTCCACGTACATTAAAGACTTTGGCAGAATAGCGTTATCCCTGAAAGAAAAGAGCTAAACTTTATCGAGTTCTTTGAAAGTATCAATCATGCTAATTTCGGAATCGATGCTTTTAACGCTTTCAAGTGTAACTCGAGTCCCAAACACTGAACCTGTTTTGCTCATTATTAAATTTGGTTGACCAATAGAAACGTCGGCAAAATTGAGGGGCGCATCAGTAACGACAACGTCTGCAACGAATTTTAGATCAATTACAACGGAGACCGCCGCTTGTCCACGAACCTTTTATGGGGAGACCGTTAAAACCTCTTACTAAAAAAAATCTCACGTGGCCAATGGTACGCCTAATATTACAGCACATTCATATCTGCGCCCAGTGCCCATATAAGTAGTGACCTTCGGACCATTAAGAGTTACATCCTTAAAATAGCACTCCTTTACCCGCGAAATTTCGACGACGTTCACCTTCTTAAAGAAACAGTTTTGTGATTGCCTTTCCCGCAGTTACCACACCTAGTTGCAGGCTTAGCAGAGGATTTTTGAACAGAATTGAACAATGTGACCAGATTCGTTGCAAAGATAGCAGGACACAGGTTTCCTATCATTATAAATAGCATTACAATTTACAATTGAGCTCAAACGAGTGTATGACACGGTTGGGTCCTTGAACGGTGCAGCTGCTGCTATATCTAGCTGAATCAGGAAATCGATGAAAAATCCTTTGTGGATAAGTTAGCAACCACTGCTTGTCATCATTCATGCAGAGATCCTTAGAGAACAACTCTCCTGGAGTCCGACGATTTCCTACTCTAGCTAAAGTTTTGAGGTGAAAAGGTAAGACTTCGATAATGCAGGACACGGCTTTTCTCCTACTACCTCACATTTGATAAGCAAAAGCAAAGCAAAATTTTGTTTTCGAATAACCCTTAATGACTTAATGAGTCATAGTCTCATTGGGCTATTTTCTTCTTCCTAACATTTTTCTGAATGCTGCAAAGTCTGTATTCTGCGGAAAGGCTTCAAAAACAAAAAAAAAAAAAAAAAAAAAAAAAAATCCATTCATGCCAAGAAAACTCGTAAGAATTTAACGCATTATGTCACAATTTTGCCAGATAATCGAGCTTGCATATTATAGCTTTTTACGTTCCATTGTTAACCATTGTTAATTTTTTTTTTTTTTTTAACCATTATAAAGCGGGTAGTGTTTTTCCACGATCAAATTCTGGCACTATGTCAGCTTTCACTACTATATTAGACAGATATGGATGGATCCTACCAGATTGATCCGGATAATCCCTGAAGTTAGGCGTCGAGGAGGCCCGCGGCTCGGGAACTTCTGGATGTCGCGGCCGCCATCTGCTTGACTCGCGGCGTGATGCACTGTCGCTAGGAGATCGACTGCATGAAGCTCCTCTAACTCGACCTCGTTCTCTCTTCGAGTCCCACCACACAGAACTGCGTGACCGAGAGTTATCCCACTTCTGAAAATTGTTAAGACATTAGGACTAGAAATAAAACCACCCAGTAGTAATGAACATCATTTACTTTTATATTAATTCCTGCCACATAATTACACTTATTATTTATCAGCAATTACTAATCATAAGCAATTAATAATCATAAAACTAATAATCACAACCATAAATCATAGTATAGTAAGATGTGACCTAAGTCAATAGTAGTAATAATTAATAGGCCCCAGGTATAATATAATGTGATATAAAACACAAAAGGTATAAATGAGAAATTATAAGAATGCTGTTACTAAAACTCAAATGGTGAAATTTAAAGTCGTTAAGTTTGTGATAGTAGATACTATCACAAACTTAAAGTTATCACCAACGGGCACTAAGTTAATAACGCATTTTATACTAGCAAAACTTTAAACATATTGTAACCAAAATCGTGTAAACTCACAAGGAATCAACTGTTAACACTATCGTAGCAATCGCTATGAGCAATTCACGTTAATAAACATACGCACAATTACTTAACTTATTAGATATTAGTACTTAGCTTTTAGATTCACTGGTTCAGATAGATTCACTTTATAACTTCTATGCCTATCTGGCTTATTATTCCACTTTATACTTTTATCCCGATGCTGCCGATGCGATGTCACGAAGCAAAGTGAGGAGCGCGCCCAAAAAGTGGCGCGCCATGGCGCGACCACGTTTTTTCCAAGCACACCCCGGTGCCTTGCCACGATTGGTCGACCGAAACGGATGTTGCCTCCCTCGTCCGAATAGATTTGGCGACCATTACTCAAGGAAGTGAATTAAAGTTGGTTTTGTAGACAAGCAGCGCCTTCCGGTTAAATAAGTTTGAATTAAGAGTGAAGTGCGCCATTTTCAAATTCCTCCGGTTTGTACGCCATCTAGCGGCAGGCACGAAAATCACGTCTATGTTGAGCGTTTCTCACACTCGTCCATCCTGACATCTTTGCGTCTCTGCAAAGAAAGAAAACATGGGGTACATATCATACATTAAAAAAAAATCTATACCCTATTCATTTTGATAAGCTCACTGAAATGCTGTTAATAGGTAAATATGCAAAGGAAGTAATATAAGTACACCAGTCATCTTTTTTTTAACGTAGTCTCATTGTTAATCAAACTTGCAACAAGTTTTTTTTTCTGCCCATTAACTTAACAACAACTACAGTATTTTGAGCTCTAGAATTTGACCATGTTAATTTTACTACGTTAACTTCGCCACGTTAACTTCGCCACGTTAACTTCGCCACGTTAACTTCGCCATGTTAACTTCACCATGTTAACTTCACAATGTTAACTTCACAATGTTAACTTCGCCATGTTAACTTCGCCATGTTAACTTCACCATGTTAACTTCACCATGTTAACTTCACCATGTTAACTTCACCATGTTAACTTCACCATGTTAACTTCACCATGTTAACTTCACCATGTTAACTTCACCATGTTAACTTCACCATGTTAACTTCACCATGTTAACTTCACCATGTTAACTTCACCATGTTAACTTCACCATGTTAACTTCACCATGTTAACTTCACCATGTTAACTTCACCATGTTAACTTCACCATGTTAACTTCACCATGTTAACTTCACCATGTTAACTTCACCATGTTAACTTCACCATGTTAACTTCACCATGTTAACTTCACCATGTTAACTTCACCATGTTAACTTCACCATGTTAACTTCACCATGTTAACTTCACCATGTTAACTTCACCATGTTAACTTCACCATGTTAACTTCACCATGTTAACTTCACCATGTTAACTTCACCATGTTAACTTCACCATGTTAACTTCTCCATGTTAACTTCACCATGTTAACTTCACCATGTTAACTTCACCATGTTAACTTTACAGTCCAATCTTGTAAAACAAGTCTTTCAATAAATCAACTATTTTGGTTTTATTTTCATCGTAATCATCTTTATGATCAGGTTTATCTTTCTAATAAATCTATTAACTCTTCAGTACTGTCTACTTCACTATCACCTGTGGTAGAGTCTGAACGAATGCCTTCGAATCTCTTTATCGAGTCATACGATACTAAGGCAGTAAATTTGGTTGGCGGCTTGCGTTTATCGTTGAAATACTTACGTATGTTTTCTGAAGTTTTGTTCAAATTTGCAGAAGCTGCCTCTTTCACCTTTTCAGCCGAACTCTCGCTATCAAAATAATTACTACCCATACCTTGATATCTGCTCCGGGATGCGCTAAACATTAACCTGTAGGGTGAAAACCCCGTAGATGAGTGTTGTAAGTTATTCATCCCCGAAGTGATGTTTGGAATTCGAATATCCCATTCCCTTTCGTTTTCTACACTAGTATTTAACGAATCAAGTAAAGTCCGATTATATCTTTCAACCTGACCATTAGCACGTGGACAAGCCACTGCATTGAGGATGTGCTCGATTTGGTTATCCAAGCAGAATTGCTTGAAACGATAACTTTTGAAGCAAGACCCGCTGTCTGAAATATTCTTTCTGGGTAACCAAACGAACAAAATACATTTTCCAACGATGCAGTTACTTCGAGACTTTTTGTGGATTTAACTGGGACAGACCATACAAATTTCGTAAATGAATCAACCATCATCAATAAATAGCTATTACCTGTTCGACTCTTGCAGAATGGGCCTAAATGGTCCACGTGCACAGTGTGCATTGGCTCTGGGACTTTCTGTATTGGGTGAAGTTCTCCTTCGGGACGCCCGTACTGACTCCTTTTGTAAAGGTAATCTAAACATGCATTAACGTACTTACGTATGAACCTTGTCATGCCCGCGAACCAAAATGTTTCCCTGATGATCTGCTCGCAGCGTTTTAGTCCTGGATGCCCTATACAATCGTGATACTTTCTCAATACATTCTACCTTGCATATTTAGGTACTACCAATCGCTCCACGCCATCTTTTATAATTTTGTAAAGTCTGCCATCGTTTATCAGGTAATCTTTACTCAACACTTCATCGCTACCGGACTCAAGCTTAGCTTTGATTATTCGAATTTTATCATCTTGATTTTGAAGGCATACAATCCCATCAAAGATATCTAGAACGTTTACGTCAACCACTGGAGCTGCATCTACTGGAAACCGACTAAGAGCGTCTATGTGGCATTAGATCCTTTTTTAAGAAGGTATACGAGTATCTTACAGCTGCACAATCTGTAACGACTTTAAATTTCTTACCAAACAAATATATTCTAAATCTCCTAATGGATTCAACGACCGCCAATGCTTCAAGTTCATATGAATGGTACATAGCTTCCTCATTACTAGTTTTACGACTGAAATAAACTATAGGTTTAAAATGACCATCTTGTTTTTGCAGAAGAATGCCGGCCAAACCTTTACTGCTAGAATGAACTTCGATGTCACCTTCGCTACGAAAAAGAGACAGTATTGGCCTTGATGTTAGTACCTCCTTCAGCTTGTCAAATGCTGCCTGTTGTTCCAGACCCCACCCTCACACCGTATTTTTTCAGTAATTTGTACAAGTCAAAACTAATGTTCGCGTAGTTCTGAACGAATTTCCTGAAGTAGCTTGTCAGACCAAGAAACATTCTCAACTCATGTTGATTACCTGGCTCTTTGTAATTTGCTACAGCTTCAATCTTCTTGCTTCCAGGTCTAATTCCGTCTGCATTGATCTCGTAACCTAAATAGTCGATTTTATCCTGCAGGAAGAAACACTTTTCTAAATTTAAAGTTAACCCGGCGTCTCTAATGATCTCTAAAGTTAATCTTAAAAGATCCAGGCCGTAATACTTAGTAGGTAATAATACTTCGTCAATATGATAATTTATAGAAGTAACTTGTCATAGCGCCGGGAAGCGAAAATTTTGTCAATGAGTCGCTGAAAACCTGCCGGTGAGTTAGTCAAACCAAGAGGAATTCACTGAAACTCAAAATGGCCCTCTGGAGTGACAAGACCAGTTTTTATACATAGATTCTTCAGCAACTGGAATTCGGTAAAATTTCTTTTTAACTAGAACTATAGAACTAGCATTATTTGATGATGATTCTCTAATTATGCCATTTATTAACTTTTTCTGCAAACGACAATCGCTAAGGTCTGTAACAAAAAGGTCTGTCTGAATTGAGTTCTAAAGATTGTTTGTTGCACTTAGCTCCAACGTATCTGCCGAAAAACCAATCTGTAGGTTCCTGAAAATATTTGGTCAACTCTTGTGTGACCTTAGAATCAGTAGAGCCGCAGTTAACCTTATCGATATCAATACCGATGACAGATTGCATCTCATCAAGAGTCTTTTCCTCAGTCCCTCAGTCCCTGTCATGCCACGGTCATCAGCTTCAGCTGAAATAAATACTAACAAGGAACCCTTTTTAATCGGCAAAGGGCCTATCACAGTAGTTAGTGGTTGGCACAGTTTTAACTGGAGAGCAAAATACCGACGCAGGAATATCTAGTATTTTTGTAAGAACATATCGAGAATTGACAAATATAACGGCTGGACTTTCGAGATGAGTGTCACTGTAAACCTCCACGTACATTAAAGACTTTGGCAGAATAGCGTTATCCCTGAAAGAAAAGAGCTAAACTTTATCGAGTTCTTTGAAAGTATCAATCATGCTAATTTCGGAATCGATGCTTTTAACGCTTTCAAGTGTAACTCGAGTCCCAAACACTGAACCTGTTTTGCTCATTATTAAATTTGGTTGACCAATAGAAACGTCGGCAAAATTGAGGGGCGCATCAGTAACGACAACGTCTGCAACGAATTTTAGATCAATTACAACGGAGACCGCCGCTTGTCCACGAACCTTTTATGGGGAGACCGTTAAAACCTCTTACTAAAAAAAATCTCACGTGGCCAATGGTACGCCTAATATTACAGCACATTCATATCTGCGCCCAGTGCCCATATAAGTAGTGACCTTCGGACCATTAAGAGTTACATCCTTAAAATAGCACTCCTTTACCCGCGAAATTTCGACGACGTTCACCTTCTTAAAGAAACAGTTTTGTGATTGCCTTTCCCGCAGTTACCACACCTAGTTGCAGGCTTAGCAGAGGATTTTTGAACAGAATTGAACAATGTGACCAGATTCGTTGCAAAGATAGCAGGACACAGGTTTCCTATCATTATAAATAGCATTACAATTTACAATTGAGCTCAAACGAGTGTATGACACGGTTGGGTCCTTGAACGGTGCAGCTGCTGCTATATCTAGCTGAATCAGGAAATCGATGAAAAATCCTTTGTGGATAAGTTAGCAACCACTGCTTGTCATCATTCATGCAGAGATCCTTAGAGAACAACTCTCCTGGAGTCCGACGATTTCCTACTCTAGCTAAAGTTTTGAGGTGAAAAGGTAAGACTTCGATAATGCAGGACACGGCTTTTCTCCTACTACCTCACATTTGATAAGCAAAAGCAAAGCAAAATTTTGTTTTCGAATAACCCTTAATGACTTAATGAGTCATAGTCTCATTGGGCTATTTTCTTCTTCCTAACATTTTTCTGAATGCTGCAAAGTCTGTATTCTGCGGAAAGGCTTCAAAAACAAAAAAAAAAATTCCATTCATGCCAAGAAAACTCGTAAGAATTTAACGCATTATGTCACAATTTTGCCAGATAATCGAGCTTGCATATTATAGCTTTTTACGTTCCATTGTTAACCATTGTTAATTTTTTTTTTTTTTTTAACCATTATAAAGCGGGTAGTGTTTTTCCACGATCAAATTCTGGCACTATGTCAGCTTTCACTACTATATTAGACAGATATGGATGGATCCTACCAGATTGATCCGGATAATCCCTGAAGTTAGGCGTCGAGGAGGCCCGCGGCTCGGGAACTTCTGGATGTCGCGGCCGCCATCTGCTTGACTCGCGGCGTGATGCACTGTCGCTAGGAGATCGACTGCATGAAGCTCCTCTAACTCGACCTCGTTCTCTCTTCGAGTCCCACCACACAGAACTGCGTGACCGAGAGTTATCCCACTTCTGAAAATTGTTAAGACATTAGGACTAGAAATAAAACCACCCAGTAGTAATGAACATCATTTACTTTTATATTAATTCCTGCCACATAATTACACTTATTATTTATCAGCAATTACTAATCATAAGCAATTAATAATCATAAAACTAATAATCACAACCATAAATCATAGTATAGTAAGATGTGACCTAAGTCAATAGTAGTAATAATTAATAGGCCCCAGGTATAATATAATGTGATATAAAACACAAAAGGTATAAATGAGAAATTATAAGAATGCTGTTACTAAAACTCAAATGGTGAAATTTAAAGTCGTTAAGTTTGTGATAGTAGATACTATCACAAACTTAAAGTTATCACCAACGGGCACTAAGTTAATAACGCATTTTATACTAGCAAAACTTTAAACATATTGTAACCAAAATCGTGTAAACTCACAAGGAATCAACTGTTAACACTATCGTAGCAATCGCTATGAGCAATTCACGTTAATAAACATACGCACAATTACTTAACTTATTAGATATTAGTACTTAGCTTTTAGATTCACTGGTTCAGATAGATTCACTTTATAACTTCTATGCCTATCTGGCTTATTATTCCACTTTATACTTTTATCCCGATGCTGCCGATGCGATGTCACGAAGCAAAGTGAGGAGCGCGCCCAAAAAGTGGCGCGCCATGGCGCGACCACGTTTTTTCCAAGCACACCCCGGTGCCTTGCCACGATTGGTCGACCGAAACGGATGTTGCCTCCCTCGTCCGAATAGATTTGGCGACCATTACTCAAGGAAGTGAATTAAAGTTGGTTTTGTAGACAAGCAGCGCCTTCCGGTTAAATAAGTTTGAATTAAGAGTGAAGTGCGCCATTTTCAAATTCCTCCGGTTTGTACGCCATCTAGCGGCAGGCACGAAAATCACGTCTATGTTGAGCGTTTCTCACATGTAATGTGTTTGAAACCAAGATTATTACGAGTTTGCAATGATTATCACCAGCACCAAAGCAGATAGTGGACAGCCAGTGGGCTTTTCAGAGGTTACAGACGTTTTCCTTGATTACCTCGAGGAGAACAGACAGAGACTCAGAGCGGCAGCCCAGCTGTGTAACAGTGGCCAGTTGGCGAAATTACAGGCCCACCAGCTTTGGGATGAACTGACTAACCGCCTACATGCGTAAGGTGCGGGTGTAGCAAAGATAAGTAAATGGAGAGATGTAAGTTTTTTAAAAAGGACCAATAACTATAATGTTATGTCATTTCTTGGCACCAATTCTGCTTTCTTTGAGAAACTACAGCTAAATATTACATGACCAGCAATCCAACCAAATTAAAAAGGCGAATATTTGTGTTTGTAACTTCTTCACGCTCAAACAGGTGGATGGATTTAAGATATTTGAAAAAAGGTTCCTTCATGTTTGGTAATTAATTTTGATGTCCGTCCACAGCCGACGAGCCATATTGGGCTACGGATATTGAGAAGAGGCAACTAGCTGCATAGGAACAGCAAGCAGTGGCACTAGCAGCAACCCTGCAGGCCAGAGCAGCAATGTAGATGGTGCGACTGGAAGAATTAACCCAAAGCTAGCATGCATAGTCACAATTCCATTCTATTGTGAGTCTTAACCAAGCACTAAGTGCTTGTTCACGTTGACTCGCGGGTGCGGTAGCGGGCGCGGTCACGAAATATCAAACATAACGTAATAACCAAGTGTTCACGTACGACACGCACGTGCGGTCTAAGTAGCGGGTAAACTAGCGCAAGGCGCGCTCGCGGTAGAATCAAACGCTCGAGACGCTTGTGTGTGTTCACGTCGAACTCGCGGCGGAGCGCGCGATATACTCGCGGCGACAGGTAAGTTCAATCAGTACGAACTTGTCGCTAAAAATGATAGCACGTTATTACCATGTCCTTCAATACAGAAGAGTTTATTAGTGCTGTTCAGGCAAAGTAAAGTAAACAACCATCACATGAACAGAAACGTTCTTAATAAGGTATGTTTTCAAGCTCTGACAATGCGTCACACCCGCGCAAACGCCTGGCGGCAAGTGTGACTGACTGACTGTGAACACGAGCTAGCAACGTCTACCGCGCTCGCACCCGCCCCCGCGCGTTCCTACGTGAACAAGCACTAATGCGAGAAACCTTCACTACCTACCAAATCAGTTTGAGAATAAACTGCTGTTCTTAGTATGCTACTATTATACATTGTTGAACATAAAGAACTGTTTAGTTTATTCCAAATATTATGTATGTTTTGTGTGAGTACATTTTTATATTCTACATAGTCATTGTTTTTCTGCCCTATGCCCCATATAAGGAGTTTGTTGAAATACAAACAAGAATTAATGTGAATGCAATATTTTATTCTGCTGACTCAATTATTGCGACAGAGACGAACTGGCAAGAAACTCAATGGAGTCTTTATTTCTTGATTAAACCAAGCTTAACATACAACAGTAGGTAAATAGTAATGTATATTAAAAAATTAAAAATAGTAAAAAATCTAATAGTTGTTGTCAATCATTAGCCCACAGTATAGTTAATATCTTATCTACTAAATTTAATATCTGTTTCCCGTTAAAACAACAACTTACTCGTAATAGAAACTGGGTCGACGCGGAAATTCATAACTTTAAGCATTTACTTTACGAAACTGTTAATTTAAAGAAAACATTTCCCACTGATGATTTACTGCGAAATAAGTGTGATGAACTTACAGTTAAGTATCACTCACTATTGAAAGAAAAACGCGTTAACTATTATTCTAATATAGTCAAGGATAATCCGCGACGCATGTGGCGCGTTATAAACTCTGAGTTAGGTCGCAATACCCGTGAAAGAGTAGATTTTACGGACCTGGTACGAAGTGCGGACGGCCAAACGTTTGGCACGAAGAAGGAAGTGGTTGACGCGCTCAACTTAGAATTCATTACGGCAGCGAGTAAGTGCGGAGCGCCCAGGGCTGACTGCGCCAGTGCCTTGGCCGCGCTCGGGGACGAGGCAGCCGCTAGCGACGTGTCCATAAGACTAGAACCGTTTTCTTTTTTTGAAGTAGTCACAATAGCCACCAAACGTATTGCTCCTAAAAAAAGCACCGATATCTACGGTCTGTCCGCGAATTCATTAAAAATGGCTATAGAACCAGTGGCGTCCGTTATTAGTTACTTGTTTAGCTCCTGTTTGCGGGAAGGTATCTACCCTACGGCACTCAAAAAAGTTAAAATTTGCCCCTTGTACAAAGGAAAGGGCAAAAAAGCAGACCCTAAATCGTACCGCCCTATATCCCTCGTCCCTGCCGTCAGCAAGGTGTTCGAGGTCGGTCTCAACCGTAGGTTACTGAACTTCGTCGTAGATCGTAATATTTTATCGCAACGCCAGTATGCGTATCGGGCCGGCCGTGCGACCACAGACTTAGTTCGCGAAGTAGTGTGGCGGGTGTTGAGCGCGCGCGAGGAGAAACTGCAGGTTGCAGTACTTTGTTGTGACCTATCGCGCGCTTTCGACACTGCCGATCACGTTCTCATTGCGAATAAGCTGCGATTTTACGGCATCCGCGGACCGGCACTGTCCATACTTTCCTCTTTTATGTCGAAGCGAACGCAGGTCGTTATGGGTGATAGAGGCCGCGTCGTATCCGCTGAGATGGAGAACGAGCTGGGCGTCCCGCAGGGCTCCTGTTTATCTAACACATTGTTCAGTCTCCTCCTCAACGACCTTCCTGGCGCCATTGACGGCGCAGAAATCTACATGTACGCTGATGACGTCGCCGCAGTGATCACCGCGCCGTCCCATATTGAGTTGGAGGCGAGACTGAATACGGTGGTGAACGAACTCGATGTGTGGTTCCGGTCGAACGGGCTAGCGCTAAATAAAGATAAGACCTGTTTCCTTGCATTTAATCTTAACGGCCACTTGACAAATGCTTATTCGGTAGCAGTTGGTAATACGGCACTCCAACAGGTCAACAGTACAAAACTTCTAGGTTTCCAAATCGACAGCGCGCTGACGTGGGAGAAGCACATAGACGAGCTGTGCGGGAAGCTGAGCCGCTCGTGTTTCGCGCTCCGGCGGCTCGCCAGCACCGCCACCCGCAACGTCGTGCGCTCCTGCTACTTCGCGACCGTCCACAGTAACATCACGTACGGGTTGGAGCTATGGGGCCGTGCTGCCGATCGTAATAGGGCATTTGTCATGCAGAAGCGAGCCATACGTGCCATATGCGGGGTTCAGGACGACGTCTCATGCGTGGAGCTGTTTCGGGAGCTTCAGATATTACCTCTGCCGTGTGAGCTCGTTTACCAGGTAGCCCTATTCACCCATGTAAACCTAGATATTTTTCAACGTAGAGGCGTCCATAGTACGTTCAATTTACGTAGTAATAAAAAGAAGGACCAACTAGTAACCCCCTCACATCGTCTCGTCAAGTCGAAGAGGTCAGTGTATATTTTAGGGCCGGCGGTCTATAACCGTATACCAAATTCCGTTCGGGATGCGCCTTCTACCGCGTGCTTTAAAACCAAGATGAGAGCTTGGTTACTAGATAATATGTTTTATGACATTGAAGCTTATTTTAAAATAAGAGATTTTTGAACTGTATAATAATAGCTATACATAATATTAAATTATTTTTACTATACTTATCTGTATAATGACATTAATGAATTATTTTTATATTTGACATAATTATCAATTATTATTGTTATGACATTCGTTTTTAATTATAAATATTCAACTGTGACGTGTAACTATAGGAGTTATCAATAAATTCTGATTTCTGATTTCTGATTTAATGATTAACAACATTCTTTGATTCCTATACCAAAATATCTGGTAAAATTACATTAATTCAATTTTAGAAAATAGCTTTCTTACAATTGAAATCTATTAGACAAAGTTGTAAAATGATACTCGTATCTACTCTCGTAGCTATCAAGAACAATAATATAGCCAAAGATTATTTATTTATTTATTGATAGGAAAACAAACAGCTATTAACAATAAACAAAGTACACAACGAAATAAAACAAATAAGCCTAGATAGTTTTCACTCATAAGTAAGATAAATAAATTGAAAGAAAGTGTTACATAAATATCAAAATAACAAGAACGGAAATAAACTAGATACAAACATAAATAGTAGAAAAACCTACATAAAACCCTAAGTAAAGGACTGTAACATAAAGCTGTACCATATCAATTTATTAAAAAAAAAAAAATAGAAACAATTATAAAAAGTATAGAACAAATATTTATTGCACAAAATATTTGGAAATTATATGAACGACAATTCACACAATACAGTACAATTTATAAAGATATCTTAACCCCTATACTACAAATGTATTGTAAACATCCAAGCAATATTATGAACTAGCTGTTGCTTGCAACTACGTACACGTGGATAAAAAACTCGTCCAGCTATATCTTGTGACGGTCGGGGTTGAAACTGTCAGTAGGTACTGACTCGGCTGAAACTTGCGTCAGAGGTCTCGGTGCGTCTTGTCGTTCTTCGGGCTTGCCTTCTTGATGTAAGGTCGGGTGATGTGAGCGTGCACTTGTTCACACCGCATGATCGATCGATCGATCACATCGAAACCCCCTCCCCCCTTGCTTAGGTATGGCACCTAGCTGGGTGGACACGGGGGCTGGCGATGCCGGCGGCTCCAGCGACAGCCGTCTTCTCCTCTCTTGCTCGACGACCCGCTGTTCCCGTTCAGTCAGTTCGCGGTCAAGCTCCCTCCGCTCTTGATCGCGGCGTCCGCCTGGCTTCGGGTGACGACCATGTTCGCTTTCTTTCTTCAGGGTTCTTGATCCGGCTCGAAGACTGTTGAGCAAGTGGGCCGCGCGGATACAACCCGCCAGTAACATACATACATACATACATACTACATACATATGTAGGGCTACATACCTACATTACCTACCTACATCACACCACAAGTGTAACGCGATACGCGATCTATAAGTAACGTACCTATAGCTATAGTTAAGCATAGATTTAATCACACGCTATTGTATTAGTCCTAAGCCAACATCGCAGTAAAGTAGTCGTATCGTGAAAGGTTTTTCATTTACCACATTTTGGAGTCAGCAATAGTAATACATAATTAGTGAGAGTGATACATATAGGGTAGTCGCTCCACTACATACTCTCCCACACAAACACCAAACAAATATTACCCTATATTGGTGACCTTACCTACGAAGAAGAAACACGATGACCAACCCGGCTAACACCGATACGGAGGGACTCAAGCTTCTCATGGGAGCCACCACCGATGACGCACCGTACGCGTCACCACCACAGCAACCCACCACCAGCCAAGCAGCAGCAGAGATGGCAGCCAGCGCTGTCACCATCCAAACCCGGTTGTCAGACTTCTGGACGACACAACCGAGGCTGTGGTTTCACCAATTCGAGGCCATCATCGCATCACAAAAAGCTAGTGACTTGTGCAAATTTCAATTGGTAATAGCTAAGCTGGGGCGAGAGGAATTGAGTCAGGTAAGTGACATTCTCGAGAACCCACCCAACATTAACAAATATATAACTCTAAAAAATAGACTAATTCTGGCGTACGAAGACTCAGAAACAATACAACTGCATAAACTATTAACTGAAATCGAGTTGGGTGACCAGCGACCATCACAACTGCTTCGCAAAATGAAAGAGCTAGGTCGTAACAAGGTGCAGGAAGAAACCATTAAATTGTTATGGTTGAAACGCCTACCTAGCACGGTAAGAGCAGTAATCGCAGCATGCAGCAAAGTCGATTTAGATGACATAGCACAGATTGCCGACAAGATAATAGAAACGACAAGACCGGCTGAAGTTCACAGCGTCAATCTAACAATTAACGACCAATTAGCAAATCTAACTCGAGAAATAGCAAACATGAACCGAAAGTTTGAGCCGTTGCTCTCTCGGCGACAACAGAACGACGACCAACAGCAGCAACGATACAGATCAAGATCAAAATCACGCTCCAGGATCAACCAAGACAAATACAGGGAGCAGAAAGCAAAGCCGGGAGACGCCAACTTCAAATGCTTTTTCCATTATATCTTCGGGGAAAACGCAAAAAAATGCGGCGACGATCGCTGTTCTAAAAAGTCGTTAAACTAAATTCGACACCTACGTTGGCGAGCGTCGGTGCCGAAACATCATATCGCCTATGCGTCACAGACATGACAAACGGATCACGCTTTCTTATTGATACTGGCGCCGATGTGTCCGTATTAGCCTGCAAGAAGGGAAACAAACAACCCACCGACTACACCCTTTATGCGGCCAACGGCACAACCATCCATACATACGGCGAAAAGACACTCACCCTGGACCTAGGACTCCGGCGACCACTACGCTGGACTTTCATCATGGCCGACGTCCAGAGATCAATAATCGGAGCCGATTTCCTAGCCAAAAATCAACTTATGGTTGATTTACACGGCAGAAAGTTGGTCGACAAGTTAACTAACATTTCTAAGAAAGCACAGCTGTCTACCGGAAGCGCTGAGGCCACTATCAGAGCCATCAACATAGACGATCCGTTTCATCAAATACTAGCGGGATACCCAGATATCACCAAACCGGAATCGTTCAAAGAAATTCCGAAACACAATGTACAACATTACATCTGCACGCGTGGACCACCAGTATATGAGAAACCACGACCACTTAACCCACAAAAATATAAGGCAGCCAAAGAGGAGTTTGAACACATGATGGATCTCGGAATATGCAGACCTTCCACCAGTCCTTGGGCCAATCCACTTCACGTTGTCAAGAAAAAAAACGGGGAATTGCGACCGTGTGGCGATTACCGGCGATTAAACGCCATAACAGAGCCCGATCGCTACCCTATCCCTAGACTGATGGATTTCACTTATATACTTAAAGGTAAAAAGATTTTATCAAAAATCGATATCCGACGAGCTTACCATCACATATCGATTGCACCAGAAGACATTCCAAAGAGCGCAATCGTCACACCATTCGGAAGTTTTGAATTTCTGAAGCTAAATTTTGGTATGCGGAACGCAGCACAAAGTTTTCAGAGATTTATCAACGAAGTTCTAAAAAACACGGAAAACACCTTTTCCTATTTAGACGATATTTTAGTAGCCTCTGAAAATAGGATCCAGCATTTACAAGACCTTGAGGAAGTTTTCAAGCGACTAAACCAGTATGGAATCACTATAAATACCAGCAAGTGCGAGTTCGGCAAAGCAGAGCTCCAATTTCTCGGTTACAACGTCACGTGTGACGGCATAAGGCCACAGGAAGATAAGGTCAAGGCCATCACAGAATACTCCAAACCCGAGACCATCGAGGAGCTACGAAGATTCCTTGGGCTCTGTAATTTTTATCGAAGCAGCATGCCGAAAGCCGCAGAAACACAATCAATATTGGACAATTACCTACATAACTCTAAAAAGAAAGATAAAACAAAAATAGTTTGGACGGATCAAGCTATAGACGCATTCAACAAATGTAAACAAATGATAAGCGAGGCGACCACGCTCGTGCACCCAGACCCGTCCGCCAAACTAATTTTAATTACCGACGCCTCAAACACTTGTGTCGGTAGCGCTCTACATCAATTAGTAAACCAACAACTTCAACCACTAGCGTTTTACTCAAAAAAATTAAATAACGCACAAATGAAGTACAGCACTTACGATCGAGAATTACTAGCTATTTTCATGGCAATCAAACATTTTCGATACCTAATTGAAGGCAGAGAACTAACTGTGATGACAGACCACAAGCCACTTACTTTCGCATTATCAAAGAAAGAATCAAAGGTCGATTCACCTCGACGTCTGCGACAGTTAGATTTTATCGCACAATTCTGCAACAAGATCGAGTACATTGAGGGCGAACTCAATAACGCCGCAGATTTTTTGTCAAGATTAGAAGAAATTAAGCTACCAACCACTTTCGACTACGAGCAACTTTACAAGAGCCAAATCGAAGATAAGGAGTTGGAAACTTTACGACAAAAAAATAATCTCCAATTTAAATCATTCAACTTACCAGATGTGGAACAACAACTAATCTTTGAAACGGCAGGGAGCAAAGCGCGATTGTACCTGCCGGCGCAGTTCCGAGAACGCGCCATATCAAGTACCCACGCACTTAGCCACCCTGGCGCCTCGGCTACTCGACGCCTTATCACACAAAGATATTTTTGGCCTGGTATGAATGCAGACGTAACGAAATATGTCAGAAGCTGCATACCTTGTCAAAAAGCAAAGATTCAACGACATAAAATAACACCATTGGGAGAATTTGAAAATTCAAATCGATTCGAACATGTTCATATTGACATAATCGGACCTCTAAAACAATCTGAAGAGTATACATACTGTCTAACCATTATAGACAGAGCCACTAAATGGATAGAAGTTATTCCAATCAAGGATATCTCAGCACAAACAGTTGGAAATAAATTTATAGAGCATTGGATTTCAAGATATGGATGCCCAGTTAGGATAACCACAGATCAAGGCAGACAATTCGAGTCACAACTGTTTACACAACTGACAAAAAAACTCGGAATCGAGAAGATACACACGTGCGCATACAACCCAAAAGCAAACGGTACGGTAGAACGTATGCACCGCACTCTAAAAGCAGCCTTAATGGCACGCTGTAAAGATACGGCTTACTGGGCTCAAGAACTACCTTTAGTTCTTTTAGGACTTAGGTCCGCCATAAAAAAGGACATAGGATTTAGCCCAGCACAGCTGACATTTGGAAAGTCTTTACGATTACCTGGCGATTTTTTCATTCCAACGGAACGTACTGAAACGGACACCGAGAACACCACCAAACTCATGGACACTCTAGCATCTTTACGACCAAATAACACAAGAGTCCAAACAACCAAGAAGATTTTTATGCACAAAGACCTACATGAGTCGGATTTCGTCTTCATCAAACAAGAGGCTCGAAAATCATTAACACCGCCTTATGAAGGACCATTCAGAGTTATAAGTAAACATTCTAAATTTTACACAATCAAAATGGGTTCTCGGGAAGTCACAGTATCGCTCGATAGGCTTAAACCAGCTTATGTTATAATACCACCATTGAACGAAACACAATCATTTGACGCCTCGACCGAGAAACAAACGAAATCATTATCTGAGTCACCGAGCCCCAGTACTTTAACCGTTCCAGTTCCAACTAAAGCAATCGTTACGAGATCCGGTCGCACAGTTAAGAAGACTGTGCGCTTTGACACCTGAAACCTCCGGCCCTCGTGCGGTTTCGTCACTACATGTCGCCAGCAGTCGCCAACCATACAACACGACAAGCTTCACAACACAGTGTAAAAAAGATTTTTTTTTTAAAAAAAGGGGGATGTAGATGTAGGGCTACATACCTACATTACCTACCTACATCACACCACAAGTGTAACGCGATACGCGATCTATAAGTAACGTACCTATAGCTATAGTTAAGCATAGATTTAATCACACGCTATTGTATTAGTCCTAAGCCAACATCGCAGTAAAGTAGTCGTATCGTGAAAGGTTTTTCATTTACCACATTTTGGAGTCAGCAATAGTAATACATAATTAGTGAGAGTGATACATATAGGGTAGTCGCTCCACTACATACTCTCCCACACAAACACCAAACAAATATTACCCTATATTGGTGACCCCGACGTAAACAAATATTACCCTATACATATGTTCAGTCTTGCCATAATGTAAAATAAACAAGAGCAACTTTGGCTATGACCATCGATTTCCGGTATGCCAATAATAATTAGCGGGAAGACCCGCCATCTTTTTTCCGTTTTCGAGTCGTCAACTGGCTGTCGTCGTGTTCGCATTGCTCAAGCGCAACACGCATTATTTTTCGTTTCTTTTTTGAAAGTACAACTCGGACCGACCAATCGACCCTTTTTCGCGCCGTTAATACGTCTAATCGTAGTAGACAGGACTTTAGTGGTTTAGTGCACGGCGGTGAATACGCTTTCGTGCAAAGGCCGGTCAGGCCGCTACACCGTGACCGGGTGGTGGAGAACTGGGCCCAGCAACCTTCGCCTCCTGTGTCCAAGGCCAGCAGCAGCGCTCCCGGCAGGTAAGCAAACCATCTAAGTCCTGGCTCTTAGCAAATTTTTCGTGTCGCCATTAAAACCTCCATACAGTCCACTCAATTATCGAACATTTTTGGTCATTCGAACCGGATTGTTAATGAAACAGTCCTAATTTGCATTATTTTCGTAATATCTGTCGATTTGTCGGTCGAAAATTACTTTTTGTCGTATTAAATTGCATTAATTTTCGTTATTTCGTCATACATTCTTTCGTTTTGTAATTTACATTAGACAATATGGCCGATTTGGTCTGACGAAATATCGTGGTCGTAGAAATAATATTTAATTTTGCAAATCAAAGTTACATATTTATCTACCTACATTTTAAAGTTAAAATACCTTTTCGTTTAAAAACTTATTTTAAATATTTTTGTCTTTGGTCAATTTTAAGTTTCGTTCGGGAATATTAAATAGTTAGCTCTGTGGGAAATAAATTATTTTTTGTCTATGGTCGATTTTATTTTTTCGTTTGTTTGAATTGGTGCTCGTTCTTGGCTGTCATTGTCAGGTGCCTTAGTGTCAGTTGTCAATACTCATTCAAATACCGGCTTTTTCGGTGAAAAGTTTTCCTAAATAACAATTTAACTATTGATTGCAAAATGAGTGTTGAAAGTGCTAGTGAATTTGTAGAACAAGAACCAGACATGGATAGGACTGCCCGGGATTATGCAGTATTGCGATTAGAATACCTGGAGCAGAGTGATTTCGTGTGTTTAACGGATGTGTCTGAAATTCAATCCCAGTTTCATGACGCACAAATTAAGTTGTTATCGAGACTTAAGGGCAAAGCACAACAGAAACACGAACTCGAAGTTACTTATCACTTCGAGGATGTGGTCCGCCAGATAAAGAAGAGGCTGGCACAGGGCGAGACCAACTCAAATAGTAAACAAACTGCGACAGAATCCTTAGTGCAAGCGCGTTTACCTAAAATTGAAATAGGTAAGTTCGATGGCACGTTGGAACAGTGGGTCGCGTTTAAAGGATTGTTTGATTCCTTGATACACCAGCGTAATATAAGCAACGTAGAAAAGCTTCACTATCTGTTGTCGAGTGTCACGGGTCGGGCTTATGAACTCATAAAGAATTTCCCAATAACGGACGCGAATTATACCGATGCGTACAACTTGTTGCATAAACATTTTGATAATAAACGGTATATTGCCACACATTATTATGATAAGCTTGTACATTGTGCACCTTTGAAGAGCAAATCAGCTAAGGAACTTGAAAAATTACACAGGACCTTTTCTGAAAACATATCAGTGCTGGAAAAATATGCCTTGCCTGATAAAGACTTCATGATGTTTAGTTTGTTATGGTCGAAGCTCGATAAAGCCACTAGGGAAGCTTTTCAACTAGATGTGAATAATGATGATATACCCAAGTTTTCTGATGTTCACAATTTCATTGAAAAGCATTACAAAGCTCTTCAAATGTCCGACATTACAGGACAAAAGGTTATTGCAAGCCCGACTCAACACACTGGTGGATCAAGGAACAATAACAATAATAATAATAATCAATGGAAATCAAAACCTGCTTTAATAGTATCGAATAACTTGTGCACATATTGCTCAAAACAACACTGTCTTACTGCCTGTGAGGATTTCTTGAGTTTGGACCCAGGTGCGCGCTTTAATTTTATTAAACAAAAGGGGCTCTGTGTACTCTGCTTGTCGAGTGGTCATAGATTAAAAGATTGTTGTGACTCTGCGCGCTGTAGTCAATGTGGTTTTTCGCATCATTCTCTACTACACTTCACCAATACCACACAGCGTGTGCCTCAACAGGTAGCAGGGCCAACTAGTAATACTAACAAGAATACTGCGTTAACTTCAGTGAGTGGAAATGGTACCGTGCTTTTCGCCACTGCCAAGGTCTTGGTTCGTGATCAGTTTGGTAATTTCCAATCAGTGCGTGCTTTATTAGATTCAGCGAGTGCTTGTAACTTCATTTCGGAGAAGTGTGTGAAGCGGTTGGGACTGAGGACTTGGCGAAATAGGCAAACAGTGAGTGGCATTGGGCATGCCATTGCTGAACCTCTTGGCTCACTCTCGTGTCGAATAAAGTCAGGTAGGCCAGGCTCATTATTGCATTTTGACTTGGAAGCATTTGTCTTGACCTCCATTTGCGCCGATCAACCCTCTTGTCTTGTTGATACATCCCAATGGCCACATCTGAATGGTTTAACATTAGCTGATCCAGAATTTGCAATCCCAGGTCCCGTTGAGATGTTGCTTGATGCAAATATTTTTGCATCATGCTTACTACCTGAGGTTAAGCAAGGTCAACCGGGGCAACCTATGGCATTGAATACCACTCTTGGATGGATTTTGATGGGCGCTTGTACTGAACCCAGCTTGCCACAAATTTCTCGTTGTCGTACTAATACTAAAAATTGTCTTTTCGTTTCCAATATTAATTTGGATAATTCTATAAAAAGGTTCTGGGAGATTGAAGAAGTGAAACTCACCTCCAAATTATTGTCGAAGGAGGATCAAATGTGTGAAAAATACTTTGTCGATAATCACCGTAGGGTCGAGAAAGGAAGGTTTGTTGTACCACTTCCCTTTGTCGATATACACAACAAGCCTACCTTTAAAAATTCTCGTGAAATCGCTTTAAAGAGGTTTGCCTCAACTGAACGCAAACTACAAATGAATCCAGCATTCAGAAAGGCATATGTTGCATTTATGGAGGACTATGAGGCCTGCCATCATATGGAGGAAGTAGAGCCCCCCACTACTAATGAGGGTGCCTTTTATTACATACCTCATCATGGCATATTGAGGCCGGACTCTATAAGCACACCTTTGCGGGTTGTCTTTGATGCTGGAGCTCTAGATGCTCAAGGTAAATCGCTGAATAGTACTCTCTACCCTGGCCCGAAGCTGCAGACTAGCATCTTCGATTTACTCCTACGTTTTCGCTGGCATGTTGTCGTTTTCAGCTCTGACGTGCAGAAGATGTATCGACAGATTTTGGTACCGGTCGAGGATGCAGATTACCAGCGGATCGTATGGCGTACCTCTCCGCTTGACCCTATTCGAGATTTTAGACTCCGAACGGTCACCTATGGTGTCTCTGCTGCTCCATTTCAGGCTCTCCGCAGCATAGCTCAACTATCTGTCGAAGCAGCTGAAGAATACCCAGCTGCCTCTACCGTATTGGGTAGAGATATTTATGTTGATGATGTTGTCTCTGGTGCTGATTCGCTTTCGAATGCTCTACAGCTCAAGTCAGACTTGATCCAGATTTTGTCGTCGGGTGGCTTCCACTTGAGAAAGTGGACTTCCAATTGCCCTGCATTTCTAGAGGGTGTTGCTTCGTCAGATCTTTATGACGAAAGCTTCAAGAGCTTTGATGAGGCGACGGACCTCTCTCTGAAAATATTAGGTCTGCAGTGGCGACCGACGTCAGATACTTTCGGTTTCAAGGTTTCCGATCAGGGTGACCTGCGTTGCACAAAGCGGACAATACTCTCGGAAAGAGCTCGAATCTATGACCCGGTAGGATTCCTGGGCCCCGTGATATTCCTTGCTAAATACCTCATGCAGCTGCTCTGGGCAAAGGGAGTCGCGTGGGACGAGGAGGTACCTGAGGAAATCTCTTCGCAATGGTCACTTTATAAAAATCAGCTACCGTTACTTTCGTCAATTGCAATTCCGCGTCGATTTATCGATACTTTTGTCGCGCTACAACTTCATGGTTTTTGCGACGCATCGGAGCGTGGCTACTGTGCCGTCATTTATTTTCGGGTCATCAACGCCGCAGGTGCTTGCTCTGTGCACTTTTGTTGCGCAAAAACCAAAGTAGCTCCACTTCGAAAGCTCTCTATTCCCAGAATGGAGCTTCAGGCAGCTGTATTACTGGCTGACCTTATCAAATCTGTCGTTCAAGCGCTGGAATCTTTCCACCGCTTTGAAAACATTTTCGCTTGGTCCGACTCTACTGTCGCTCTGTCGTGGATCAAATCATGTCCATCGAAATGGAAAACTTTTGTCGCTAACCGCGTTAGCCACATCCAGGAAATTGTGTCTCCTGATTGTTGGGGACACACCAGTACTTTGTCGATGCCTGCTGATGTTGGATCACGTGGTATGCTTCCTGCTGACCTCGTGCGCTGCGACTTGTGGTGGAAAGGTCCCGCGTGGCTCGCAGAGCCTGAGGCTCACTGGAACACCTTTTTCGCGGAATTGTCGTCCGTTCCAGATGCTGATGTGCAGGAAGAGCAACGCATCTTCAGCCTCCTGACCGCTGTTGACGTCAATGTTGTCGATCTTCTAATAGAAAAAATATCATCGCTTTCTAAATTAAAGCGAATATTGTCGTACTGTCGTCGTTTTTCCCGTAATGCAAGATTACCGTTTCAAAAAATTGACGGCCCTCTAGAGGTAACGGAGACTCAGAGCAGCTTTGATTTTTTAATCAAGCATGCTCAGCAGGTTTCTTTCGCTTCGGAAATCGAGAAGGTAAAGAAGGGCTCTCTCAATTCACTTCCCAAAAGCTTGCGCAAGCTTTCTCCTTTCGTCGATGAGGCGGGTTTTCTGAGGGTGGGCGGTCGCTTAGCGAACGCCAAGGTAGAGTTTGCCGTCAAACATCCTTTGCTTTTGTCTCGTGATCACCGGTTAACTCACCTAATCATCCAAAATTACCATGATCGCTTCATGCACCCTGGTACTCAAACTCTCCATAATTTGCTAGCGCAAGATTTTTGGATCCTTTCGCCTAAACGAGCCATTCGTGCTGTCGTGTCGGGATGCATTCGATGCTTCCGAGCTAATCCAAAACCCACTCCTGCACCTTTCATGGGCAACTTACCTTCCTATCGAGTTAACCAGCTCAAAGCCTTTTCTTCGTCAGCCGTAGACTACGGTGGCCCCTACGACATTTGTTTGGGACGCGGTCGCGGTGTAAAAACTTTTAAAGCGTGGATTTGTGTTTTCGTCTGTACCAGCACTCATTGTGTCCATATTGAGCTGGCATCTGAGCTTTCCACTAACGCTTTTCTCGCCGCGTTGAAAAGATTTGTCGCACGTCGTGGTCGGTGTCATCAGCTCGTGTCCGACCAAGGCCGGAATTTTGTCGGAGCCAGTAACTACTTGAACTCTCTCATGCAGAGCGCTGCGTCTTCTCAGGACATTAAATTCTCTTTCAATCCTCCAGGAAGTCCCCATTTCTCTGGATTGGCAGAGGCAGGAATTAAATCTGTTAAGACTCATCTGACTCGTGTGATTGGGACTCAACGACTCACATATGAAGAGTTCTCCACTGTGCTCTCCCAAATCGAGGCTATGCTAAATTCTCGTCCTCTTACTCCATTGAGCTGTGATCCAAATGATCTGACGGCTCTGACTCCTGGTCATTTTCTCACCACTGAGCCTTTAACTGGGGTCCCTGAGGAAAATTTTGTAGAGCAAAAAATTAGTGTTCTTCATCGTTGGAAATTAATCCAAAAAATGCACCAAGACTTCTGGCAGAGGTGGCAAAACGAGTACTTGCACACCCTGCAACAACGCCACAAATGGAACCACACTCACGAGAACCTCACAGTCGGTAGCTTAGTCCTCATTATTAACGAGCAAACAGCTCCACTTAATTGGAATTTAGGTAGAATCGTTGCTCTACATCCTGGAGCTGACTCTATTTGTAGGGTGGCTACAGTAAAGACCACGCTGGGGGAGTACAAAAGATCTGTCGTTAAGCTTTGCCCATTACCCTATCAAATTAACCAATAAAATTCGACCATATACTTAAAATATTTTTTATTATCGAACCATAGAATTAGTTGTCGCTATCGTTACCATTAAAATAAATAAGTAAATTCAATTTTCTCGTTTTAAATACGTTGCATTTAGGTGGGCGGAATGTTCAGTCTTGCCATAATGTAAAATAAACAAGAGCAACTTTGGCTATGACCATCGATTTCCGGTATGCCAATAATAATTAGCGGGAAGACCCGCCATCTTTTTTCCGTTTTCGAGTCGTCAACTGGCTGTCGTCGTGTTCGCATTGCTCAAGCGCAACACGCATTATTTTTCGTTTCTTTTTTGAAAGTACAACTCGGACCGACCAATCGACCCTTTTTCGCGCCGTTAATACGTCTAATCGTAGTAGACAGGACTTTAGTGGTTTAGTGCACGGCGGTGAATACGCTTTCGTGCAAAGGCCGGTCAGGCCGCTACACCGTGACCGGGTGGTGGAGAACTGGGCCCAGCAACCTTCGCCTCCTGTGTCCAAGGCCAGCAGCAGCGCTCCCGGCAGGTAAGCAAACCATCTAAGTCCTGGCTCTTAGCAAATTTTTCGTGTCGCCATTAAAACCTCCATACAGTCCACTCAATTATCGAACAACATACATACGCTCTGTGGCGGCGGCCGATAGCCCGACAAACATACTACATACAAGTTTTTGCCGTATTTATCGCCTGACAAACAGGACTACCTAGTTCAGGCAAAATTATTTTATTATTCCTAAAAAAATGTTTGTTTCCGATACTTTTTATCTTTACCATGTAGTTTTTTAAATAAAAATCTCTACGATCTAATCTATTATACATACACTCTGTGGCGACGGCCGACTCGCCCGCGCCCGCGCCACCCGCGCGCGGCAAGTGGGCCGCGCGGAAACAACCTGCCAGTAACATACATACATACATACATACATACATATACTCTGTGGCGGCAGCCGACTCTCCCACGCCCGCGCGCTCTAAGTTGGCCGCGCGGATACAATCCCCCGGTAACATACATACATACTACATACATACATATACTCTGTGGCGGCGGTCGACTTGCTCGACCCGCGCCAGATACAAAAAAATGTTTGTATCTGATAGTTTTTATCTTTACCATGTAGTTATTGAAATAAAAATTTATTATTTATTTATTATACTACATACATACACTCTGTGGCGGCGGCCGATTCGCTCGCGCTGGCGCCCGCGATGCCCGCGTGCGGCAAGTGGGCCGCGCTGATAAAACCCGCCGGTAACATACATATATACTACATACATACATACATACACTCTGTGGCAGTGGTCGACTCGCCCGACCCGCGCCGCCCGTCGCGGCAAGTGGGCCGCGCGGATACAACTCGCCGGTAACATACATACATATACTCTGTGGCGGCGGTCGACTCGCCCGACCCGCGCCGCCTTTCGCGGCAAGTGGGCCGCGTGGGTACAACCCGCCGGTAACATACATACATACATACTTACACAGTGGCGGCGGATAACTTGCCCGCGCCCGCGCCGTCCGCGCGCGGCAAGTTGGCCGCGCGGATACAACTCGCCGGTAACATACATACATACATACATACACTCTGTGGCGGTGGTCAACTCGCCCGACCCGCGCCGCCCGTCGCGGCAAGTGGGCCGGCCGGATGCGGATACAACTCGCCGGTAACATACATACATACACTCTGTGGCGGCGGTCGACTCGCCCGACCCGCGCCGCCTTTCGTGGCAAGTGGGCCGCGTGGGTACAACCCGCCGGTAACATACATACATACATACTTACACAGTGGCGGCGGATAACTTGCCCGCGCCCGCGCTGTCCGCGCGCGGCAAGTTGGCCGCGCGGATACAACTCGCCGGTAACATACATACATACATACACTCTGTGGCGGTGGTCAACTCGCCCGACACGCGCCGCCCGTCGCGGCAAGTGGGCCGCGCGGATGCGGATACAACTCGCCGGTAACATACATACATACATACACTCTGTGGCGGCGGTCGACTCGCCCGACCCGCGCCGCCTTTCGTGGCAAGTGGGCCGCGTGGGTACAACCCGCCGGTAACATACATACATACATACTTACACAGTGGCGGCGGATAACTTGCCCGCGCCCGCGCCGTCCGCGTGCGGCAAGTTGGCCGCGCGGATACAACTCGCCGGTAACATACATACATACATACACTCTGTGGCGGTGGTCAACTCGCCCGACCCGCGCCGCCCGTCGCGGCAAGTGGGCCGCGCGGGTACAACCCGCCGGTAACATACATACATACATACATACATACTACATACATACATACACTCTGTCGGCGGCCGATTCCCCCGCGCTTGCGCCCGTGCCGCCCGCGTGCGGCAGGTGGGCCGCGCGGATACAATCGCCGGTAACATACATACATACATACACACACTCTGTGGCGGTGGTGAACTCGCCGGACCCGCGCCGCCCGTCGCGGCAAGTGGGCCGCGTGGGTACAACCCGCCGGTAACATACATACATACATACTAAATACATACATACACAGTGGCGGCGGATGACTTGCCCACGCCCGCGCCGTCCGCGCACGGGAAGTGGGCCGCGCGGATACAACTCGCCGGTAACATACATACATACATACACACACTCTGTGGCGGTGGTCAACTCGCCGGACCCGCGCCGCCCGTCGCGGCAAGTGGGCCGCGTGGGTTCAACCCGCCGGTAACATACATACATACACTCTGTGGCGGTGGTCGACTCGCCCGACCCGCGCTGCCCGTCGCGGCAAGTGGGCCGCGTGGGTACAACCCGCCGGTAACATACATACATACTACATACATACATACTACATACATACATACACTCTGTGGCGGTGGTCGACTCGCCCGACCCGCGCTGCCCGTCGCGGCAAGTGGGCCGCGTGGGTACAACCCGCCGGTAACATACATACATACTACATACATACATACTACATACATACATACACAGTGGCGGCGGATGACTTGCCCGCGCCCGCGCCGTCCGCGCGCGGCACGTGGGCCGTGCGGATACAACTCGCCGGTAAAATACATACATACATACATACACTCTGTGGCGGTGGTCAACTCGCCCGACCTGCGCCGCCCGTCGCCGCACGTGGGCTGCACGGATACAACTCGCCGGTAACATAGATACATACATACATACACTCTATGGCGGTGGTTGACTCGCCCGACCCGCGCCGCCCGTCGCGGCAATTGGGCCGCGTGGGTTCAACCCGCCGGTAACATACATACATACATACATACACTCTGTGGCGGTGGTCGACTCGCCCGACCGACGCCGCCCGTCGCGGCAATTGGGCCGCGTGGGTACAACCCGCCGGTAACATACATACATACATACATATTACATACATACACAGTGGCGGCGGATGACTTGCCCGCGCCCGCGCCGTCCGCGCGCGGCACGTGGGCCGTGCGGATACAACTCGCCGGTAAAATACATACATACATACACTCTGTGGCGGTGGTCAACTCGCCCGACCTGCGCCGCCCGTCGCCGCACGTGGGCTGCACGGATACAACTCGCCGGTAACATACATACATACATACACTCTATGGCGGTGGTTGACTCGCCCGACCCGCGCCTCCCGTCGCGGCAATTGGGCCGCGTGGGTTCAACTCGCCGGTAACATAAATACATACAACATACATACATACATACACAGTGGCGGCGGATGACTTGCCCACGCCCGCGCCGTCCGCGCGCGGCAAGTGGGCCGCGCGGATACAACTCGCCGGTAACATACATACATACATACACACACTCTGTGGCGGTGATCAACTAGCCGGACCCGCGCCGCCCGTCGCGGCAATTGGGCCGCGTGGGTACAACCCGCCGGTAACATACATACATACACTCTGTGGCGGTGGTCGACTCGCCCGACCGACGCCACCCGTCGCGGCAATTGGGCCGCGTGGGTACAACCCGCCGGTAACATAAATACATACAACATACATACATACACAGTGGCGGCGGATGACTTGCCCACGCCCGCGCCGTCCGCGCGCGGCAAGTGGGCCGCGCGGATACAACTCGCCGGTAACATACATGCATACACACACTCTGTGGCGGTGGTCAACTCGCCGAACCCGCGCCGCCCTTCGCGGCAAGTGGGCCGCGTGGGTACAACCCGCTGGTAACATACATACATGCTACATACATACATACATACACTTTGTGGCGGCGGCCGATTAGCCCGCGCTGGCGCCTGCACCGCCCGCGTGCTGCAAGTGGGCCGCGCGGATACAACCCGCCGGTAACATACATACATACACTCTGTGGCGGTGGTCGTCTCGCCCGACCCGCGCCGCCCGTCGCGGCAAGTGGACCGCATGGGTACACCCCGCTGGTAACATACATACATACACAGTGGCGTTGGATGACTTGCCCGCGCCCTCGCCGTCCGCGCGCGGCAAGTGGGCCGAGCGGATACAACTCGCCGGTAACATACATACATACACTCTGTGGCGGTGGTCGTCTCGCCCGACCCGCGCCGCCCGTCGCGGCAAGTGGACCGCATGGGTACAACCCGCTGGTAACATACATACAAACACAGTGGCGGCGGATGACTTGCCCGCGCCCTCGCCGTCCGCGCGCGGCAAGTGGGCCGCGCGGATACAACTCGCCGGTAACATACATACATACACTCTGTGGCGGTGGTCGTCTCGCCCGACCCGCGCCGCCCGTCGCGGCAAGTGGACCGCATGGGTACAACCCGCTGGTAACATACATACATACACAGTGGCGGCGGATGACTTGCCCGCGCCCTCGCCGTCCGCGCGCGGCAAGTGGGCCGCGCGGATACAACTCGCCGGTAACATACATACATACACTCTGTGGCGGTGGTCGACTCGCCCGACCCGCGTCGCCCGTCGCGGCAAGTGGGCCGCGTGGGTTCAACCCGGCGGTAACATACATACATACACTCTGTGGCGGCGGCAGACTCGCCCGCGCCCTCACCACCCGCGCGCGGCAAGTGGGCCACGCGGATACAACCCGCTGGTAACATACATACATACATACATACATACATACATACATACATACATACATACTACAAACATACTTACATTCTGTGGTGGCGTCCGACTTGCCCGCAAAACAGCTAGTTATGTAATTGTCGGGACGGACGAACGTAGCACCCACACCAGATGCCAGGTCATGGCAGATCAGCATCAGATAGGGTTCTATTATACCGTGGCGTGAGTATATCGGGCGATGAGAATGACACAAGGCACGTCCATTAACTCCGTTCATTCGGTCACATGACATTACTCTTATTACAATCGTTATTAAATTCGGTTCACAGCAACCTCATTACTCGACAACTCTATAACTAAGTATGGCTCTCGGGCAGCGTGTGCACAGGGCGAGCGCCGTCGAGCGAATGCCCCGAGCTATATTTTTTTTTTTTTTTTGGATGTCTCTATGCTTTGGCCACTGAGGCCTCGACAGCGTACCGGGCATTAGGCAAGCGCAGAAGGGGCTTGCTCTAGGGCCCTAACGGGGACGGTTGAAGTTAAGGTTAAAAACAAAATAAATTATTATTAACAATGACTCGACCGCCTTGTTCGGAAAGGGAACCTCACCTCAGAAGAACAGGCAAGAAACTGAGGGGCGAAATGCCCCGAGCTACTGCAAGCGACGCCTTTTATAGGCGCTGGGGTGGGGAGCGAGTGGCGTGTTCGCTGACGAGTTACCCGTTGCACGCGCTGTTTGAACGTAAAGACGGCGGTATCTTCATATAAATAATTGATTTAAATGTTGTATATTTCACGACCTCGCCGGCGAGGTCGAAGACTGCCTACAAGGGCCGTTAGAAGATCGGTTAGTTAGCTCGTGGTGTTCGTTCATTTTACGCCCCTCAGTTTCTTGTCTGTTCTTCTGAGGTGAGGCTCCTTTTCCTATACCTATTACTATTTATTTTGCATTTTTCTTTTTCTAAAACGTCTCACTACTCATCACACAGATATAGCTTATTTGACTAGATAGGTATTATTTATTTCATAGCACACATTTTCAATGTACCTATAGTAAATTATTTAGTGAAAATAAATGATGTGTATTAATTATTACTGCGTTACTTTTCTTCACACAGATCTACATATACACATAGTTAAAACTATTTGATTCGTTTGTAAACTGTTTTGTTCAGCAAGTGCTTGGCATGATCTTCATTGAAACCTATTTCTACGTCACCCGCATTAATTATTGATCTACCCACATTTTTATGGTCGCTTAAACTCAAAAGACATCGGATTGTTTATAAAAATCCGCAAATATATCTATTACCTTCAATTTGCTAATCACCAAAACCTCTCATCAATACGTTTGTATGTGTCACCATACTGCAAATTTGCGACGGTTTGCGACTTAATGTTACTTACTTACTTTACAGCCTGTATCGATGTATGCGAGAACTATAGCGGCCTAAGTTGTAACGTACTTCTTAAAAATAGGTAGTTGTTAAAATTTCAAATGAAACCTGCTGTACAGACCTGATGAATGTTGCGTAGCGGTTGCGGCACTTGTGTGTCCCATGACCCGGCGTCAGTGCCAGACCCAGTAGCAGCATACCAGCAGACAGTAGCAACGTGACCCAGGCGTTGACAGATGTCGCAGCGAGTTTCCCAGCGGCAGTCCTGTGCTTCATGGCCCGTTTTGCGGCAGATGGAGCAGGTCTTCGGCATATTCGATCCACGACGCCAGGTTGATGTCCTCAATTCTTCATTTCTAGCTTCTTTTTTGTAGTTTTCCAGCGATGAACAAAATCCGTAGTACAGTTCTTCTGGAGTATCACAACTGTAGGCTTTCGCGTTTGCACGCAATTCAACCGGCAAACCCCGAATCAGACGGGATGTGGCAGAGTCCCCTTCTAAACCACACTTTTTTAGAAGTAAAATCTTATCGTGGAAATACTGAGTCATCGTCTCACTGTTTCCTTTGTTACGAGCAAGCATTTCTTCTAGCCGATCGACGTAGTCTGTGGAACGTGGAAATGCGCGCTCTAGGTTTTCTTTCCACTGGAGCCAAGTAGCTGCATAATCATCCAAGTCATCGTACCAGTCTCGAGCAGCACCACGAAGACGAGTTTGCATGATGAAAGTACGGTCACGTTGATCCCATGCGTACATATCTCCAAGTTGGTCAATTTTCTTCCCCAGATCGAATTTCGGCATAATTTGAGCGTCGAGGTGAGTCACTAGTTTCTTGGAAACTGGCTTTTAACAGTCTTGTTCACGTTGCAAGAAAAAATTTTTTATTTCCGGTACCTTCATTTTCTGTGGATGTTTCATCATAACTTGTCTTTCTTTTCTTTCCTAACCCGTGACGAAATGGACCCAGCATCTTTTTCATTGCCTATCCCACTTCTGAGATGTAACGATGGTGATGTCGCAGGGGTGGGCGATGATAAAGACAACACGCAGATTCTTTATGATCTCGTTTATTCGACGGTCGTCTCCAACCAAAGTGAATCACGGTAATACAAGCCATAGCCTTGGTGTTGCCATCTGACACTTCCAATTGACAGTACAAACATATTTCTACCAGCATCTAATAAAGGAATACACCTACAACACCTACAATCAGGAATACACATAACAGCTTAATGTTTGTTATTGACGGCGGCGGTAACTGTGGCCCTATTCGGAGATATGAGATTTTCATCTCACCTTTCTTCGTCCTTGTTGCCCTCGTTAGAAACGTCATAGGTGTGAGAGTGATCAAGATAAAATCTCATCTCATCTCAGGTTTAGGAATAGCCCTCCAGGGGGGCTATTCCTGCGGGTAAGATGAGATGAGATTTTATCTTGGTCACTCTCACACTTATGACGTTTCAAACGAGAGCAACAAGGACGAAAAAAAGTGAGATGAAAATATCAAATCTCCGAATAGGGTCCCAGGAATAGCCTCCCAGGGACCCTATTCGGAGATTTGAGATTCTCATCTCACTTTTTTTCGTCCTTGTTGCTCTCGTTTGAAACGTCAGAGGAGTGAGAGTGACCAAGATAAAATCTCATCTCATCTCACGTGCAGGAATAGCAACCCTGCGCGTGAGATGAGATGAGATTTTATCTTGGTCACTATCACACCTATGACGTTTCAAAAGTGAGCAACAAAGACGAATGAAGGTGAGCTGAAAATCTCAAATCTCCGAATAGGGCCCCTGGAACTTGTGACACATAGTCCAATTTAATATTGATAAACAATATAAAATCTCATCTCATCTCACGTTTAGGAATAGCCTTCCAGGGGGGCTATTCCTGCGGGTGAGATGAGATGAGATTTTATCTTGGTCACTCTCACACATAAGACGTTTCAAACGAGAGCAACAAGGACAAAAAATGTGAGATGAGAATCTCAAATCTCCGAATACGGTCTCTGGGAGGCTATAATTCCTGCGCGTGAAATGAGATGAGATTTTATCTTGGTCACTATCACACCTATGACGTTTCAAAAGTGAGCAACAAAGACGAATGAAGGTGAGATGAAAATCTCAAATCTCCGAATAGGGCCCCTGGAACTTGTGACACATAGTCCAATTTCACAAAATTAAACCGCAGGGCGCAGGTAATGCATGCTGTTTTCGTAATACGAGTTGTACCAAAGGTGGGTATCACTGGCCCCATTCGGAGATTTTCATCTCATCTTTTTTCATCCCTGTTGCTCTCGTTTGAAACGTCATAGGTGTGAAAGTGACAAAGATAAAATCTCATCATCTCACGCACAGGAATAGCCCTCCAGTACCGCCGCTTCCCGCTGCGGTGTGCGGAGCGACGGAACTTTTACTTAATAATTGTCCTTCCGATGCGGAGATCTTCAAATTACGCAACACCGCGCACCGGAGCGGTGTCCGGTTCAGTGTTTTGCGCTAATTCAATATTTTTTCTCTAATTTTATATGCAACTTGTAACTCTTGAATATGTTACTAGCCAAATCAATGATGATGATTATAACAATTTATACCCTAAATTCGGAATTCGACCTGCTAATAACTAGGTAATTTTGTTGAGGTCAAAAGTGAAATAATTGAAATTCCAATGTAATTTTTTTGTAGTTTTTTTAATAATTTATAAACTAAAAGGTCCAGCTTATTCGTTCTCCTGGCTGCGAAGCCTGGCCGCCGCGTTGGTGACCCTGATGCTGAGCTGCTGTGCGCGCTCGACGATCACCTGCAATAAACATAATATTAAAATGTTGTAACTTTATTAATCACAAGCTGCACCCCGCGGTTTCACCCGCGGTTAAAAAGTATCCTATGTGCTATTCTAGACTATAATCTATCTCTGTGCCAAATTTCATTCAGATCTGTTCAGCCGTTCTGGCGTGAAAGAGTAACAAACATCCATCCATCCATTCTTACAAACTTTCGCGTTTATAATATTAGTAGGATTTAGTTTGTGCACATAATCTCTTTTTACCCGACTGCGCAAGGAGGGTTATGTTTTTCGAGTGTATGAGGTTTCTTTGGCACGCCTCACAGCCTAAACAGTGAAATTCGACATGTGAGGTGTCATTTTAATCGTTTTGATAGAGGAAGTGACATAGGGTACAATATTTTGCAGCTGGGTTTTTTGTATTTCTTTTTCTTTTCTTTGCAAAAAGTAAATGTCGTAAAAGGCCATGATAGTTTTTTTTATTTAACCTTGATCATCCCACTGCTTGCTAAAGGTCTCCCACAATTTTTTCCAGTTTTGATGGTTGTATTAACTTTTTTCGTTTTCATTTGGCTACATACATTTTAATAAAGCAACTCTGGTGGAAACGGTAAGGAAGCAGGTTAAATGTAAGCCAAATGAAAACGAAAAAAGTTAATGTAACCATCAAAACTGGATAAAATTTGGGAAAACCCTTGCCTACAAATCATTTTCATTTTGATTAAATAAATAAATTCGGGACACTTCCACACACGGTCGCCTGACCCCAAACTAAGCAAAGCTTGTACTATGGATGCCAGGGACTGATATACATACTTAGATATTTTTAAATACATACTTAAATACATATTAACACCCAGACATAGAACAAACACAAATGTTCATCACATAAATGTTTGCCCTAGGTGGGAACCGAACCCACGCCCCCAAGCTCAGAAGGCAGGTTCACTGCCAACTGAGCCACCGAGGCAGTCAATTGTAAAGATTGTAAATTGAATTGAAACAGAGATTGTAAATTGAACTTACAATAAAAATTCATGGTCAGAGCACAGACCTACTACATTACGCTACGTAAAACCCTATACACTTTTAAAATATATGTATCTCCCAATATGACCCAATTAGCCATGTTCTAGCTATCAGAAATAGGGTTTGGTAGACTTAATTTAGCAAGGTAACAAATTGTAATTATCATATTGAGTATGTATAACACAGAGTGCCCTTGCATTAGGCATGTGTTTCATCACTGGCCATGAACGAGTACAGCTAGAAACTAGAAACGAGTTGTCGAGTAGCTCACTAATATTATAAAATCGAAAATCAATCTGTTTGTAGGCTTTTCACGGCTAAACGACTGAACAGATGTTAATGAAACATGGTAATTAGTTCCAGTCACGAAGAAGGTTTTTGGATACAATTTTCTGGACAAACGCTAACTAAGTCACGGGTAACAGCTAGTTAAATTATACATACTTAGATATTTTTAAATACATACTTAAATACATATTAACACCCAGACATAGAACAAACACAAATGTTCATCACATAAATGTTTGCTCTAGGTGGGAATCGAAGCCACGCCCCCAAGCTCAGAAGGCAGGTTCACTACCAACTGAGCCACCGAGGCAGTCAATCTTTATACTACTACTACTACTATTGCGACAAACCAGTCGAGCGAGTTCTCGCCGGCGGTGTGAACAGTCAGCGATAAACTGTTAAATTTAAGCGCCTCTTTTATTCAGATTCAGATACCTAGTTAGTCGCTTCTTAGCCGGCGGTCGAACGAGTGCCTTACAATTTTTTTTTTAAATATAATAATAAAAATTTGGACTGGAAACCTTATTGTGTTAACATAATGATAATCATGTACTTTCCTGCTCGCTCGTATGATGCGAATGATTTGCGCGAGCAGGATGGCACGCGATGACCATTGCCATTACATTTCACAATAAGGCCCCCAATTGACGCAGGACACAGGCAGACGGCATGAGCAAGAATTCTCAGCAATGGGGTACAGCAGGCTGAAGATGACTTATGACTGAATTGTGGTGGTTATTTGACTTTACAAAGTCTACATTCTGCCTAGTAAAATATGATCTCTTTGCTAGAAAAAGCATGTTGGAGTAGATGTAACATATGTGCTTGTTAGCAAGGCTAATGATCACTTGAACTGACTATAAGAATTGCCCAAGTCCTTGCTTTACTAGAGAACTGCTACTACTACTGATTGCCTGGAAGAGATCGCTCTTAGTGATAAGGCCGCCAGTTGTTACACTACAGTTTAAGATTTTTCTGTTCTTTTGTTTTTTCGGGTGTGAACAAATAAAGTGTTTATCTATCTCGTTTTAAACTGGTTTTGCCATACATAAAAACAGTTTTAAATCGAGATTCATGACTGAGCGTCGTTTTAACATGCGGCCCTAATAGATGTGTTTACTAGCATCAATGTTTGTTAGCAAAAATAACAGACATTTTCCAATTGAATTACCTTGCGGTTCTTGGAGGAGACTCCGTGCGCGATCTCCGCGCAGTACTTCCTGTTCTGCATCATCAGGATCTCCAGCTCGCGGACATTGTGGACTACGACCTGGAAATTTATACATTTATTTTTAAATTTAGTCTTTGCATATGAAATTTATACATTTATTTTTAAATTTAGTCTTTGCATATTTTTACATCGGGACATAGGAATCACAATATCACAGATATATTATGTGTAGGAAAAAAATGTAATGTATCGAAAAAAATATTATTTATTAATTAAATAATTTATATTTAAATTTGGACAGCTTTGAATCATTACACTGGAATTGATTTCTTTAACCAGCAGTTGTAGGGCAAAACAAAATCCTGGATTGCCACCGTCTTGAAGTACCATTTTCAAATGTGACTTTAGAAATGCCTCATAAACAAACTTACACAAGAATATATAAGACAAGCTGCGCCGCGCAATTTTACCCGCAGCCCCACAGGAACCGATATTTTTTTTCCCAGCATGTATGTCTGTGATGTGATTCCTATGTCCCGATGTGATCCCTATGTCCTTTTCTGTACTCTTGACAACGTGTATGCAAAATTTTGTGATGATTGGTGAGTAATTATCGAGTGAAAGTGTAAAAAACTTATGTTCGAATGTATAATATTAGTTAGGATGGTTAAATGCTATTTTATGTGTTCTGAAAAATTGTTAAACTGGATCTGGGATAGCAAATTAATTATCAGTCACTTTTCACAAATCCTCAAAGGCTTACAAAGAAATAGTCTAGAGAAAGTTGTGTTGTAAGCTTAACTCACTTTACGGAAACCATTGGGTAGCATGTGGCGGGTCTTCTTGTTTGATCCATAACCAATGTTTGGCATCAAGTATTGGCCCTTGAAACGACGGCGCACCCTGTTGTCAATACCTGGAAAACATTAGAATAAGTCTTGAGATAATGGGTAGAAGGTCTCGTTTTCAATTTTTATTTCTTTTTTGTGTATTCTTTATCTTGTGATCGGCTTAGGAAGCCCTTAGCAGATTTGTCTGATTTTATAGCGTGAGAGAACTGTTCCTCCAGTGAGCAAGATTATCTTATTAAATTAGGATTTGTTAGCGAACAAGATCCCATTTGGGTTGTTGTTCAATAAATTATAAATATTTCAGATATTTTTGCACACATAGGCATTTGACCCTAAACCAAGCAAAGCTTGTACTATGGCTGCCAGAGACTGAAATACCTACATAATATAGTTTTAGACTTCCATGATATTTATTCAAAACAGTAATTACATATGTCAAAACATTGAATTAAATACAATGTACTTTAGTCACTAAAATTTCAGTTCCCATCCCGAACGCCTCTTCCAAAAGTGACCATTAAGCTGGCGGCATTTCCCCTGCTGTATCCCCAGGGAGATATGCTGGGTGAGAAACTGCCCTGATCGAGGATTTCCCCTATGTTCATGCAAGCGACACCCGAAGTCAGCCACAAACTTTTTGGTGTCAGACCTCCACGAGAATAGTTTTAGATACGTATTTAAATAGATAAATAACACTTAGACAAACAAACACAAATTTTCATCACATGTATGTTGTTCTGAGGTGGGAATCAAACTCACACCACAAGCTTAGAAGGCATGTTCACTACCAACACACCCACTGGGACAGCCAAATTCCGTGTAGGGCAGAAGTTTGAATGTTGAATTTGAATACATATTTGGTCGAGATTCAAAAACAAAAACATTTATCGCTTAAATAGTTCTGGGTCTTCAGCTTTTTGTCTTTGAGTGCCTTTTTGCCAAGAAATTTTAGTGTGAAATCAATTAAAAAAAAAAAACAACCAGAGCTACTAATTAAACCTTCACTTACCATCAATGGAGAAAAATATCTTTTAGGGAATTTAAAACTTCATGCAACTTTTAAATAAACATGCATGTTAGTCACAACAAAATTGAATGTATCTCCCAATATGACCCAATAGCCATGTTCTAGCTATCAGGAATAGGATTTGGCAGATTTATTCTAGCAAGGTAACAAATTGTAATTATCATATTTGGGATGTATAACACAGAGTGCCCTTGCAAAATTTATGTTAGTTTCACAAATGTATGATAAAATAACTGAATCTAGTGGGTGTTTGTTGTCTCACACAGGAATTGCTTATTAACTTTAAATCATAGGCTCACAGAGGCCCTAATTTTGTTTGAGAACCGACAAGTTTTCAGGCCTGTGTTTCAACATAACCTAAAACCCCGGGGTGAGTTTTGGGTAGGTAAACATTAATTTGATACAAACTAGAAAAAGGGTTGCGTAGTTCATATGTGATTGACTGTTACATTGTAAATAGATCTCGAAATTATGAAAAGGTGAGGAAAGGTTAAGTTTCAGTGTAATCAATGAGCGAAACATGCGACTTTACCTCTGGGTTTACGCCAGTTTCTCTTGAGTTTATCATAGCGATCCGATTGATGGCGGATGAATCTTTTCGTCCTCTTTTTGACGATGGTAGGTCTGTATACTGGTCTGATAGCCATTTTGACTGTTTCTTCAAGAAACGCGGCAGTGAACCACGCGGTGACACGGCCACACGAAAAGGAAGAAGGAATAGACAATGGTAGCCATTCCTAGAATTTTGACAATTTGGCTGTCAGTTTTGACATTTTAGATAATAATAATAAAGTCTATGGTTAAAAAATTTAAAACCTAGTTTACGTTTTGCTAGTAGCCACTTGCACTAAATTTAAGAATTGCCTAGGTCCTTGTATAACTAGTTTTAAACTACCTTTAGTTTACCTATTGGGCTTATATAAAATCTTATATAAGAATCTCCGGAATGGCTTAAGGTTAGTGTAAAAAAAATTTAGTGGGAGCTAGCTACGGGTAGATTAAACCAGTTTAGCAAGGACTTAAGCGATTCCTATTAATAAATTTATGCAAGTAGCTATATGAGTTTTGTTGCTCCTAAAAAAAACGTTCAATTGTATAATGACACATGGTCATAATCAGTCTTTTCCACTAAAACAATAGTTTCAAGATGATTTCTGGGTATTTATTTTGATATGTTACCTCAAGACGTCCTGAAAATATTTTTTTAAAGTTAGACACTACAAACATTAAAAATTGCTGGACCGTGTAGCGCCCCAGCATTATTTATGTGAATTATTTTTAAGCTGTGGAAATTCATAGACATTTTTTATGACAGCTGAGCGAAAAAGAAAAAAAACTGGGTTGTCTATGCCACAGACGCTAAATGTCGCCATCGATCAATGACATTTTGTATAATTGAATTTATTGATAGAAAGCGTTAATGTAAATAATAAACAATTTCCTCATAAAAGTCGGCTTTCAGTCGATATGTATGCCAAGGGCAAGGGCTCTACAGTGCCTTCGGACGCTCAGGCTCGCGAGAAATTGGCACTGTATGTGTACGAGTACCTGCTACACGTCGGTGCGACGAAGGCGGCACAGACTTTCCTCTCGGAAATACGATGGGAGAAGAATATAACGCTAGGCGAGCCGCCTGGGTTCCTGCACTCGTGGTGGTGCGTGTTCTGGGACCTTTACTGTGCGGCGCCCGAGCGCCGAGACACTTGCGAGCACTCCTCAGAGGCTAAGGCTTTCCACGACTATGGGTTCGTCAATTCAGGCTACGGAGTCAACGGTATCGGTCACAACGCGGGCCCGGCACCGCCCAACGACGGTACGTACCCCGAAACACCGCTATTTGCGGCCCCAACCCCGTTTGTGTACTTTTCGAATGAGTCCACTAGGACACGATGTTTCTTATCTTGAAATGTAAATAAAACTGGAGGTTTGTGCTTACGAGTAGTGAATTATGGCTGTTTTCCAGCGCTGATTGGCTTTTCTGTAGTAAACTTCGTATTCACGCACTGTTTTAGATAGCTAGCAAAAGCAAGGCAAAACTATGTTACTATACCTTCTCAATGTGAAATGGAAAATTAGGCCAGAGATAATACTCAAAGAATGTGGTACTTAGAATGATGAGCAAGGTAAATTGGTGTAGAAAATGCAACTTAGAGAACATTGAAAACATGCTGTCTTGCAATCTGTCAACAACAAGTTTTCTAAATATCTTAAATACAGTGCTGTATCATACTTTTACTACAAAAATGTACTTAGCATTTGCACCTTTTTTTGTCAAAAACAAAATCTGTATCACATTTGGAACTGAAAATTACAAATGTGGCAGTTTGTGAGTGGCCGAGGGAGGGCATGTTTGTAATTTTTTGACACTGTGCATAAATGGTTAGCATCTTCACAAGACCTATAAACCAACAGTTAAACTGGAAGAAGCATTTTTGCAATTCTACTCCCCCTCCCTGGTGACAGCCCAAGCCAAGGTGCGCATGTCAGCGGTGCCCTTGGGCTAGTGACCCACCTAGCTCAGCTTTTAAGTAATCTCAAGGCTCTGCACCATCTGCGCTTGCCTGACACCCAAATGCTGTAGAGGCCTCAGTTGCCAACAGCTTAAGTCATTCGCAATTAAAAAAATGCAAGTATTAATAGATGTCAATGATAAATGTGGAGTTATCTATACCTATATGTTAGAAACATATCATGTTGGTAAAAGTAACAGATTCTGTAGGATAGTTGGTGTAATTGCAAAGTGCGGCTAGTTGTTTATGACACAAGATTGTACTTAATCTTGTGAAAACTATCTGTTTGCAATATTTCTATTAACCTGACTGCGCAAGAAGCAGGGTTATGTTGTTTGAGTGGATGTATGTATGTATGAGGTTTCTTTGGCATGACCTACAGCCTAGACGGCTTGATGGATTTCGACATGTGAGGTGTCTTTTGAATCGTCTTGATCATGGAAGTGACATAGAGTACAACATTTTGCAGCCTGGTTTTTGTTTTTCTTCGAGTAATGTTACTTGTTTACTACCTATTTCTTAAAATATGCGGTGGACTAAGTCATAATTTTTATTTGGTTACTTTCTTCTAAATCTTTCTTCATGTAAATGTTACTTTTAGGCTTCTAGCATTTATAGAAAAAAACAATTTTTTTCAAAGATATTTTATTAAATTTTTACTTCATAGGCTTGATTTACCATATGTATGTTTTTCAATAAATTTCAGAGTTGTGTTTGTCAGTCTTACAGCTTACCTCACTTTTGAGAAACATAAATCTGGCATTACCTACCTATAACAGTTCTTGATTCCACATATTCCAGGTATGGGCGGCGGCGGCATGCCCCCCGGCTTCTTCCCCAACTCTCCGCTGCGGCCGTCACCGCCAGCCCCTCATCCTGGTTCACAGCCGTCTCCGCATGGTCCACAGCAGATTATGGGCTCCGGGCAGCCATTCATCGGACCCTGGTACTCAGGGGGTGGGCCACGAGGGGCGGTTCGGATGGGAATGGGCAATGACTTTAATGGACCACCTGGTGAGTTTGTATTGTAATTATACTTGCTAAATGGTTGTGGTGAGTTTGGCGACCCTATTCTTGTGTTAGCAGTATTAAATGTTAAAAATAATTTTTTCAGAGCTTGTCTATACTTGAGGGTAAAAAACAACATAAATTGGCATAAATTGAAAATTTAATTTAATCAATTACAAATCACAATCATTGCCTTGTAAAAAATATTGTCTTGGTCTGTCAATGTCTGTCTTGTTAGAAAACTCATAAGAATTTTGGTTTTACCAAGATAATATTGCATGCATTAGAATAAGGCCCCGGATCTCATTTCATCTCAATGTGTGTTTGTTCATAATAACTTGTCCCTTGACAAACTAATAAAAATAATAAAATATGTATATTTTAATTTGAATCTAAACCTTATCATTCTGCAATAGTGTTGATGACATATGCCACAGTGTTTTTAGCACGTTTAGGCGTCGTGACACCGATGCGATCACAGAGCGACTGACAGCGAAACAAGGCTTACACTTGATCCAAGCCTTGTTTCAAAGTGCCATTTACGTCTATATGTATATGTATCTGATTGAAGAGGAACAGCAACAAAGTGTGACTTCCTTCGTGCAGGTCAAGGCATGATGGGTAATTCGATGGAGCGCGGCGGTGGCGGAGGCGGCGCGTTGTTAGGCGGGCCTCGTATGACGCCGCCGCGGCCCGGCTGCGGCCCCATGTCGCCCGGGGCCTACGCCGCCGGCATGCGGGGCCCGCCTCCGCAGGGGCCAGGTAACTCTCACACTCTGCACTAAACTAACAACAATTTAAAAATTGAAATAGTAGGCCTGAATAAGGGACTCTTGGCTCCCTGTGTCTAATTACAGTACTCTGTCCCTGCGGGCAGGGTCCGAAACATTAAACTTTACATATAACCATTTAATGATCAAAAGATCATAAATTTACTAAAATAAATTTAATTTAATGAAATAAAATAAAATTAAGTTATTTTTTTTTATTCAAAACAAGATTAAAAACAAGATCACGCCAAATTGAATTTTATAAAAAATGGTACCAATCTTCTTGAAGTATCATTAGAAATAAAAAAGAATTTTCAAAATCGGTTATAAAATAACGGAGTTATTTTTATGTTTAACGGAGTTTTTTATTATTATGCATTAACAAAAAAATAAAAATACAACCGAAATTTATAACCTGCTCTTTTTTCAAGTCTGTTAAAAAGTGAGTCTCCACCGCTCGTTTCCCTGCAGGAATGCCGCCCATGGGCATGGGTCCGCGCGGCGCGTGGGCGGGCGGCGGCGCGGCGCCGCTCAACTACTCCGGGGGCTCCCCCGGCGCTTACGGAGCTCCACCCGGGTCAAACGGGCCGCCCGGACCGCCCACGCCGATCATGCCGAGCCCACAGGATGGAAGTAACAGTGGTTAGTATCGTTGAAATTACACAACCTTCACATGACAAAGGTCATTAAAAACATCACTACTCATCACCATTATCATTAATAACGTCGCTACACATTACCATTATCATCAACATCACCACACATCATCATCATCATTCTCAACTACTCTGGGGAAACGAATAAAAAAAAATAGTGCGTGGAGTACCTCCGCGCGGAAGAAGTAAAACTTCCTAATGTGGAAATGAAAATAGGAAGAGGTTACGCTTGCTCTCGCTCTGTCTCTTTCTATTCCCCCTCCCCAGAAGCGTTGAACGTTTAACGCAACAGTGCTTTCATACCCCCTCCATGGTAGCGTTAAACGTTTAACGCAACCTTGTTGAAAGTCTCATTAGAAGTTTCACTTCAAAAGAAAAAAGTGTACATCGGTATGGTGACATGAACCCCGCTCCCGCAGGCTTGGGCGGCGTGGACGGCATGAAGTCGTCTCCGGGCGGCGTGGGCGGCGGCGGGCCGGGCACGCCGCGGGACGACTCCGGCTCCGGCATGGGCGACTACAACTTGAGTGAGTACACGGGGCGGCAGAACTGGGCTGGCAGGGAACTGGCTTAAAAGACAATGGGCATATTGGTCCAAAGTATAAAAAAAAAAGTTTGCCTGAAGGCAACCTGGGTTGGCACCACGTGCCAACCCTGAAGGGTTGGCACGTGGTGCATTCAGTTGATTTTTTATTTGAGAAAGTTTTTTTTTCTTTTCTTTGTTTGCCGATTGCCAAAAGTCAAATCAAATCAAATTTCTTTATTTAGCGAACAGTACAAAGGCAAGTTGTTTACGCTGAGGGCCCCAAACTCGGCGCAGCCGGTATCTTGGGGTCCGATCAAAGCATTACCAAAGTAGAGTGATTATTTTTATGCATTAAAAAAAAGTACGACACCGGTAAAATTCAACCTACAGAAACAGATATTTTTAAGAATAGTATTTTTTTTTATCACAAATATTAATCAAAACCGCTATGGCGACGTTACGAATCACGATGTCGTGATTGCATGGTAGGAAACTCTTTGCCAGACAAGCACAGAGTGGAGAACGCCATCTTGTTGTCGTGTGGTTGAGCATGTTGGAAATTGATTTACAATACATTAGAAAATATCTCCAAAACTGTGGATTCGATTTCAGTGAAATTTATTATGCGAAACTCTATAATCCTTACCTACAAATTGCCTAAAGTGTCAATCCTGCGGGCAAACTTTTGGAAACTTTTTGGCAAGCCTTTGGACCAACGTCCATTTAATTTTGCCCATTGTCTTTTACGGGGCTTTGGTGAAGCTTAAGGCCCGGTCGCACGTTCCGTCTTGCTCAAATTCCAATATGCACAGCATGTGAGTTAAGACGGCAAAACTGTATACAGCTCAAATGGCTTGCATAACTAAAACACAAACCCCCTTTGCAAAAAACGTTTTATAGCATAATAATAGTTACAGTCTTTTGTCTTTTTCGATCGAGTTCAACAATGTAAAAGAAAGAAAAAGACAAAACACTGTTTTTCTATTCCGGGGCTAGACAACGTTTGTTAAGGAGGTAGATGTTTGCGCATGCAAGACACTACGTGTAGCCGGCCTTTAAATTGACATTAGTTGTCTTTGGTGAAACTTAGGCCATACCTCCATGAACGAGTGTATCGCGACGAGCCTGCGTTCTATCGTTGCGTAATCTCTATGAGATAGCGATTACTCCGTCAGAGTATCGACGCGATCGCGATCGCCGCGTGATCGCACCATCTCGTACAATTCTACTGTTTTGTTGTAAAAAGTTCAGTTAGCTTGACGTTGACTCGCTTTGACTTTGACGGACAAGCTTTGACAGGCGCGCAACGATACGTTGACATGTAGCTCGCATTCAGCCACTCGTATCGTTGCGATGACATTGTGGAGCTCTTTAAAAATGTACAGAAATACAACGATAATATCGTCGCGTTGCACTCGCTTATGGAGATGCGGCCTAAGGTGTAAGTGGAAGTGGGCAATAGTACAATATGTCTTTTATACATAATAATAGGTACAGTACAATGTCTTTATTGATATAACGAGGGTTTTGGTGACGTTAGGCAGATGTGGAGCGGCAAATATCGTCCGCTAGATACAATACAATACACCCAATTCTGAAGTACTCAATCCGTTGAGCAGGACAATAGCCAGCGGTCGACGGATATCACATTTCCAAAAATCGACCTTCGCTTACGCAATTTAGCGTTGCTTATGGCATGTCCCAAAATTTGAATTTCAAAAATTTACGTTCTGTATGCAACATAGAGTTGCTTTTCGCATGTCGTTCCTTAACGCATTAGACAAATCAATACTTACTAAAATATAGCTGTCTTTGTTACAAGGAGACTCCTATAACCCCGGGCAGTTGTGGAGCGGCAGATAGCGACCAATAGGCCGCCCTTCGTCCTATGCCGCCCCGAGTTGATCAAATTCAAACAGAGCTACCCAAGCAGCAACCCAGTCCTGTAATTTAAGCTTATGTCTCTAAAAAGCTGTATAAACGATTTAATTACGGTTTTAGCTGTTCTAGAGTGTTGTATAATAAAAGTGTTTGACAATACATTTTTTGCTCAAAGCAAAGCGCGCTCTGATTCTATAGAGCTTGTATAGGACTGTTTTGTCATGTGTGACACTTAAATTATTAATTAATTCGTTATAACATTGAACAGAGATAAAAATTCGCCACTTGCGAATAAACGAACACGTTTTATGGTCTTTTATTGAAATACTTTTTACTTGTTGGGTATGGAAATGATTAATTATAAGATTAGGTTAAAAAGTTTTCGCTCGCTTCGCTTGCGCGGTACCACTCTTGCTACTTTCACAATCTGTCTACAACTCGTAAGTTATCCCAAAAAGCTCTAAATTTTCGCGCTCGCTTCGCTCATGTTTTGCCTCAGTTCCATAATACTCTGTAGGGTCAACTGGGGTAAATGCGTCGTGGGGTAATTGCGTCTTTCGAGAATTACTGACAAACCCTTCACAAATTAGGCGGCACCTACATCTTCTTTTTTATTTTTTGTTGTAATATTCTGTACAAGATGGCGTTAGTTGCCTAATTTGTGATGGGTTTGTCAGTAATTCTCGAAAGACGCAATTGTTCCACAGATGCATTTGTCCCAGCTGACCCTATATTTCCCGAAAAAACTAAAGTTTTCGCGCTCGCTTCGCGCAAGTGGTTTCCTAATCGCTTACAGTGTACAATAATTATGCTTATCTCAATTCGATTGTAAAGAGCAATGATAGATCCGCAGTGGAAGGTTGCGTGAGCGAAGCGAGCGTTAAAATCTTAGGTCAAGGCTTTTTGTTATAATAATAGATGGTTAAATTTTCTACTTAACATAAATAAAATGTAATTATTAATTGAATACTTGAGTTTTCTTTTTTGGACTTGTCCGGATGAAAAAATTGCAATAAAGAGGAAAACATACGCGAGCGAAGCGAGCATTTTTATTAAAAATTTAGTCAACACTTAATTTTTTTTTTAAAATGGAGTAGAACTTTATTACAAGCATTGAGATATAATACCTACAGAGTCATAGATTTGCAACAAAAATGTACGAATCAAAACTCGGCGCACGCTGCGCATTGTGTGTGTGTGTAGAATTTTGTTGACCCCGGGGCAGAAAGTTGAGTGGCGCCCAGCTTCCCACCGGTTATTGGGTATTTCATATTTTAATCTAGATAAATTAGTTAGATAAAGTCAAGTACTACTTACAAAGTCACAAATACTTAAAGGAGGAAAAGAATACTTGGCATTTGTAAATTTTGCAACATAATGTTATTTCGTTTACGTATACGTTACATTAAGGTTTTTGGCGCCCCCTGAATATGCCGCCTCTGACTCTGCCGCCCGGGGTAAGTGCCCGTTTAGGCTCCTTCTAGATCCGGGTCTGGGGCCCAATTCGGAGATTTGAGATTCTCATCTCACCATTTTGCGTCCTTGTTGCTCTAGTTTAAATTGTCATAGGTGTGAGAGTGACCAAGATAAAATCTCATCTCATCTCACGCGCAGGAATAGCCCCCCTGGTAGTAACCTAACCGCGATCCGACTAGAACGCTGCGCGATGTAAAAACAAACCACCCGAATAAAATTAGCGACATGCCGTCTAAATTGGAGCTAAACGTGATATTTCGACTAATAAATGAAATAACGTCAAGTACCCTTCCCATAAGTTTAGTTAACGTAAACTTTTTTCGTTTACGTTTGGCTCCACACATTTAAATTGTTTACTTAAAGTTTCCGCCAGAGGCGCTTTATTGAAATGTGTGGAGCTAAACGAAAACTAAAAAGTTTATGTAACCAACAAAACTCATAGTAAGGGAAAAGTTACGTCAAACGACGCTCGGACGATATTCGACTATTTTTACTTAGAGACTGTGGCTCTTAGGTATTCTATCTCTATGGTTAGCTTTGATCAGATATACATACATGTAAAGTCTCATTACGAAAAATGGCACCTTGAAAACAAGGCTTAGATCAAGTGTAAGCATTGTTTCGCTGTCAGTCGCACTGTGATCGCGTCGGTGTCACGTCGCCTAAATGTGCTAAAAACACTAGCAAATATCATCAACTTTATTGCGGAATAATAAGGCTTAAATTCAAATGAAGTTATATGTATTTGACTATTTTGAATAGAACGTTAAGTGTCGATGCGGTACTACTATAGAGGACTGATTTTTAATGAGACATGACATCTATGTATAAACAGATCGAAGGTGACAAGGTATTTTATTGTACATAGTACTGGGGGCTTGCCACGAGTTAACGAAAACTTTTTTTGTTTTCGTTTGGCTACACACATTTAACCTAGTTCCTTAACGTTTCCACCAGTTGCGCTCTATTGAAACGCATGGAGCCAAACGAAAACGAAAAAAGTTTTCGTAAAACGTTTCCGTTTTCGTAATTACCAAAACTCTGGCAAGGGTGCTGTAGTGAAGAATGTATCTATTAATACAAAAGGGACCGCCCCCGCAGGTTTCGGCGGGCCGGGCGGCGACCAAAACGACCAGACGGAGTCGGCGGCCATTTTGAAAATAAAGGAGAGCATGCAGGAGGAAGCGAAGCGATTCGAGAAGGATCCAGACCACCCCGACTACTTCATGCCATAGGGGCGAGGGTGGTAGTGTGCAAGCGAGAGGGCAACTCTCTTTCGATTTTTTTTAGCAAAAAAAAAAAATCCAACAGTTACGTGTTTTTTTTGTGCAACGTCAAAGTTGAAGGGATGCTGATAAAAAAAAAAATGTTTTTTAAATTGATGTGAACCTTGAACTTAAAAAAAAAATAGATGAATGTTTTTTTTTTATTGAGAAAATTATGATATAAAATTATGACTTTATATTTTGTTTGACTGGAAGTTTGAAAAATATTATTTCTTTGTAATTGGTCGTAAATCGTTTTTCACTCTTTTTCTTTTTTTCGCAATGTTTGTTTGCTGAAATATAAGTTTTAGGTTTGTTGTCAATTCTGAAGGTTTCAGTTGACGGACTAAAACAGCTTAAAAGTATAGTCCCTTTAAAAAAAACCTAACGAATACAAAAACACTTTTAATAAATCGAAATCTTTATCTGATGTTGATTCTGTTTGACCATTGTCTGAACTAAACCAAATTTGACAGCTCTAAAAAGTATTGCCATCCTTTTCTCGCATTAGAAGTGAAAAGAGATGCAGATAGTTTTAGTGCTGTTTAGTTAATTTTAAACAGTGGTGGTACAGAATTAACATTACTGTCTATTTTAATGGAGAATTTGAAAACTTAAAAAACTTTGAAAACTTAAAAAAAATCGAATTTAAGTTGTGCCTGCAGGCTTGAGCACGTTGTTTTCGATTTGCGTACATTACATCTTAAAACTAAAATAGTGACGTGTGTTAAGAATTTAAATACGATCGGTAGTAAACAGCGAATAAAATGGTGTATCTGTTCAAGAAAATAATCTAAACGAAGCTTCGAAAATCGTGTCATGTCGCTTTCACAATAGTATTTTATAGGTAGTGCGAGCGAGAGAACACGATTAGCGCTGCTCCGTTTCGATTTGTTTCTCTATTGACGTGACTTGTACACTTACATTGGAGTGGATTCTTTAAAAACTTTCGCTAATCTTAACTAATGATAGCAGAATTAATGAAGATAATAGAATTTGTTTTATATTTGTGAATTTTGAATTTTTGACGTAAACTAAAGTTAATGTATGGACTAAATTTTGAAAAATTAGTTGATTGAACAGTAGGATGAAAGTTATAATCTACTCCAATGTTTGTTTATTCTGAATATTCTAGTAAAAAAAAAACATTTTTTAAACTTAATCGTATTAAAAATTTAAACACAGGCATCAAGGCCGCCAACTTGCCAAAAAAAAAAATTCAAAATTTTCCGAACCAATTCTTTTTAAAGTATTTAAGTGATCTCATACTTATTCGCGATTTGGTAGGTTGGCGTTTTTTTTGTTATTTTTTCAACGATCTGACTAAAAAAAGGTTTTTTATATGGTATCCCTGAAATCTTCCGTGATTTTAATTTATTTTTTCCTTTTGTAGTAGACAGTTGTAGTTTTGTAGCCGGCTTTTTAGGTATATTTCGTGGGTTTTGTTACTATTTACGTTTTTGTATGCACTTGGGAATGAATTTAAAAAAATGGGAATAAATCCTACACTCAGTAAAAAAATAATGAAAATAGTGAAAGTATAGTGTTTTCCTTTCTATGTATTAATACATGATAATTAGGGTTTTATAGATTTTTTTTTATATAATTTCGAATAAAAATGTATGTATGGATTTTACATAATATATTTTGTATGTTTAATTTGGGTGATGTTCTGGTTATTTGGCTGCAGTAATGTTAAAATGAGTATACATAATTTTGTATATATTTGTTATAAACACAGTAGTTGTCAGCAATACTGATTGAAAATCAAATTATATAGGGAGTTACGAAAAAACTGTTGGATGATTGATGGGCAGGTACACACACTTATAACTATTCGTGCAAAAATACCAAAAAAATGCACGTTGAAAACAGCAAGAGTCATGACCGGTTTAAGAACGCGAGAAAAAAAGGAAATTTCACAAAAATGTTAACATCATATTTTGGCGGCTTTTATTCTAAGAAAACAGCGGCACGACGCGATAAAACCGACGCGATTAGTGTCTGCGTTCGTGAAGCCAAAGTGTCAAGCAGTAATAAGGTTCAATATACCACAGAAGCCATAAAGAAAAGTTGAAGTTGAAGGTTCAATATTGGTCATTTTAAATTAAAGCCATGTTTGGACCCAACGAGGGCAATGTGGAGCCCGGGCAATATACTCGTATTAATCAATGATACCTACGATGGCGCACGCTTAGAAGAAACAGAAGACACATTACTAGCTGTTACCCGCGACTTCGTTTGCGTTTATACAGAAAAAAGTATCCGAAAACCTTCCTCGTGAAATAGTGTAACTCATTACCAAATACCATTAAGATGCGTTCAGCCCTTTAGCCGTGAAAAGCCTACAACGGACAGAGTCATACTTTAGTATGGTTAACCGAAAATATTACTGCAGTCAAAGCAATATGTATTTTAAGTCACACAAATAATAATGAATAGACTATCATATGGACATCTTTTGATGTATTTATATAACACAATTTATGTATATAATTTATACACAAATGCGATTATTGTACAAGACACCTTGACTTCTGAAACCCTTGATCAGTATCGACCTATTTTGGCTTGCTTGAGTTTGTCTCTTTCCTGTCTCTTTGGTTAGGAATGTCACGTGAGAGAGAGGGACCGAGATAATCTTGAGCGTGCCAGGGTAGGGTCTATTTATCAGTGATGGGAATGGCATTAAGGTGTATGGTAAGGCGCTGCAGTTGTCTCGCTCGCTCGCGACACTATTTTATTATCCCATATAAAATTATAGAATGTATTTTTGATAAATTTGCCTCTATCAATGTATTGAAAATAGTATTACAAAGTATTTAGTATAATTATTATGTTGATATTTATAGTTTTCACCTAAAAAAACGTAACCACTTAAAAAAAAAGTGTTTACGTTTCTCTGACACTCATTATAAATATCAACTTGAAAATTATTCTAAATACTTTGTAATACTGTTTTCGCATTTGTAGCATTGCATTGATAGCAGCAAATTTATCAAAAATACATTATATAATTTTGTATCGAATATAATAGTGTCGTGAGCGACACTGCTGCCGTGCCTTACCAACAACTCAAAGAGTCAATGATTTTGATATCGACTCAAACAAGTTCTCATACATTTGCAGTGTCCCAAAATCAAAGTTCCAACTACCTCATTTCGTGTCACCGTGCGGCCCAAACAGTACTCTGGTACGAAGCCAAGGGCAGCGTTAATTACGCAACTCATATAACACGACTAAAAACTCAAAAAAATACGCTCGTTTGGCCCCAGCCTTGTACATGTATCTTCTTAGCAATTAACGTCGTATAGCCTCTGAATAGTTATATCGGAATAGTGTTTTGTCTTTTTCTTTTATTTACATTTTTAAGCTAGATCGAAAAAGACAAAAGACTGCGAAACTGTTCTGAGGCAATACAACGTTTATTGTTAAGAGGGATTATAGACATTTTGAAACTGTATCATCTTTAGAAGCTACGTCAATGACGAAAAGAATCGAAACGAAACAGCGGTAATCGTGTCATCTCACTCGTATTATCAATATTGTGTGAATGTGCGAGCGAGATGACATGAATAACTCTGCTTCTTTAGATTCGTTTCTTTAACCAATCAAGCATGATCCAAAAAGACAAGGTCTAGCATTCCGGGAGCAAACACGTAATGACGTCACTCGTCATCGTCATCTGTCTCTTTCGAACTATTTGTAAATGACTTATTTCGGTCTTGCTTTAAGCATCGATTGACGTCACTGCGTGTTGCCCACGTGACCGGAATGCGATACCTGGCGGAGTATATTATTATACCATGCAATCAAGTAATAATATCCTATAGGATATGCGTAATGGAGACAGTATCGATGTTGAACCAGGGTATCAGTTGTAGTCAAGGTACATTATACATATACACTCGATATACATGATTATATTTAACTTTTTTTGTGGACGAGCGTTTTAAAATAATTCAGCGCATAATTTTTCTGCTACATCTGCGTTTTAACGGCTCGAGCGTCGGCTTGACATTTACACATAACAACATTGATTTGTCAAATAGGACGTTTAGAATCGACATATCTCGTTTCGTCGACTGCAATTGTCAAATATGACGTTTAGAATCGACAGAACTCGTTGCGTCGACTGCAATTGTCAAATATGACGTTTAGAATCAACAGAACTCGTTTCGTCGACTGCAATTGTCAAATATGACGTTTAAAATCGACAGAACTCGTTTCGTCGACTTGATAGTATCAACTGTAAGGTCTACGTTACACTGAACTAAATTCCTTTGCCAATCATCTGTGCTGCGGCAGAATGCTAAAAATTTTTTTTGCAAAAACATTTTTTAGCAAAAATTTCTTGCTAAAACATTTTCTTGCTTTCGGCCGCAGATGATTGGCGACGGAATTTCCGGTCAGTATTGCGGAGGGCTAACGCGTTGCTAGGCCTTTGACGCAGCCCAAAAAAGTAGCAGAAAACCGCGTACCGCACTTTTAAATATCATTAAAAGAAACAATATCAACAATTCGGTCGTATATACATACATTTTGAATAAACTAAAAAAATTATTATGTTCGTTCATAAAAATAAATAAATAGTTATTTTTTATTTGCGCTAGCGTACATTATTTTGTAAGCTCTTAATGTTCCTAGATTTGTATTTTTTTATTTTAAGTCCAAATGTCGTTTTTAGGAATATTATGTCAAATGTAATTATGACAGTTAGCTGACAGAAAATGTTAAGTAGGTACCCTTTTTAATTTACGAAAATATAATACCGATTCCATTTGTAATTGCGAATTTGTTTTACAAAATCTGTAATTTAATTATACAAAATTTGTAATTTAATTTTACAAACTTTGTAATTACATCTTACAATTTTTGTCATAATTTTTTAAAGTTGTAATTTTTTTGCAGTTGAATTATATTCTCAAAAACGACATATTATATTATATTTTGGTTTTTTATAACCTTTCCGAAGAGTAAATGTAATGAAGATATTGGAATCAAATATATCCATGGGAATAAGCATTTATTCAAGGTTGAATATTTTTATCAAATGAATTAACAAATTTGTAAAAATATTTAATAAACAACTATACAACGGAGGCCTATATTCTAAAAAAAAAACTTAGTAAAAATAAGACTAAGGACATGGCAGTTAGATATACTTCATTTCACATATTTCTTTAGTAATTTTCACCAAACAAATTGTACCTATTTATTTTTAATTGTATTTACATTATAGAAAAATACTAAAGTTTTTCAAAAAGTTTTAACCACAAGGCAGGTCTCTGAAATGTAAAACAAAAATGGTTCCTTATCGCCATTTTGGTAGGGAGCCCTATGAAAAGGCATGTAAATACATACTATAAAATTGATATAATTTCTGGTACAATATTTAATACGGTATGCTTAAAAATTTACATGAAGTGCAATTAAAAAAAAAGTTATTTTTTTGACATTTGACATGCCAGAAATTATAGCTGTACAAAATGTATTTAAGCCTGGTTTACACGGGGCGAGTAGCCTGGGCAAGTTGAATGGAACGTTATACTTCGAAAAACTCGTATTTGCTTTGATTTGACGGCAGAGGCACGATTAACTTATATTTTAAATGTTAGTATTTGTTAGAGTTTATTTCTATGTTGAATCAAAGCAATTATGTATAACATTAGCCTTATTCAGAACGCTAAATTGCTAAATCTAAACATTGTAAAAATACATCTCAAATGCTGTTAAAAAGTGTTATTGCTGTGTATTAGACAAAGACATCAATATTTTTAGCTATTTTTACATTTAGAAATTTTGCTTTCTGGATAGGGCCTATTGAGTTGTTATGGACGGCGTGCTGGAGATGACACCGCAATACATTGTGATTGTGATATCTCATTGAATATTGACATTCTGTCACTCGTTAGAGAAATTAATCTTATTTACGAATGTTTCTTGGTTTACACTAAAATAGAAAGTACAATAAAACACGTTACCTTACTAAAGCGTCTAACCAGTGACATGAGTGAAGTTGTGTAAGGTAACTGAACTGAAATGAAACAATGCGGCGAAGTGTTCATCTCCAGAACGCGGTACATAGTTACTCAAAGATTAGTTGGAAGTTCATGAAAGATTAATTGACGTTTTGTAATAACAGTGACAGTGACAGCGTGTGGCTTCCAATTTTGACGTGACGACTAGCACATACACTGGATTGTGTGAAGAGGTATACAGAACGTATCTGTCACCTCGACGTAAATTGAAGCAGTCTATTTTTGACCTTTTCAAATGTTGTCGTCAACTGCACAACGCGAATTTTTTTGCAATTTTATTTTGCTACATGTAAACTTTGACAACAACCTAAGTATTTTTTGCAAAAATATGAACAAATTTGACAATGTAAGTAATTGTTGCAATAATTATACAATTCTTGCAACGTGTAAGTTCTGACAAAAATGGAATCAATTCTTACAGAACCATGGGTAATTTATGTAAAATTCATTCTTGCTAAAATGACAAGAATTCTTTAACAGTTCTTAAAGTGTAAGTAATTCTTAAAAATGTAAGTTGACGAAAAATACTTTTTGATGTTTTTAACCTTTTAATAGCCAGAGTTGGTATTAATCCGGCAAAAAATTTCGCCGGGGTCGAAGATATTGTTCGCTTAGGCGGCGATCTTTGCCGGATAAATCCATCTCATATAAAGGGTTGTTTTCAATTTATTTCGTGGTCACAAATGCGTCAGTACCCGTGTTTTGCACTATTATAAACTAGAGTGGTTATTATAATAAAGAAATGAAAATTTTTATACCCTGAGATAGATGTGTTGTAACAATTGTTTTTTTTTTCAAGTAATTTCACTATAGAATAGGATTATTATTTTCTTGAGGTGTATGGAAAAAAACTGTATAAAATAGTATATTTCTTATAGAGATTTCGGAGGTAGATGTTAAGTTGTATTTGGAGCATTCGCTCTGTCCATAGATCGCAAGTTTGGGTTCTTTTAGTGAAAAAAAAACATAAAAAATGGAATCTCGACTGAAATGTTCGATTTCAACATGTATCGATAAAAATTGTAAATAAAATCAATTTGGACGATTGTCATTTATCTTTGATACATTTTTGTGTCAAAATTGAAAGGTTAAATCAATTTTTAGCGAATTATACACTAAACGGACCCAAAAGTTGTAAATTTAAGCAGCGTTTATTAAAAATATTAGATTTAAGTGATTTTAGTGTAAACAAAAAAATAGATTTCAATGCAAGATTTTTTTATCATAATTGATTAATGATATACATAATTTAATCTTTTTTTTTATTTAAATTACATTGTAGTGTGAGGTTGTATGTTGTTTTTAAGAAATATTATTTTCCTTCATTTTGTGAGTTAGGTAAATTAATTATTTTTTTCTTATCGATGTAATGTTTATATACTTACATAAATAGTTATTATATATTAATCGATTGTTTTATTTTATATTCCTTACATAAATAAACACCTGACAGACATTTTCTCTTAGGACGAACAGTCGAATTCTTGTCCCAAACGGAATCGGCTGGAAATTTTCTTCGGATAAATTTGAGTCAGGCGCTGAAACGAACGCTGTGACGAATATAGTTTTCAATTCTGTTCTGCGCAATATAACATTACGTGCGAAAAAAATGTCAGGGTTTTTATTTGGGGCTTCAAGTAAATACGTAAATAGATCTGAATATGTCATCTGCTACATGACTGGAGCCCGGTATATGGCGACAGGGTCGCCCCCTGTCTCAGTTGGGACTGAATATCGTCCAGCGAACTGCGGGTGTTGTATAACACCTCTGCTAGCCCCCTCGGGGAAAAGGCCTGACAAAATGTATATTCAAGTAAATGTAATCAACTATTGGCATAGAGACAGTGATTTTTTATAAATGTGTTAGGTATGACTGATGTGCGGTTCTCATTGACAATATTAAAGAGGTGGTTCTCGTCTTGACTCCGCACTATAATACTGTCGATCTATTATGGTATGACGCGATCACGCGACGTTAAGGTGGATTACACACTGCTCAGCGTAACGCGACGGTACGCGAGAACGCGTTGTTGACCGTAGTTGGTATCTACCGTCTTGTACCTACTGTCAGAATACAAGGCACTGGTTTTGCGTATAGTAATACCTAAAGGTACTACGAGTATAACTAAGAATAACATTCTGCCCGTCAAAGTGAAAAACTTTTTAGAACATAATTTTGCAAAATTCGAAAGAAAAATAATCGAGTCTCCATACAAAATAACTAGTCACTTAGTCATGTGATCAAATTTGGATGGAGACTTGATGGATTTTGGAGAGAGAGAGAACAACACCCTGTAATGCTACATCCAAAACCAGCATCTTGTATAAACACGCGCAGGACGACACGGCTACGTTGACTCTCCGCGTGAATGATGTATTAAAAAAAATAAAAAAATAATGACTATGCTGTTGGCCACTGAGGCCTCGACAGCGTACCGGGCATTAGGCAAGCGCAGAGGGCGTAGAGATGTAAGGAGCAAGTAAGCGAGGCGAAGGGCAGAGTGTGTCGCTTAAGTGACCAGTGTGCGATCGCCTTTAGTACATTGCATGTCCAATACGCCATGTGTGAAGTCTCCCACACACATTAGAATATGAAATCACAGTCGACGGTTACGGCGGCTATTGGTTAATATTGTATCTTGGGTACTGTCGCCCAGACAATGGTGTGCAAAATATTAAAGCAGTATACCTACCTATGCTCTTTTCACAACGCCAAAATGCTAAAAAAGTTGTCTAGCTAATAATATGAGTAAATTACTTGTCTTTGTTACTGCTGCGGATTAGAAGCGATGATAGTCTAGTCGGAGAAGACTTGCCTCTCAAGTCAGAAGGAGCGGGTTCAGACCCAGCCGCAGGCACGCACCAATTTGTTCATCGTGCGAACATAATACATAAATAATGTCATCTGCTACGGTTCTGGAGCCCGGTGTATGACGACAGGCTCGTCCCCTGTCACATTTGGGACTGAAAATCGTCCGGCGAAGTGTGGGTGTTATACACCCTTGCCAGCCCCATTGGGGAAAAGGCGTGACGATATGTATGTATGTTGGTATTACGTATTAGACAAGAACATCAATACTTGTAGCTAGTTTAGATTTTGCAATTTTCTGTTCTGCGAATAAACGATAAACTAGTTTACTGACCGAGCATAGCGAGAGCTCTGAGTCTACTAAAAAACTAGACATTTGTTTGTTCGTACTTATCTATTTACGATAATTTGAATAGGTTTGTAAAAATAGTTATTTAATATAAATGGAAACGTAGGTCGTTATAAAAATAGGTAATTAGCCAAGCCAAATTACACAAGGGATTTTGGAGAAATACATGGTCTCTGTTCGCGGCAAACTGAAACTGAATAATTAGTTCTAAGTTTAAAATTATGACAAAAAAAAACACTCAAGAATAAAATTTTGTACGCGGCTGTCCATATCGTATATCGTGTACAAAGTAAAGACTGTTATGTGCGGACCCTCCTTTGTTTAAGCATTATTTGCCGGAAGCACTAAATAATTCAGAACTAAAGCCAGCTTAGCTCCGTGACTTTAGACAAGGCGGTCATTTTTGGTTCAGAACCCTTGGCGAACAACATTCTCCAAACACGAAAATATCTAGTAATTTAAACGTTTTATCGAAAAAGCGGGATCAAAAATAACTAATTTTAAGATCTGTGAACTTTTTTGGCTTCGCACATTCTGATTATTCCTTCAATCTGCCAGCAACTATTCAGCTTTTCCATTCAAGAACTACGAAAATCTTACCGTGCAATTTGCTTAATTTCAATTGTAAATGAGTAATTGTTATGTTTGAAAAACTAAGAATACTATTTTACGTTTTTCTTACGTTATTTGTACCGTATCTGTTGCAAGAGTTTATTTCTGCTATTTTAATAAATAAATTGAAAACGTGTAATAACTGCAGGTCATGTAACCGATGATAACATGGAATTGTTGAGTTTGATGGTATTTTTTATTGGCTTCGGGAGTGTCTTGTCTGAGATAAGTTTGAGATTTGGTAAGTCTGAAAATATACTGTACTATTTTTTAAATGTTGCTTAATTTTCCCCCATTTCTATTTACCAGTTGATACCTATTAAGCTTATTTAGAAAAAAAAAGTTTCAAATATTTGACAAGAAAATCTGATAGAAGTTTCAAATTATTAAAATGTCGACCAACTATATATTTTTTTTAAATTATTGACTTGTTAACATTAGTTTCATTCAATGTAACTTGTTAAGTTAATTTTGAATTAACCAGATAATTTATATGTTTTATTCATTATTTTATTATTTTTATAACTTTAAAATGCTTTATGACTTACCGTTCTTGATACAATTTTAATCTTCTGTCCTTTTCCACCAGTTTTCATAATCGAATCTCATGAGCGCGATCTAGGGGGAACCATCGGTCGAGCTTTAAAGGCAGTTGAGGCGTCCAAACCTGGAGCGAGGCTCGCTGATGATGTAGTCATCCTCGACAGAGAGGAAGAGGAGCAGAGCTATAGGATGCGTGAGTAGAGAGAGAGAGAGAGAAAAAAAGCATCGATCGAACGTTTCAGGCAGAAAGGCGTCAAAACTTGGAGCGAGGGTCGCTGGCGATGTAGGTAGTTATCCTCGACAGAGATCCTCCGTACCAAAATTGTTCAAATCTCAGTCTGCTTTTAGAAATTTTGGATTAGGATCGAATATAAATACGATCAGAAGAATGAATCACGTTTTAATAAAAACTTATACATACGGACTGAGATTCGAATAATTTGATTTTATTTTTTTTGGAATTCGAACGGTAACGTGGTAAACACGCATTCATTAAATCACCTTAATAAATAATCACATGAATAAAGATTTTGAATGAATACCTACAGTTTTCTAGCCTGCATTACCTGCATTCATACTCTATCGACCAGAAAAAAAATATCAGTAAACAGATTTTTTATTATTCGTTGATAGGCGCAAAGAGTGCCTATACAAACTTACTTTGTAATGAAAAGATAGGAGCGCGCTTGGTTATAATCTCGGACGCGGGCTATGATGAAGCCCAGTGCCGTCTTTAACCTATTGGAGGCCCTGGGGGGCTATTCCTGCGCGTGAGATGAGATGAGATTTTATCTTGGTCACTCTCACACCTATGACTATTTAAACGAGAGCAACGAGGATGAAAAAAGGTGAGATGAGAATTTCAAATCTCCGAATAGGGCCACTGGTCATATTAGGATAATGGGGCCCCTATGACTTTGACAGAACACTATTTTGTTAGAATAGACAAAGAAAGTAGATAAACATGCATGCTGAAGTCGGAAAGCCTAATTTTTGGGCGAGAGTAGAATAGTAAAAGCTAGCAAGTTGGTATTGTAGTCAGTAATTTTGTTACGATTTCTTCGAATTATTAAGTTTTTTGGTAATATTTCGTTTGGTGATCTGACAGGAACTAGGGACTTTGTTTTTGATCTGAGGGGGCCCTATCGATCGCGAGGGCCTGGGCACTTGCCTTAAGTGCCCACGTGGAAAAAGGTGTCTGAGGAAGCCCCTCTGCTCGGTTTGGTCCATTTCCAAAGTTGTCCACTTTCACTGTTATAACGTCCTTTTCCCAAGTTGTCACCCATCAAATCCTTACTACGTACTACTAAAGCTACTGGAGCACACTTGACTAGAAGAAACCGATTCATTTGGGACTTGAAGACACACAGATTATTGATCGAGCGGAGCGAGGCCTGAGAATTTACTGGAACATCCCGGGATTCGTTATTATCGTTCGACGGTAACTTGAGTTTCGTTGATCCAAACTTTATGAAATTTTGCTGGTAAGCACCTATATAGTTCATGCAAATATGATTTAAAGCTTAAATGTAAGCGTAATCGGACGATAAGTTATGGTGATTAGCGAGGTCTCCGTTCGAGGCTAACTACTTACTAGCACTTAACTAGTTTTTGGACTAGTCATCAGCAATGATAGCCTGGTTAGAGAAGGTCCGCCTCGCAAGCCAGATGGAGTGGGTACAAACCCAGCCACACCAACACACACACCAATTTGTTCATTGTGTGAACATATGTGCGTATTCTGTGTCATCTGCTACATGAATGGAGTCCGGTGTAAGGCGACAGGCTCACCCCCTGTCACATTTGGGACTGAATATCGTCTGGCAAAGTGTGGGTGTTGATCACACCTCTGCCAACCCCCTCTGGAGACAGGCGTGACGATAGGTTAAGTCATCATCTCCTTCCTTCCCAGTATGCTCCTCCGTCTCCAAAGGCGTGTCCTCCATCGTGGACGTCTCCTGGTCCCCCTGGGAGCTGGCGGCCCAGCTGTCTTCGGAGGCGGGGGTGCCGCTCGTTCGGAGCACCCTGGGCTCGCAGCCGCTGGTTGCAGCTTTAGACCAGTACTTGAGCTACAGGAATGCTACTGATGCTGCCATCATTGTGGAGACTGAAGCTGGTAGGTTTGGAAGATCAGAATGACAAAGAAAAATAATTATTTAATTCAATTTCTACTAGCGCTCCGCTTTGGCTTCTCAAGGTAAGCTATAAACCTACCGTGAAAAAAAATGTACATAACTGATGGTAAAAACCACATTAAAATCTATTGCTTGGTTTAGGAGGAGGCTTGTAGGACGGAAGCGACTTGATGTCGAGAAAAGAAGAGACAGAGATTTACACAGATAACACAAATTAAAAAAGTAAACACTAAATAACTAAAACGCTAAAGTTCAACCAAAATTGACTTTGATTTGTTCCGGTATTTACTATCACCAGGACCGTCTTTAACTTATTGGAGGCCATGGTCATATTAGGATAATGCCCCTATGACTCTGAAAGAACACAATTTTGTTAGAGTAGACAAAGAAAGTAGATAAACATGTTTGCTGAAGTCGGTAAGCCAAATTTCTGGGCGACATCTTCGCCCATGTATCGCTTCGCGCATGTAAAAGCTAGTAAGTTGGTATTGTAGTCAGTGATTTAGGTTAGATTTCTTCGAATTACTTATAAAAGTTTTTTGGTAATAAATATTGGTTATCGTTTGGTGATCTGACAGGAACTAGGTACTTTGTATTTGATCTGGGGGGCTATTCCTGCGCGTGAGATGAGATGAGATTTTATCTTGGTCACTCTCACACCTATGCCGTTTCAAGCGAGAGTGACAAGGACGGAAAAAGATGAGATGACAATCTCAAATCTCCGAATAGGGTCCCTGAGGAGGGCCCCTATCGGTCGCGGGGCTCTGGGCACTTACCTAAAGTGTCCACTGGGAAAGAGGGGTCTGACTATCACTGAAACAGTTCGCCTTGCAACGAATTGACTTTGACCCGACCCAATTTTGATCAGGGGATCCCTACCTTGGGGAAGTGTCTTATGGTGCTCCTAAACTGCCCCTCTACCACCCACGGTTCATCCAACCTTGTTTTTATACGGACCGAAACTGTAAGCCTTCTGACTTTCGCCGGACTGCTCTACAAATTGTGTCCTCTTTAGCACTCCTGGACGGGCCATATTTTTGCTGCAATACTGGCAATTTTACCGACTGTAGCCCGGCCATCATCATCTATTAAGAAATCTATAACTACATGACTTGGCAACACTCATAATATTGTGCCACACTCATATTATTGTAGCAATTTTGCCGTAAAAATATGGCACTTTTAGGAGCACCCTTACCACAGTATTCTTGCGTACTTCACCCACCCTGCACAGTTGCACACCCTTACCCTATCGGAGGACCCTTGCCCTAACTTGATTTCTCACTAGTGGCGCTTCTATTCACATATTTTTTAACCTTCTAAAATATAATTTCTATGTCTAGATGTGGACAAGACGCTATACCGTCTCCTCGGGTCATCAGACACACGCGTGTGGACGCACGCAGGCCTGACGCGGGAGTCCGCGCGGGCGCTGCGGGACATGCGTCCTGAGCCAAGCTTCCATGTCTTAGTGGGGGGGACAACGTTCATTATGGACACTTATGGGAGGGTGGGTGGTGTTTATTTCTAATTATGTAGATTTGGGCAAGAAAATACCGCCTGCTATGCTGACATATTAAATGGTTTGTGAATAGGTTTTCAAATTCATTAGTATTTTTTATTGTTTAAAAATTACCACCACCAAACCTTGTCGTTTTTTTAATTTAAAATGCGCACGGAGTCTACGGACTCCGGGGACCGTGATCTTTGTTAACATAAATCTTAATTATTTTATTAAGGGGAGTACAGGTAGAGGGGGGTTAGTTATTAAGTCTTAATCTAAGGTTAGGTTAAAGGTTATCAGATTTACTTATTGCATTGTGAGTACACCACGAGCAGACCAGCGACCCGCAAGCAGCACCCGATCACGAGTATGACGCATGTGCCAGCCATCGCTCTCTCAACCATATTTGAGGGAAGAGAACGACCCGACACACGACGCCGCCGCAAGAAGGTGCCTTCGATAGTGAGCATGAATGCTCGATGTACCCACAATTTATTTAAAACGCGAAAAAAAAAGCCTTGGCGTGCTGCTCGTCCCGGTCCTTTACATAAAAAAAGTCACAAGCTAATGTTGGAAAACTTTAAAATGAATACATAGAAAAGAAATCGCCAAAGGATCGATAGATAAAGCCTTTATTCGCTGACCATTACGCTCGCCTTGTCTCCCCTCGTGCTCCCCGTCAAGGTGCTCTACGTCAATGATAAGTTACAAACTAAACTCCCCATAGGCCGTAAAAGAGAAGCTGGTCCGTCGCCCGCACCGCTGGAGCCTCGTCTTCACAGACTACCCTGGACCGACCCTCGACCTGTCTCCCCTTGTGCTCCCCACCACGGTCCTGTTCGTCGATGATAGGGAGTGCTGCAAGCTGACTGGCGGGAGGGATGAGTGCAACTGTCCTTCGGATGGAAAGGTGAGAATAGACTAGAATAATCTTTACTGTGATTGAGTCACAGTTTCTTAACAATTGTAACTACTAGTGGCTCTGTGAGGTGTAGACATCGCGGCCGGCATCTGTCCTTCTCTACAGGGTCACCCTCTCTGGTTTCTTCCTCTCAGGTCGCATTCCTCACCCATTCTTTTGAAATTTTGTGAGCAGGTTCGATAACTGTACAGAATACTGCCGTCTTTGTACTTCTTTACTCTACAAAACTTCAAGGCTAGAGTAAATAAGTACCATGTAGGTCGTCGTGCTCTATCTCAGACCACAACGTCGCTTAACATCAGGCGAGTTGGTGGTCAAACGTCGATAAAAAAAAGGATTTTATTGCCGTGTCAGTTTTTGGATAATTTAAAAATTACTTACACATTTTTTTTAAATCATGTCACCGCCATTAAAAAAAATAAACAAAGTCTGACTCGACAAAAAAAAATATCTAGGTGCATAATTATCGAACAACCTAGTTACAAAATTTCAAGAGAATCGGTTAAGAAATGCGACCTGAGAGGAAGACAGAGATCCGGACAGCAATCCAGACAGAAATCGGACATACGAAACCATTTTTATCGAAGCTGAAGCAAACTTTGCTCGCTACGCTAGCTCGGTTCATAAGGAATTCATGCATGGGAAGAGTCGTAAACCTGGAAATACCTATGCAAGGAGTCGGGTATAATTAGAATAAAAAAGGGATGGGCGGACGTGTCTAGTTCGCTCATTTATGGCAAGACATAACACGCTCTTTATCGTCCTAAGTAGTTCACTTGCGCACTATTTTAACATTTTTAAAGATATTAAACCACAAAATATGGTTCTATAAAATTGTTGTCGAAAATAACATTAAAAAGGATGACCTAAGTCAGTTTAACCTAAGATGCCTGAAATTAGATTTAAAGTTACGCCCATTTTTCTAAAGGCAAGGTTTTGTATCAATAATTTTATTACCTCCCAGCGTCCCCAACTGATCCTCACTGCTCTGGTCCACCACCTCATCACCGCCTACTCCAAGCTGGACCAGGAAGTCATTACCGCCAGGGTGTCCTGCGAGCAGCCGCGCTCCGACCTGAACTCCAGCAAGCTCCTGCAGCAGCTTGCTGATGATGGAGACAATGAGACGCTGTTCTATTGGGATGAAGACAGGTACAGCTCAGTGCCGGATTAAGCAAGCGTGAGACTCTTAACAAATATCAGGGGCCCTCAAAAATCAAATGCCCTTGAAATGCATTCCATATTAAAATGTAAGATATCTATATAAAACTTTAACAAAAAAGCTTATCGAGATTAATGTGACTTGAGAAATAAGAAAAGAAGAGAGAGAATTGAGAAAATAAGACTCGTCAAATAATTATTTTTAAGTTGGCACCGCATGTCTACTCTAAAAATAGCGGTGTAGGGTTTTATTGTCTTTCGTCTTTCGTGCGGGCGGCTGAAGGCGTGGGGCCCTTAGAGTTTGCTGATTCCTGCAACATAGCTAATCCGGTATTGGTATAGCCGTATTTATTACAGAACCCTAAAAAAATGTTACTAGCTGCTAGCTGGCTAGGAATACAATGTATTAAATAACAATAAATCAAATTATGTGCTATAACGCGGGGGAAGTTGGGCTTCTTTGTCCCCTTAATCCGTTACTGCTTTTCTATGATACCTATTTCTATGCAGGTTTAATGTCTTGAGATACATTTAGAACTGGAACCCGGTGTGTGGCGACAGGCTCTGTCACATTTGCGGCTGAATATTGTCCGGCGAAGTGAGGGTGTTGTAACATACCTCTGCCAGCCCCTTCGAGGGAAAGGCGTGACGATGTGTATGTTCAACGCAGGTCGTCTCTTGAACTCCGATCTCGGTACGTCCTCTCCACCTACGCTCCGAGGGAAGGTCTGCAGCAGGCCGCGGTCTGGTCTGCTGGCGAGGACTTCCATCTGCTTCCCGGAGTCATTCTACCACCGCTCAGGATGTTCTTCAGGATTGGAACTTCTCCCGTAAGTTTTAAGAAGAGGCTAGACTCTCTTCGTTTCATTTTAAGAATAATTAGTAGTGCACCTGGAACTGAGACCTCGTGCGGTCGTCGGACCGCTAGAGTGTGGAATACTCTGCCACAGTGTGTTCCGGATGTCACTTTTTTTTTAAAAAATTTTTATTATATTGTTAACTTAAATACAACTACAGCTTAAACTAAACATGCCCATAAAACCAATGCGGTTTGTCTAGGACAAACAGTTCTCACCCTTATTTAGCTTAAATATGCCATATTATGTAATAATATAAATACTTAAAGAATAAAATAAAAATATATATACTTAAAGAAACTAACTAAATATAATATAAATACTTAAAGAAACAATGATTATATCGTACATCGCGCGCGCGCTCACCCAAAACAGCAGCTGTTGTAGGTATCGGCTACTTATAATACTAGGTAATAATAATATATAATAGGTATAATACTAGGTACTTATAATCTGGGTGTGTTCAAGTCTCGAGTGAATCGGTTTCTTCTAGGCAAGCGTGCTCCATCGTAGGCCGCATCACTGCTTATCATCAGGCATGTTGGCGGACAAACGCAAGCCTATTATAATATAATAATAATAATGTTACATCTTAGGCCGTACCCTGGACCATGCCGAAGCTGGATCCCCTGTCAGGGGAAATGATGATGACGGAGAACGGGCAGCCGGAGTACGAGGGGTACTGCATCGATCTGATCGCCAGGCTGGCTGAGGTGAACCACTTGTTTAGTTGTCTACTGGTTGTAGTGTGTAAGGGCGCTGTGTGGCTGGTGTGAAAATATGGCACGTCTAGGGGCCATATTTCACTGCAATACTGGCCCGGTAATACTGGCAATATTGCCGCCTGTAGCCCGGCCATGATCAGCCATGCTAGAATTGATTGAACAAATGGCCCGGCCACACTCAATTTTTTGCCGGGCCCGTATCGTTCTAAAAATATGGCCCGGCTAGGAGCGCCCTAACTTCATTTATTTATAGGGAAAATCAATAGCTGAAGTAAGTTAATATGATTAAAAAAATAAGAACAGAGCAAAATAGTTACGGATGACAGTTTACGTAATTGTACCCTAGGCAACCATTGCAAAATATGTAGAAAAACCACAGAACATTGTTTTTCAGGCAATGGAGTTTGACTACGAAATAATATCTCCAAAAACCGGTGGCTTCGGCAAGAAACTACCGAATGGTACCTGGGACGGGGTCGTGGGTGACCTCATGAGGGGGGTAAGTGTGGGGGGCTGTGTGTGGTGAGTATGCTTAGGTGTGGATAATGTGTGGGTGTGGGTGGTAAGGAATCTGAATTGTTACCGTCTGCCCTCACACTTTTCAGTCTGTCCCCATGCGGTGGGAGAAAGTAACACTTATGGCTATCGGCCCCCACGGCGCGGTGGCTGACCAAAGTGTTCAGTGTTTATTACCGTCTGTCCCCACTAACAAACTTTTGCAGTGGCAGATGGTAACTAGGTAATTCCTTTTTGAGAGTGTTGATACGTGTCTGTGTCCACACTTACGATGTGATTATGGGTGCACGTTTTATGGGAAGAAGAAACTTTGTTTGCACTGAATGAAACTAGATGGCGCTGTTTGACGTTGAAACGTGTAAGTCAAGCCATATTGTATGATAACGTGAAAATGAACTATACCCAGTATCAATTACTTTACACGTGTGTTCCTCAGATCAACCTAGAGAATAAGATGGCGCACGGCGTTTGAATTAGGTGAAGCCAAAAACCATTCAAAAAATACGCCACTCGCTTGGTCATTCTTATTTTGACATTATGTGCATTGTTGTATGGTATAATTTCGTGTACATAAATATACACCGTGTATTATGAAAGTGTAACCAGGACTAGATTTTGAGGTTCTTTTTAAAAACAGTGCAGTTTTTTTACAAGTCAATTTTGAAAAAGCCGTGACATTAAACTCTTACAAATATGTGCAGTTTTAGGATATTAAATCTATTAAGGTTGTATATTGGAACGGAAATGGCTAACGTAGAGTTTGGGAATAAATATTAGTTATCGTGCAATTGTAAATGTTTTTCATGGCAACATTACCACGTACACTACTTTAATAAAGAAGTGGCTTCAGCGAGATATAACGCAGTGTTCCATCTTTTCCTCTAGGTTGATCTGAGGTGTGATCATTGTAATGTGTTTTGTCGAAAATATTTTAGGAAACCGACATGGCAGTGGGTGCGTTGACGATGACAGCCGAGAGAGAAGAAGTGATAGACTTCGTTCCGCCGTACTTTGAGCAGACTGGGATTCTCATCGGTTAGTTTACTGTCACGTCATATTATCAGATGAACTAAGTTTTATTGATCTAACCCATGGTATAATAATATACTCCGCCAGGCATTCAGAAACACGTAGTGACGTCAATCGATGCTAAAGCAAGACCGAAATAAGTCATTTACAACAAGTTCGAAAGAGACGGATGATGACGTTATTATGTGTTTGCTGAATGGTAATTAAACTAGAATTAAGGAAAAATCCATACCTTCAGTATCTAAATTAGTTTGATAGTCTTATCCCTTGTTTACACTAAGGTAGAGGTCTAATAGACAATTGATCTACATTTAGTCGTTAGAGCGCTAGCAAGCGAAGCCTCTATGTTTCAGCTTCGACAAAAATGCTTTCGTATGTCCGAATTCCGGATCTCTGTTTTCGTCTCCATGTCGCATTTCTCAACCGATTCTCTTAAAAGTTTGTGAGTACATTCAATAATTACGAGTATATCGTTTTATTTTTGTCGAGTCAGTTTTTTGGGGGGCTGAGCTACCCACGTCCGTAGGAGTGTACTCAATTCTGATTCCCTACACGTGGTCCCCGGGTAGTGCTAACCGGGTAGCAAACTCTGGTGGGAGGCTTCGGCCGTGGCTAGTTACCACCCACCGGACCAAGCCATGCCGTGAAATGACCTAGTCGTGTTTCGGGATGTAGTCCGGTGTAACCGTTCCGAAGTCGGGTCTGAGCAGTAGCGCACTTGTAGCGTCTCACTCAACTGCCGTCTTTGTACTTCTTCACTCTACAGAACTGCAAGGCTAGAGTGAACAAGTACCTTATAGGTCGTCGTGCTCCATCTTAGACCACAACGTCGCTTATCATCAGGCGAGTTGGTGGTCAAACGCCGACCTTATTCTACATGTAAAAAAGTCTATGGAAATTTTTCAAAATGGCTTATAAGATAATTAAAAATAAAACAAATCTCCGTCTGTTTCGTATATCGTATTTATATCGTCTAGTCCGTTCTCCTGGTCGCATTTCTCAACCGATTCTCGTGTAATTTTATGAGTAGGTATGTAGGTGTAGTAGGTTCGATAATGATATATAGTTTTCTTTTGTCAAGTCTTTTTCGAGTCAAGTTTTTGGAAAATTTTGACATTTTGCAAAAACCCGGACAAAGGAAACAATTTTTGTCGAAGCTGCATGTCGGAGCATAGATGCTTCGCTCGATTAGGCAACTATCTGCGCTTCACTGTTATTTTTTTTGACCGGAACCATTATTTTTTTCGTGATGATATGACGCTGAGTCCTTTCCTATACCCCTGACAACATGTATACAAAGTTTCTATCTGATCGAACGCGGGAAAGCATAAAAACTTACTTTTGCTTTTGTCATATTAAAAGTTATGGGCAGGATTCGGATTAATTAGTATAATAAACATAATAATATACGCGATAACCCCAGTTTTATGTTAATGGCTTATCACACCATGCGATCTGTAGTTTGACTATGTACTAGGTAGCGAAGTGTAATAAACGATAGACAGATAATCACTACCCCTTCTTATTCTTCTTATTCGAGATGGGGGAGATAAGTTCTGCACTGACGTCCCGCTTGGTGTGTTTTGTGCATTTCCCCCTACCAGCATCTACCCAAGCTATCGCAACTCCTTGAAATACCGGAGTGAGTGGGGCGCTGGCATGGATGGTAACGTGCATAATGACGATGAAAATCAATGTAGGTGTTGTGGTGACGTTGACGAAATAAGCATTGATGCTTCATGCAAACCGGTAGCGATTCTAGTTTCTTCTGTGGCTTCACAATGCCATAGTACATGCACTACAGTTTCGTTTCCCAATCACTACCCCTATTCTGACGCGTGAGATTATCTGGGTCACTCTCACTCCTATCACTTTTCAAACGAGAGAGACAATGACCAAAAACACGTCACGCGCAAGAATAGCCAGGCTATCAATCGCATGAGACAGATATTGTGGTGTATAGCTTTTAGACCTCTGCCACGTAAAGCACCAGCCTAAAACGTGGTTCCAGTGATCCGCAAGCCGACCCGCAAGACCTCCCTGTTCAAGTTCATGACGGTGCTCCGCACGGAGGTGTGGCTCAGCATCGTGGGCGCGCTGGTGCTGACCGGCCTCATGATCTGGCTGCTGGACAAGCACTCGCCCTACTCCGCCAGGAACAACCCTGATGCCTACCCATACCCGTGCAGGTAATATTACATAGCCTGGAATAACCATGAAGCCTACCCTTCCCCGTGATATATAAAATAAATGTTTAGGGGGGCTCCCTAGGGAGCTAAATATTTAAGGACAACAGACATGATTTTTTGCCGATTTTATAGATCATGGTACGGAATCCTCCGTGCGCGAGTCCGAATCACACTTGGCCGGATGTTTTGAAATAACGGTACTTGTTCTGCAGGGAGTTCACCCTGAAAGAGAGTTTCTGGTTCGCGCTGACATCGTTCACGCCTCAAGGCGGGGGCGAGGCTCCTAAGGCCCTCTCGGGGCGCACGCTCGTGGCGGCCTACTGGCTGTTCGTGGTGCTCATGCTGGCCACGTTCACGGCGAACTTGGCGGCCTTTCTTACTGTGGAGAGGATGCAGGTGACGTTTGACAGTATCTTTTTTTATTCGACAGAGCAAAAAGAAGTGTTAAATTTTTCAGGGGTCATTAATTCACAATGTATGTAGGTTTCTTAATTAGTTAAAATTTTCTTTGTAGAGTCTTGGCTTGTTAACGATAGTGATCAAAGAGAATATAAATACAGGCCTAGCATGGCAGTTCAATTCAACCTTGTAAGTCTGTGCCTGTACATTGCAGACCCCAGTATCATCCTTAGAGCAGCTGGCCCGCCAGTCGCGCATCAACTACACCGTGGTTGAGGGCTCCTCCATACACCAGTACTTCATAAACATGAAGTTCGCGGAAGACACGCTCTACAGGTCGGTGAGATGGTAGGGTGACAGGTGTCAAAGTGAAGGTCTCACATCAACTCAGAAAGGGATCGTCACCGCATCACCTTTCGTACGCACCTACCGTACGCACGTAACCAAAGCGGATCAGCAGCTCCGGTACGTAGACTCGGCTATGGCTTACGGCAGTAGTGTGTGTGCTGCAGGTAGTAGTGTGACTGCTGCAGGTAGTTGTGTGTGTGCTGCAGGCAGTCGTGTCTGTGCCGCAGGCAGTAGAGTGTTTGCTGCATGGAGGCCGTGGGCTGGGTGAGGGGTGAAGGCACGACGAGTCGTAAACGCAGGGACTGCAAGTTGACTATGCACCGCTCCGCGGTTCGTGAGATTACGTCACGATTCCGCTTACTATGCGTTACAGTATAGTTAAACATATGCAGTGGGGAGTAAGTCTGCAAATAATACTGCACGGGTCGAGTTGATACGGTGACGATACCTTGCGAGTTGCTAAGTGTGGTATGATCTCTTAAGTGTGGGGGTTGTATTACACCTCTGCCAGGCGTGACGATATGTATGTATGTATGATCTCTTAAGGGATCAAAGTGGGTGTCGGTATCACTTAAGAAAGTAATGTGACTTGTAGTTTTAATTATTTCCAGGGTGTGGAAAGAGATAACGCTGAACGCGACGTCCGACCAGGCGCAGTACCGCGTGTGGGACTACCCTATCAGGGAGCAGTACGGGCACATTCTACTAGCTATTAACGCATCGGGTAAGGGTGCACTTTGGAACTGCGCTTTCCGTTCAGAGGGAGTGGGGGGACTAAGCGGAATAGACCCTCAATGTAGGAAGATTCACTTTGGAAGCACAAGCGTCAGCGGCCGGGTGCTACTTGCTGCTGCGTTTTTACAAAGAATTTCAGTTGCAGGGCGTTTCTGCGGGATAGGTATGGTAGGTTAAATAGTACCAAGTAGGTAGGTACTTAGTAGTACCAAGTAAGTAAGTATAGGCTGATTCAAACTTAATGACCGATGTGAAGTGCGCCGCAAGCGAGACTTTGCGACGTTTTGGACTAACGACTAACGCCCGCGTAAACCTCCGTTTTCGCTGCTGCGCAGCGTTTCGCGCCTAACTTCACAGCCGCCATTTAGTTTGAATCGGCCTACTAAATTTAGTACCTACTACCAAGAGGCAGGAGATGTATGCAAGATATAGTTTGTGGTGTCGTTACATTCGTCTTTTTATCCTAAGAGTCCGCAGTCGGGATTTATTTTTATTTTATTGTACAGGGAAAACAGACGGCTGCTAATTTTACACAGTAGATAGACGATAAGTGTTAACACAAAAGCCAAAGTAGTTTTCACTTATAAACACTTAAATAGTTGCAAGTTAATTTTTTTTTACTCTGGTGGGAGGCCTCGGCCGCGGCTAGTTACCACCCACCGGACCAAGCCATGCCGTGAAATGACCTAGTCGTGTTTCGGGATGTAGTCCGGTGTAACCGTTCCGAAGACGGGTCTGAGCAGTAGCGCACTTGTAGCGCCTCACTCAACTGCCGTCTTTGTACTTCTTCACTCTACAAAACTTCAAGGCTAGAGTGAATAAGTACCTTATAGGTCGTCGTGCTCCATCTTAGACCACAACGTCGCTTAACATCAGGCGAGTTGGTGGTCAAACGCCGACCTATTCTACATTAAAAAAAAAAAAACCCTCTAAGAATACATAATTAATTAAACCTCACACAAATACTTATATTTACAAAATTATTTTTTATTATTAAAACGTTTATTTGCCATTTTATTTTTTGTAGAACCATATTTCTCTTTTGTTGAATTAAAGAACTGTTTAGAAATGAAATTGTTAAAAGTAATTTGCCTCGTCATAAAAACTGATTCATGACTTGATTTTGTATTTGTTAGGTCCAGTGCCGGACGCAAAGACCGGCTTTTTACAAGTCAACGAGCACACTGATGCCGATTTCGCTTTCATACACGATTCTGCTGAAATAAAGTAAGTGCTGATTGCAGAGTTTGTCTGTTTCGTATACCTGTTCAGTATTCTACGATTTTTTCGTTGTTAATTTGATATGCTAAGAAGGGGAAGAGGGTGAGGTTGGTTACAATGAGGGGTGGTGGGGGGCGGGGGAAGGAAGAAAGCCTAATAAATGCCTCTTTATATACCTACACCTATGACTAATTACGTCAGTCAAACTGTAGTGGCAGCAGGAGCCAGCAGAAGAGTGCGACAGTGTGCCCATTGCCCCCGAACTTTAAGAGTCCCGCGACGCTCTGAAATTTCCATACAAACGCGCTTCTCAAATTTCTTGAAAACCATTTGTCAGATTATGATAAAATTTAGCATGTACAATTAAATTAACAAAATCTCTGCCCCTATGTTCTTGTTTTTTTTTTTAAATGTTCTCAAGCGAAAATAAAGCTATGAAAAATATCCGCATTTGTAAGGGGTCACTTTTGGCTGATATATTCAATAGATAGACAAAGCAAATCAAAAATCTCTTCGAATAGGGAGGTTGTCTACATCATTAGTTTTTATATGAATCCATAATATAAGGGATATTCTTAGTTATTTGAGAATGATTAGAGAAGTGTAAAAGTCATTAAAAAATATTTAAATTGCACTTTGTCACTCTGTAATTACCTTTTTTATTTTTTATCTTACCATCCTTTTATCTTTACTTGCTCTCTTCGCTCGTCATCTTCTTCTAGACGAAATGTCTATGGAAAACCTTTTGCTTTTGGCTATGCGAAGTTAGTCTAAAGTGGTCGACGGACTCTTAAGGGCTCAAACTTTAGGTTTTTTGGTAGGTAAGCTGTTCTATGACGGCTAGTTTTTTAAAATCACTCTGCCCGCCCCGGGGCCGATAGTATTATAGCATTTGCTCTAAAAAGGTTTCAAACACACCCGTACCCAGATACGAGATCACCCGCAACTGCAACCTGACCGAAGTGGGCGAGATGTTCGCGGAGCAGCCGTACGCGCTGGCCGTGCAGCAGGGCAGCCGCCTGCAGGAGGAACTGTCGCGCGCGCTGCTCGACCTGCAGAAGGAGAGGTTCCTGGAGCAGCTCGCCTCCAAGTGAGTTGACACAATCACATTAATGGTTAAAACAGCAGGACAGCCTCCTGCAGGAGGAACTGTCACGCGCGCTGCTCGACCAACAGAAGGAGAGGTTCCTGGAGCAACTCGCCTCGAAGAGAGTTGTTGACACAATGGCACTAATAGTTACAACAGCAGTACAGCCGATTGCAGGAAGAACTGTCGCGCGTGCTGTTCGACCTGCAGAAGGAGAAGTTCCTGGAGCAGCTTGCCTCCAAGTGATTTGAAACAATCACACTACTAACAGTTAAAACAGCAGGACAGCCGCCTGCAGGAGGAACTGTCGCGCGCTGCTTGATCTGCTGAAGGAGAGGTTTCTGGAGCAGCTCGCTTCCAAGTGAATTGGTACAACAGAACAGCTTGGTTCCAACTGGTCCAGGTAAATAATGTCTTCAAAATGTCATAGCAATGAAGCAAGCAGAAGGAAAGGTTCCTGAAGCACCTGGGTTCTAAGTTAGTCCTTAACTTTTGCTCTATCCATCACTCTGACCCTCGTATTTACAAACGTTACTTAAGCATCACTGCTAAGTGCGATCTTTCTCAGTTTTCTGTACCCTGTACATTCGACCGCTCATAGTAATGTAAGTGACTATATACGACTATGGGGGTAACCATCCCTCGTTGCTTACCATCACGCGACTTAGGCGCAACACACACTGCACCGAACACCGTTACCGTGTGCGGTGATGCGGAATCTAAATAACTGTTAAATCTCGATTTGTATAAAAAACCGCAGGGTATAACACCGAGCTTCCGTGCGGAGAACCGCATGCGAATTTCCGTCGCTCCGCACACCGCAGCGTGATGCGGTGGCAGTGTGATACAAGCAAGAATAAGAATAACTTCAATCTTGTCTCCAATACAAAAGTTGATAAACTCATTACTTTCATTCATTTGTCGTATCCTCTCCATCCTAAGGTTGCCTGGAAGAGATCGCTTTTAGTGATAAGGCCGCCAGTTGTTACACTATTTAATAAGTTTTATCATTATTTTTCTCTTGTTGTTTTGTTATCTGTGGTGTGAACAATAAAGAGTTTATCTATCTATTTTTCCAGATACTGGAACGAAACTGCGAGACAGTCGTGTCCGGACGCGGATGAGTCGGAAGGGATTACGCTGGAAAGTTTGGGTACGATGTGTGTTGTATTATTGTCACAGGTAACACTTTGCGATGTTGCTTGTGCTAGAGTTTTGGCGGGAACCGAAAAGATGGTGTCGTGTTTTTGTATTATTTTCTAAAACTTGTGATTCTTCGAGCGTTAAAGTGTAATAATGGTGGATTATTAACGTTTACCGGTTCGTCAACGTGCACGAGTGTGGGCAAATGATATAAACATCGCGAAACGCGATTTTTCGTGTTCTCTACAAAACTTCACTTAAGTTTCAATAAAGTATCCATAACTTTACTGGAATGGGGAAAGGGGAGGGATTCATCGTCTTCATCATCACCTCATCATCATCATCCCATCATCTGTTACTGAAGGAAAAATTATTACTAAGTTAGGCATGAAGGACTTTGTATCCAGTTGCCAATAAATTAAAAAAAAAAAAAAAATTGCTTGTGCTACGTAGTCGGGGTACTACAAGTACCCGTAGTACGTATAAGTGCTGTGTCAGAGTTTTTGGCGGGAAGCGAAAAGATGCTGTCGTTATTTTGTGTTAATTTCTGAATCTTGTGATTCTTCGAGTGTTAAAGTGTAATAATAGTGGATTATTAACCTTTATGGGTTAGTTAAGGTGCACGGGTGTGGGCAAATGATACAAACATTGTGAAACGTGACTTTTCGTGTTCTCTACAAAACTCCACTTTAAGTATCCATCACTTTAATGAAATGGGGTAAGGAGTTCATCATTGTCATTATCATCTTTTCATCATCACTCCATCATCTGTATAGTACTATATTAACTTACATACATACATATTGTCACGTCTCTCCCCCGAGGGGGCTGGCAGGGGTGTAATACAACACCTACACTTCGCCGGACGATTTTTAGCCCCAAATGTGACACGGCGCGAGCCTGTCGCCAAACACCGGGCTCCACTCACATAGCAAATGACATACAATACGCACATTTGCTCACACAATGAACAAATTGGTGCGTGCCGTCGGCTGGGTTCGAACCCGCTCCCTCTGGCTTGAGAGGCGAGCCTTCTCCAACTAGGCTGCCATCGCCTATTATATTAACTTGACACTGGCAAATGCAAAACACGTGCGACGCCAAATTCACATGGATGGGGGAGCAATAAAAAAAAGCATTACTCTATTTACAAACATACATATAATCACGCCTCTTTCCCATAGCGGTAGGCAGAGACCACTTCTCTCCACTTGCTACGATCCTGGCATACATCTTTCGCTTCTTTCACTTCCATGAGTCTTTTCATACACGCTCGTCGGTTACGGGTACTCTTGACCTGGCGTTTCTTTAAGGTCTTCGATTTGGTCTAGACACGTGCGCCTAATTTCGACCCTGGCCGACTTGCTCATCCACACTCGCTATGTAAACCTGTTTCGTCAAACTCCTTTCATTCATTCTCTCAATGTGTCCGAACCATATAAGCATCTCTTTATCACTATACATCCTCTACCACGCCACAATATGTATGTGTAGTGACATCTTATGATACGACCGATTGTCTGGACCTTTCACCAGTAGTCGTCTCGGAACCGCGACCCGCGTCGTACGGTGTAATTAATAAATTACAAAATAAATTGTCATACAGTACTTACCAGTGCCGTTTTCCATGACCTTCACTCCGAACTCTCCTAAATTGTGATTGGCCCTTTACCATAGTTCACCAACATTGGGGAAGTGAGCCAACATATGTATGTATCTCCCTCGGCCAGGTGGCGTGTTCATAGCGACTCTGTTCGGGCTCGGGCTGGCGATGGTAACACTCGCCTGGGAGGTGTTCTACTACAAACGGAAGGAGAAGAACAAAGTGCAGGCGGTGGACGCTAACGTCGAGAAACCTGCTTTCGTGGTGAAGAAAAAAGGTATGTTGGTACCTGCTATAGAGTTTATTGTTTTTTTTTATAGCTAGATAGATAGATAGTTAAACTCTTTATTGTTCACACCACAGATAACAAAACAACAAGAGAAAAATTATGATAAAACTTATTAAATAGTGTAACAACTGGCGGCCTAAAAGCGATCTCTTCCAGGCAACCTTAGGATGGAGAGGATACGACAAATGAGTATGGGACAGGGTGTGCAAAAATAACAAAAATAAACGTAAGATTGATACAAAGAAACAACAAAACATCGAGTATTATACCTATACACCTAAATAAACTATTTAAATAAAACTTACATAAAAGTACATCATACTATTAAAATACTTTATATAAATAAATATATAATTATAAATAATAATACTATAATATAATATATAGCTAGGGTTTCACATTTTAAAAGCTTATAGCTGCAGTAGGGACATATTTAAGCTCAGATGCTAAAGTTACGGCAATTTTGTTCAGTAGCGTCGGTGTTTGTCTAACTAACTCTAATTTTATACACCTGTAATGTAATGTAATTTATACTTTTAACCCGCGGGGCGCAGCTAGTTGGTCATAAAATATAAGAGTCTCACTAAATTCAACGCATAAGGAGCGTGCAAAATTGACCCGTCTATGGAAGGAAGTCTTATTTTTATAAGGCAAAAATTGCTAATGCATTTGCTGAATATAAATCTGAATTGAAGGAGCTTTTAAAAACCGTCAAGCAAGAAAAAAAATACAAAATTCTTAAAACCATTGCCTAAATCTGACGATAATAATAATTAATCATTATGATCGAAAATTTCAAATACTTAAATTGATTTTTCACATTTTTATTTTTTATTTTGAGGCCTCGGAATGTATCCGCTACAATTCCATGTAAAATACCATTCCATATTCACGGTTTCTGCATTCGCGGCATACCTACATACGGAACATATACCCCATGAATAAAGAGCTTCTATGTAAATGTATGTATTAACTAAGTTATGTATTTACAATTCAATGTTGAATTATTGTTATTGGTTATTGAGACTTATTACTATTGACTTGTTGTGATATTCACTTATTTTAAATTAAGTAAGGGAACGTACCCATACTACGTGACCCATTTCTTACAATTTTAGTTGAATAATATTCTAGACTATAATCTATTTCTGTGCCAAATATCATTCAGATCTGTTCAGCCGTTCCGGCGTGAAAGAGTAACAAACATCCATCCATCCATCCATACATACAAACTTTCGCGTTTATAATATTAGTAGGATTTCATAAAAATTTCAAAATTACAAAATTTAAAAAAAGTCCAAAATTTACAAAAGTAGATTAAGATTCGAACAATTTGAGGTTGAAATTTGTGATCCGATCGGAAACGTTTCAGAATAATTGTGAATAGCACCACTGGTGTGCGAGCACGGACATTTAAACTGACGTTTCAAATCGACAAAATCTTTAATTTCCATACAAATTTGTCGGTTAATCGATTTGAAACGTCAGTTTAAATGTCTTTGCTCACACCTCATCTTACAAAATTTCACGAGGATCGGTTGAGGAATGCGATCTATAGAGGTGTACAGACGTCGGCCGCAAGTTCTACAGCTTACTAACCTACTACTTTTAGTACTTAACCAGAACGTTCTCGGCCAATTTTCTTTTGTGCATTTGTTCTTATTTTGTTTTTTTTTTGTCCACAGGCTTAGAAAAGCTAACCGAAGGTGTTGCCAAGCTACGGAAGCGAGAAAAGCGCGCCAAAACGAAACAAGTCACGATCGGGAAGAGTTTTAAGCCGGCTGCGGAAAAACCGGCAGTCTCTTACATTAGCGTCTATCCTAAAAACGAATACAGGCCGTAATTAGAATTTGTGTGCGATTGTAGGGAATTATAGAGAGCGCCATCTAGCCACACACACACAAACAAACACACACACATTTGCTTAAATACCTAAACTCACACACATCACTGCTGGCAACATTTACACAACTACTCAATACGATATAATTATAGACCTTGCTGTAATTTTTTGAAATAATGTATGAAGTGAACACTCGCATGACTATACCCTCGACGAACATCTTAATTCGAGTTTAGGGGTAAGCTGAGATCAGCCTTGCTTAAACTGATCTAGTTTTACGCAGCTCAGTGCTGTGCTTACTCCTTTTGCCACCGTAATTATCTGCTACCTATTGTACCTAATTACTTCTATTGTGTTTTTTTACTTTGGCAACGAATATATTTTTCATTTCTTTCATTTTTTTGTTTTTTAATTTTTCATTAGTTCCATTTGCTTTGAACTAAAAATGTATACCGGTTGATTGCCTTTACTGTTTTGATAAAAATGGGGTATAAAGTGAACGAAGTTGAAGTATTACATGTATGCTTAGGTGAACGGAGTACAAGAATTTGGTATAAGAATATTGGTTAATTTATTGTTTATCGGTTGGTTTGGTAATAAGCATATGGTATAAGAATTTTTTATTTAAAACAAAAAACGATTAAATGATATCGTTCAAATCTATGCGCCTTACTGAATGCGCGGAATTTTTTAATGAATTCGTTACGCAATGCTATTCTTTGCAGCCGGCCGATGGGTAAGCCACACGTGCCGTATGCTTTTTTGGCAGGCGCATGAGGCGCTCGCAGATCCCTACACGTGCCTGGCTTTTGTTCCTGTTCCAGAACACTCGAGACGAGAAAAAAATCAACCGGTAGAAATATTTTGGTACAAAGCAATTTGGTAGGTAATTTTCGAATCAACCAGCTTCTTTCACCACAAGGTTTTTCTTATAACTACCTATACTAGTATTTATATGAATTCACAAATTACACAAATGTTTCTCTCAGGGTAAACATCTCGTAACGAATGTGATCTGTGACGTAGGTCAAACGGTTGTTTCTTAGCGGCAAGCCAGACAGAAAAGACGTAAGACTCGGACGAGACTCGGACGGGACGCAGACACGACGTCCGTTCAATGTAATGTACTTTGATGATGATGCGACACGTCTCGTTTTACACTAAGATGTTGTTCGGTTAAGAGGGCCGCGACGCTCTGAAATTTACATACAAACGCGCTACTCAAATTTCTTGAAAACCATTTGTCAGATTATGTTGAAATTTAGCATGTACAATTAAATTAACAATATCTCCGCCCCTATGTTCTTGGTTTTTTTTTAAAAAAACGTTCTCAAGCGAATACAGATCTATGAAAAATATCCGCATTTTTAAGGGGTCACTTTTGACTGATTTATTCAATATTAATAATATAATATAATATAATATTCAAAGCAATTCACAAATTCCATTATATAGGGAGGTTGTCTACATCATTAACTGTTAAATGAATCCATAATACAAGATAAATTCTTAGTTATTTAAGAATGATTACAGAAGTGCAAAAGTTGTAAAAAAAATTGAAATTGCACTTTGTCACTCTGTAGGTAACTTTAGAGGCTCGTCAGTATCATTACTCGTTCTCTTCGCTCGTCTTCTTCTTCTAGACGAAATGGCTATAGAATACCTTAAGCCAATGCGAAGTTAGTCTAAAGTGATCGCCGGACTCTTAATCATCGAACACAGCGTTTTAACTCGAGTAAGTCGCAAGCCTGACATCAGTGGTTCGAGCGATTTACTTGAGTCAGTGCACCAGCAATCGCCGCGACATTCGCACTCATCCTACCATCAATTAAATACCGTTTAAGGAGACAAGCGTCTTTCCTTTATCGGTCAGCAGCAGCACCCCCAGTAGGAATCAAACCCTACAGATGTTATCTCTCCGCTCTCTCTGTGTCTCGTCCTACGTCTTTTTTGTCTGGCCTTAGCGCCAGTGCGCCAGTCTGGCCAGCGCCTTAATTTTTTTAGTAGGTTTGATAGAGAATGCAGCAAGCTTTAAGGAGAACAACCTTAAGTTTTACTACACTCAAAACCAGCACCTTGTATACGAAGTACATATTTAATTTTATTTACAGGTTTTCGTGAATTTTATTTCATAAATTATTCTGTAATTCTTCTAATTATTTATTAATCTGTAAATTAGTTAATCAATGTTGTAGATTCTTAGTAAAATAAAATAAAAAACACAATAAACTGTAACGACTATTTATTTACAAAACAAATTCACTTTCAACAAACACACTTCCCTTTTACACATCAATACTTATACACCCTAAACTAAAATGAGTTTCGTCGGAAAAGGGTATGCTTAAGAGTTCCGCGACGCTCTGAATTTTCCATACAAACGCGCGTGTCAAATTTCTTGGAAACCATTTGTCGGATTATGATGAAATTTAGCATGTACAATTAAATAAACTATATCTCTGTCCCTATGTTCTTGGTTTTTTTTAAAAACGCCCTCAAGATAATATAGAGCTATGAAAAATATCCGCATTTGTAAGGGGTCACTTTTGACTGATTTACTTAATAGATAGACAAAGCAAATCAAAAATCTATTTACATAGGGAGGTTGTCTAAATCATTAGCTTTTAAATTAATCCATAATTTAAGGGATTTTTTTTAGTTATTTATGAATGATTAAAGTATTGCAAAAGTCTTAAATATGTTGAAATTGCACTTTGTCACTCTGTAATTAATTTTGGAGGCTCGTCAGTATCTTTACTTGCTCTCTTCGCTCGTCATCTTCTTCTAGACGAAATGGCTATAGAAAACCTTTAGCCAATGTGATGTTAGTCTAAAGTGGTCGCCGAACACTTAACCAAAGGGAGGGAGGATTATTAGAAAAATATTTATTTATACGCAAATTTTCTCCGATTCCGACCACAACCCCGCTTGTTTGTATGTATTGAGTGGCTAGCCATGCGGGGCTATTCCTACGCGTGAGATGAGATTTTATCTTGGTCACTCTCACACCTATGACGTTTCAAACGAGAGCAACAAGGACGAAAAAAGGTGAGATGAAAATCTCAAATCTCCGAATAGGGCCCTTGGTGTCTTGTCTGACGCCTAAGGCATAAAAAACAGATTTCAATGTTAATATTGTTATAAAAGATATGTATTGATAAATGAATGTGTATTTATAAACAACGAACCCCTACCTCCAAGCATACCCTTTCCGACAAACCTAACATCGCATTAAATCTACCAGAAAACCCTAGCAGTAGGTTTTTCAACTAAAAACGAATTAGTTTCCAAAATTTTCCTCCCAAACTCGATTCTAAAACGGTCCAAGTTGAGATATTCTCCGTCATCTATCTGCAGGATGAGTTTCTTCACTTTCTCTTTAGTATTCTCGACGAAGCACGCGGCCAGCTTCATTTCTACTTCTGCGTTTCTCAGACCGATACAGTAGGCCCTGGAAGAATGAGAAACATGAATATACAATACATACATAACATATCGTCACGCCTTTCCCCCGAGGGGGCTGGCAGAGGTGTAATACAACACCCACACTTCGCAGGACGATATTCAGCCCCAAATTTGACAGGGGGCGAGCCTGTCGCCATACACTGGGCTCGAGTCATGTAGCAGATGACATACAATACGCACATATGTTCACACAATGAACAAGTTGGTGCGTGCGTCGGCTGGGTTTGCACCCGCTCCTTCTGGCTTAAGAGGCGGACCTTCTCCAACTAGGCTATCATACACACACACAAAAAAAAAAATAGCGCGTGGAGTCCCTCCGCGCGGAAGAAGTGAAACTTCTGTGTATCTTTCTTTCTCTCTCCCTCTTGCGTGGTAATGTTGGACGCTGCTCGTTGCTAATGCTCGCGCTCGCGCTACCTGTAACAGGTATACTACGCGCATGCGTTCGAGTGCCTCGCATTCACTCTCGCTCTGTCTCTTTCTATTCCCCCTCCCCGGGAGCATTAAATGTTAAACGTTTAACGCAACCTTGTTGGAAGTCGCATTAGAAGATGGACTTCAATAAACAAATATGTATGTTAAACTAGCTTTAAACGCGTTAAAAGCGTTAAACGTTTAAAGCAACCTTGTTGGAAGTCGCGTTAGAAGATTGACTTCAATAAACAAATATGTATGTTAAACTAGCTTTAAACGCGTTAAACGTTAAACGTTTAACGCAACCTTGTTGGAAGTCGCATTAGAAGATGGACTTCAATAAACAAATATGTATGTTAAACTAGCTTTAAACGCGTTAAAAGCGTTAAACGTTTAAAGCAACCTTGTTGGAAGTCGCGTTAGAAGATTGACTTCAATAAACAAATATGTATGTTAAACTAGCTTTAAACGCGTTAAACGTTAAACGTTTAACGCAACCTTGTTGGAAGTCGCATTAGAAGATTGACTTCAATAAACAAATATGTATGTTAAACTAGCTTTAAACGCGTTAAAAGCGTTAAACGTTTAAAGCAACCTTGTTGGAAGTCGCGTTAGAAGATTGACTTCAATAAACAAATATGTATGTTAAACTAGTTTTTCGCCCGCAGCTTTGCTCGCGTTCCATATCTGAGGGATAATGTAGCTTTCTAGTAGAAAATGTTTTTTTTTATCGGTTTAGTTTCGGAGATTTCGCCATAGTTGGCAAACAAGCTAACAGCCCGCCTGATGGTAAGCGATCACCGTTGCCTATGGATACCTATAACACCGAAGGCATCACAGATACGTTGCCGACTCATCTCAACTAACTAGTCTAACTAAAAAGTGCGATTGATTTGTACATACCTGGAAGCTCTGGCTAAGACCGCAGTCATGACAAGGACTTCTGTCCCCGCCTCCGCTAGCCTGGTCAGCTCACTGAGAATTTGAGAAAAAAAAAATTTTAGCACTAGCTGATGCTCGCGACTTCGTATGCGGTGCTGCTGCCAAGCTGAATATGGATGTAAGAAGAATTTACAAGAAGCAATTGGTCTAAATTATTTTAAAAAAAAATTGAGGTTTTCGGAACGATTTCCGAGTGCACGAAAATGCATCAAAAGTGTAGGAACTGCAGATAATATGAAGGTAGTGATTGCTAGTAAAATTTAGGAAACATTGGATTTATGTAATTTTTTTGACAAAAATAGCAGTTGCTGGAATAACTGAACATATTTCCGAAAAATAAAAATTTTTTTTGCTTTATTTGAAAATGTGCCAATTTCAGAAAAAAATATGAATTTCCGGAAACTATCCAGCATAAATTGCAGTACCTGGATGACCAAGCTTTGCTCGGTATTTTTTTTTTAATTGTGTTTTTTGGAAAATAAACAATTGATTTTAGTCTAACCTCAAAGCAAACACTCATTGACTTCGTGTTACTTAACAACGCCATCTGCTGTTGTGTCGTTAAAGCAATTAGTTGCTCACAAAAATAGTATTATTATTCGCCAATAGATGTCAGGAAGAGTCATATTTTTCAGTTGAGACTACTCAAACGCCTCCTTTTTGTTATTTTTCTTCCAAGTTTATGTTTAAGTTGATTATCGATAAAACACGAATAAAATGACATTTTCTAAAAATGATTCCTAGCTAGATCGATTTATCGCCCCCGAAACCCCCTATATACTAAATTGTATGAAAATCGTTGGAGCCGATTCCGAGATTCCAATTATATATATATTATATATACAAGAAATGCTCATTTAAAGATATAAGATGTGTATTTCACAAAACTGCCTTTCTCACGTGCAGTGCTCGAGCTATGTTCAACCTAGGATGGATCGCTATATAGACAGTTGCTCACGTGTAGGCGTGCGCCACGTTCTTGCCGTGCCGGGCCATGAGCGTCTCGCACGCGTACCGCAGCCGCAGCGTGCAGTACTCGAGCTGCTCCGCCGGGAGGCGCAGCGAGGGGTGGAGGTGCTCTGCCAGGTACATATCTAGCTTGGGGTCGTCTTTCTCCTGGTAACAACATGAAGCGACATTTCTACTAGCTGTTTCTGTAAACGACAGGCATGGTCTATCCATAGCAAGGTTTCTTAAACTGCAGTCACGGAACGCTTTCACAATTCAAACAATTTCACGGACTCCTGTCAGAAAATATGTTTGGAAGTCGAGCCGAGCTGAATGGTCGATATTAAACCTGCGCACAGTGACCTCCAACGCACCTGACAACGATAATGAGTCTTGTCGAGTGTAATACACAATTTCCTAATAAATATGTTTACAGACTGACCTATTACGGGACCCTGAAACACATGCGAACGGACCCCTTGGACCTTAAGACTTTAAGAAACCCTGATGTATAGAATATCATTAATATTGTAGCGCCAACACTGAAATCACGAAAAAAGAACAGCTTCCGCTTCCTAATTTGTGGTCAAATAAGCAGTAGTTACCTGATGTCTGTTCTTGAACGCCTTCTTTATGATGAAAGTCGGGTGCATCAGTGGGTTCCTGATCTGCTTGATTTCTTCTGCCATTACCTTGCCCGCGTGATGGATACCACTTAGAGCTGAAAGCGGAATTAAATTTATATTTATATTTCATTTAGATTTGTTCTTCTCGGGAAACCGTATTATGTTGCTCAATTGCGTTAGACACTTTACCAGATGTGTGTTTTTATTCATAAGTTTGACACAAAAACGATTTGGTGCAAACTGTTAGTTTTTGTAAGTTAATGTAATAATAAATAAATAAATAAATTGGCAAACGGATTTTATTATTTCCAAAATACCACTAGCAACTACTATCATAGAAGTCTCTGAGTCTTCATCATCATGAAGACTTCATCCGCAACTAAAACCCTTAGTGGGGTCTTGGTTGGCTTGATTGGTTTTTGGGTGGCCGGTGGTACATCAGTACAGACTAAGACAAACCAGCAAGACTTGGTTATTCATAACCAAGACAAATAGATGGAATTTTGGTTGCAAATGTGGTCTTGATTTTTAATGGAGTATTGTTTGTGGATGTTATTTTGGTTATGAATGTGTTCTTGGTTGTAGATAGGGTGGGGTAGATGGTATGATTCAAATCAAGAACACTTTCGCAACTAAAACTTCATACATTCGTCTTGGTTGCTGATGGAGTGTTGATTATAGATAGGGTCGTTTCAAGTTCCCACCTATCAACAAGATTCTTACTGTAAAGCTGTAAAACCACCAAAAACCTACCATATTCAAAGCCATTCCCCCCAACCCACCGACGAGCCATTCCCCCCAACCCACCGACGAGCCATTCCCCCCAACTCACCAATGAACACGTTGACGCTGTCAAGCGTCTCCCCCCGTGCGGCGAGCAGCCTCATGTCCCGCAGCGCGCGGTTGCACTCCTCCTCCTCGTCCAGCGCCGGGATCGCGAGCAGCTTCAGCATCGTCAGCGGACCGTGGTTAGCCATGAAGTTCCTACAATACGGACATACTGATTCAACCTAACTAAGAGAAAGAAGAATGTAGTTTCAAAAAGAGTTTAAAGTCTAAGCTGAGCTGAAGTTCCTATAGATATCAGAAATCATAGTGTATTCGATAATTTTATGCTACTCGCTGGCTGGTGGGCGTGTGAGAGTAAACTAGTGTGTCGTCCTATGACGAACAACTAATTGTTGGTGAAAAGGCTGCTCGTACCCCATTACATGGTAAAAGACAACACTCTAGCAAATTGGCTTCTGAGCGAGTGGAAAATGTGTGTCATCGTTACAATTGCACTACATGACTCCCTGGATTTTAACAAAAAATTATATACAAACTAGAAGTAATGAGTCCAGTGGACTAGTTTTTATTTTTTCTCTTGTGGATTGTTTACAAGCTGCTCGTTGGCAAATGATATCTAACCTGCACATGCTCGGCGTCGGTGTCTCGGTACCCTTCAAGCAGTCCCACCGTGAAGTACTCCGCTCTCTATCCTACACACGATCAATATAGCTATCTAACCTGCACATAGCAGCTTTCAGCTCGGCGTCGGTGTCTCGGTACCCGTCAAGCAGTCCCACCGTGAAGTACTCCGCTCTCTCTCCTACACCCGACCAATGTATCTATCTAACCTGCACATGGCTGCTTCCAGCTCGGCGTCGGTATCCCTGTACCCGTCAAGCAGTCCCGCCGTGAAGTACTCAGCACTCTCCGAGCCGTATAGATCGAGCATTGCTTCGCCTATACACGACCGAATGGTTGACAGTTCCGAAAGGGGTTTACCTACGAATAAAAATAGTACGTGAAGACTCTCCGGGCGGAAGAAGTGAAACTTCTGTGTATCCTGTTTCTTTCTGTGTAAACCTGCCTGCTGAACTTGGGGGCGTGCTTTCGATTCCCACCTAGGGCAAACATTTATGTGATGGCTATTTGTATCTGTTATATGTCTGGGTGTTAATCTTATACCTTTAAATGAGCAATTCTTGTATATATATTATATATATAATTGGAATCTCGGAATCGGCTCCAACGATTTTCATACAATTTAGTATATAGGGGGTTTCGGGGGCGATAAATCGATCTAGCTAGGAATCATTTTTAGAAAATGACATTTTATTCGTGTTTTATCGATAATCAATCTCAACTGAAAAATATGATTCTTCCTGACATCTATTGGCGAATAATAATACTACTATTTTTTGTGAGCAACTAATTGCTTTAACGACACAACAGCAGATGGCGTTGTTAAGTAACACGAAGTCAATGAGTGTTTGCTTTGAGGTTAGACTAAAATCAATTGTTTATTATCCAAAAAACACAATTAAAAAATAAAAAAAAAATACCGAGCAAAGCTCGGCCATCCAGGTACTATCTATTTATGTATGCATTTAAAAACATATATGTATATATATATATCAGTCTCTGGCAGTCGCAGTACAAGCTTTGCTTAGTTTGGGGTCAGGCGATCGTGTGTGAAAATGTCCTAAATTTATTTATTATCTTTCTTTCTTCTCCCTCTTGCGTTGTAATATTGGACGCTACTCGTTGCTAACGCTCGCGGCTGGCCTGTTACAGGTGTACTACGCGCATGCGTTCGAGTGCCTCGCATTCACTCTCGCTCTGTCTCTTTCTATTCCCCTTCCCAGGAGCGTTAAACGTTTAACGCAACCTTGTTGGAAGTCGCATTAGAAGTTTCACTTCAAAAATAAAATTGGCAGTGACATAACTATTTTATCGACTCTGCTGTCAGTTCCAGTCAAACAGACAGACATCGAAATCTTACCACAAGTCTTTGGCTTCGCCTGCATCTACCTTCGACTTTTGTTAATATTTAAAAAACAGGTTGACCGAATTCGTTAAAAGGAATATGGGTGGTCCCATAAGTCCCTCTAAGTATGATCTACCAAACAAAAAAAATTATCAAACTCGATTCATAATAATAATATTGGAGGGGTAATCGCGTAACATACATAAAAAAACCATACAGACGAATTGAGAAACTCCTCCTTTTTTGAAGTCGGTTAAAAATAGGAAACTGCTATATCATATCAATTTTTTACTCCCGACGCATAAACGACTGGGTGTTATAAGTTTGACGCGTCTGTGTGCATGTGTGTGCTTGTGTGTGTGGGTGTGTTTGTGTGTGTGCGTGTCTGTGTGGCATCGTAGCTCCCGAACGGATGAACCGATTTTGATTTTGTTTTTTTGTTGTTTGTAAGGTGAAGTAGTTGGGAGTAGTTCATGAAAATCGGTGTCATTTTTTTTTTAAATTTATATAATATTATTGTAGATTACAACATACCAGTAAAAGCTCTAGGAGTGACGTATTTCACTAAAGCCTGCGTCGCGCGTCGCAGTCGCATGCGACACAGCGTCGCAGCGTGCAAGCGAGACAGGGAAAGCACGCGCGCTAGCTCCATCTCTGTCACGTGGTCTAGGGGCGTCGCTGGAAAGAGACAAAGAAAGATATCCTTACCAAATTTGAATCGAAAGTAACTCTGTCTGTCTATATGTTTGTGGGCTGAACCGATCTTGATAAAATTTGATAAATAATTGAAGTAGGCCACTAGAAAAGTTTTTGGATAGTTTTTTCTGAATAAATAAATCTTTTTGTCATGATTTTGAATTGCAATTGAAAGTCACTCGTCATCCGTCTCTTTCGCACTATTTGTAAGCGACTTATTTCGGTCTTGCTTAAGGGTCCCGCGACGCTCTGAAATTTCTTCCATACGCTAAACGCGCTTGTCAAATTTCTTGGAAACCATTTGTCAGATTATGATGAAATTTAGCATGTACAATTAAATGAACTATATCTGCGCCCCTATGTTCTTGGTTTTTTTTTAAATGTCGTCAAAAGAAAATAGAGCTATGAAAAATAACCGCATTTTTAAGGGGTCACTTTTGACTGATTTATTCAATAGATAGACAAAGCAAATCAAAAATCCCTTTACATAGGGAGGTTGTCTACATCATGAGCTTTTAAATGAATTCATAATATAAGGGGTATTTTTAGTTATTTAAGAATTATTACGGAAGTGCAAAAGTCATAAAAAAATTGAAATTGTACTTTGTCAGTCTCTGTAGGTAAGGCTTTAGAGGCTCGTCAGTATCATTACTCGCTCTCTTCACTCGTTTTCTTTTTCTAGACGAAATGGCGATAGAATACCTTAAGCCAATGCGAAGTTAGTCTAGGTCGCCTAGGTCGAAATTAGTTAGGTCGCCGGACTCTTAAGCATCGATTGACGTCACTACGTGTTGCCCACGTGACCGGGATGCTATACCTGGCGGAGTATATTATGATACCATGAGTAGCTGTTACCCGCGACGTTTGCTTTTATTCAGAAAGACGTATCCTCTGAAATATCCAAAAACCTTCCTAGTGATAAACTGTAAATACTTATCAAATGTCATCAAGGTTCGTTCGGCCGTTTAGCCGTGAAAACCTACAAACAGACAGACAGAGAGACTGACAGAGTGATTCTCGATTTAATATTTTAGTACCTGGATGACCGAGCTTTGCTCGGTATTTTTTTTATTGTTTTTTTTGGAAAATAAACAATTGATTTTAGTCTAACCTCAAAGCAAACACTCATTGACTTCGTGTTACTTAACAACGCCATCTGCTGTTGTGTCGTTAAAGCTCACAAAAAATAGTATTATTATTCGCCAATAGATGTCAGGAAGAGTCATATTTTTCAGTTGAGACTACTCAAACGCCTCCTTTTTGTTATTTTTCTTCCAAGTTTATGTTTAAGTTGATTATCGATAAAACACGAATATGTCATTTTATTCGTCATTTAACAACGCCATCTGCTGTTGTGTCGTTAAAGCAATTAGTTGCTCACAAAAAATAGTAGTATTATTATTCGCCAATAGATGTCAGGAAGAATCATATTTTTCAGTTGAGATTGATTATCGATAAAACACGAATAAAATGTCATTTTCTAAAAATGATTCCTAGCTAGATCGATTTATCGCCCCCGAAACCCCCTATATACTAAATTGTATGAAAATCGTTGGAGCCGATTCCGAGATTCCAATTATATTTATATATACAAGAATTGCTCATTTAAAGATATAAGATATGTCATGTTTGGTTTTAGTGTACATTTTTGGTAATAAAATTATTTTGTATTTGTATATTTTATACATTTTAAAGTATTTGCATATAATAATTTAAATTTGGTTAAAAACCGACACCGCGCCGAGAGCAGGCAAATATTAAGTGCGAGTACCAAATACACCCCAGTACCTAGGTAGTTTACGTACTCGTGTTGGCTCCTTTTCGCCTGTACTCGTCCAATTTCTAAATGGAGCGTAAAAGTTTTACATAATGCTGGCTACATTGATTATCACGCGATAGTTCGTGTAGCGTTAAAAAAATCGTGTATCGGTTATCGGCGATGTTCTTGTCTAAATTGTGCACAATAAGCAGGTATTGTAACTTTTTTTTCTTTTAAAGCGATGATAGCCTAGTTGGAGAAAGCCCGCCTCTGAAGCCAGGAGGTTCGGACCACGCCGAAGGCATGCTCTAAAGGCGTTCATAAGTGTATCTTTGAAACCTAAATTAAATAAAAACATTTTGACTTTGACTTTGTTCATTGTGTAAACATAATTATATGGGTATTTAATGTAATCTGCTACGTAACTGATGCCGGTGTGTGGCGACAGGGTTACCCCCTGTCACATTTGGGACTGAATATCGTCTTGCAAAGTGTGGGTGTTGTAAACCTCTGTCAGCTCCTTTGAGTAAAAGGAGTGATGATATGTTATGTAATTAATTTATTTATTTATCCTGATAATATAGCCCCTGCATAAAATTGAGAAAACACAATGACTATAATACCAACCAGGTGTATTCGTAAACTGCATGAACATCCCATCACACTTGGTCCCTGGAACATCAGGGTGTACTAGGAAAGCCTTCAGGCGGGTTCCCTCTACCGTGGCGAGGACCAGCTGGTAGCCAGTGTTGTGGCTGCAGACCTTCTCACCCGTCACTCTCCACACTCCTGTGAAGATTAGAAGAGGCCAGTGATATGTAGAACTAGTTGTGTCCATAGTGCTACCCACAGTTAAAAGGTATGTGACGTGAAAGGTATGTGACTTGTAACTATAGGAGTTATCAATAAATTCTGATTTCTGTACCCTGCATTCTTTTCTGTCCCCCTGACAATGTGTATGCAAAAATTTGATAATGGTTGGCTGATTGGTTAAGTGGTTGTCCATTAATCATGTGATGTTATTACCAGCTCGTTAAAACTGTACACAACACCTACCCCACAGCATGGCTTGTGCAATTTTGACTTGCCTGCGCAAGCCCAGCCTAAGCATACTTGTTAGTGTGCGTGGTAAGGCCTATAATGTTCAACATGGGCCTGCGCAGTTAAAAGTCTGGTAAAATTGGAGTGTTTTGTGAACATTGAATCCCCAACCACACAAACCAGTGCATATACTTGTTTGTGCGTGTGGCTGGGCATTCAGTGTTCGAGGAGAGCCTGCTCTTAAAAGTGTGGTGAAATTGGATCATATGTTAGGCCTATAAAGCCTATTTGATCTAGTAAATTCTGAGATCCTACTTTGTCTGGTTAAATAATAAGGTAATAATTACCATGTTTATCCATTTCCGCATTAGATCTGAAATCGGCCTGAGTCAGCCTCTCCGCTACTCTCTCTTTAATACACAGTGCTATTGTCTTCTCACCAGTTGTCAAGTCGCTGACAACTCCATTGAATTGTTCCTCCGTCAGACCACGCTTCAGGGCTTCCAGCCCCACCCAGTGGTCACTAATCTCCTGTCCGAGTTCGAAATCTTCGCCTATCGCTTCTAAGAACCTTATACTTTCCGTGCAATTACTTGCTAAACCATTTTTTGTTAGGCTCACTGGTGCTCCGAACATTTTAGTGCGTTTCAGCACTTCTCTACGGTCCTCTTTTGTTTTTTCTTCGTCGGAGAAGACGGCGTTGATAGCTTCGATGCGTCTTTCGACGTCTTCAGTCTCGTCTTTGTTCATTATCTCAGGAAACGCAAGTAAATCGCGGTTGAAGATTGAGACGAAGACGTTTTTCATGAATGGCGGTATTGGGTCTTTTCGGCGATCGGTTCGCTCTAGCACTTGTAAGTCTTCGAAGTCGAACTTCTCTTCTTGAACTTGTGGCTGTGATGTTGGTGTAGATTCATAGTTTATTGAAGAAAATCGGAACTTTCTGTAGAAGCTTCTGCCGAACTTGTAATGGTTCACTGTGCAAATTCGACGGGCAATATTCATTGTGGTTTAATTGCTCTATTAAAATTTGCTAATTTCTATGTTTTAAATTATTAACTGATATTTGCAATTCTACTAACAACAGATATTTAAAAAAAATCTCTCGCTCAAATTTAGCAAATTGAGGTTATGATTTTGTTTTGACAATATTGACGTTTATTTTTAGGTTTTGACAGTGACAGAGACGAGTGTGATGTTTTTTTCCTTAGAGTTTGACTTTTGACTTCTTATGTATTTAGCCAGTTGCTGTTTTATGTTATTTCACACGCACCTTCCCTTAAAGTAATAAAGCTATTGATAAACACATATTATGTGAGGCTTGACTGTACGATAGGGAGGAGGAGAGGTCATAGGATGGCCTTTCAAAAGGGTAAAATAAAATAGACCTATATTTTATCAATAAAATACCTCTAAATGATTTTACGTGCGAGAAACCAAATCGCACGGTATTTAGTGTTTAAAAAAATCTTTTCTTTTCTTATTTGGTCTAAATTATTTTTCTCTCATAGCTGCTTGTATGCCTAATGCCATGGAACACACACGCACATGTGGACAATTAACACCTACACAGAACAACATTTAAAAATTGTTCAACAGTGTTCTAAGAATTCTTCATTCAACATTGCGAGTCGAATCCAGGAACCCACTTACAAGACAGACGAGCTACCAACTAAGCCAGGAAAACAAATTTACCTGCTATATAAACGAACATTACAATAATGTTATAATTGGGAAAGTTTGAGTATTAGTTTGTTCTTCTAATTAACAAACACAATAAATACACACAATTGGATTTATTATTTAAAAAAAAAAATGGCTGCCTTGGTACATTGTTAAATTTTAATATACTCGTATACCAACCCTTGTCTCTGCATTAAAACATTTGAATTTGAATTAATAATTGATAAAAACGTACCTATTTATTATTAAAAACTTATATACTTAGGTAAGTAAGTAAGTACTTGCGTATTTTTCGACATTTAATATTTTGGGCTCACCAAGGCTAACAAAAAATGGAAAACATTTACCTTAGTGAAATTTATACCAATATTTATCGCACTGACATTGCTTAAAATTTAAATAGATTTATTTATTGAAACTATGTATTACTAGCAGCGCCCCGCGGTTTGACCCGCGGTTAAAAAGTTCATGCGTTCTGGCTGGAAATCTGTTCAGCCGTTCTGGCGTGAAAGAGTAACAAACATCCATCCATCCATCCATTCTTACAAACTTTCGCGTTTATAATATTAGTAGGATTTTATTTATTTTAAGTAAGTGTATGATTTAACTACAAAAATTACTTTGTATCCAGGAAAAATTAACCGTTCTTGTAGAAAAGCTGGTGAAACCGCGGGGCGCAAATAGTTTTTTAAAACACTAGTAAACTGCGTTCCGCGGTGTTTCCCGCAGTTTTTAAATAGTCGATGTGTTAATCCAGTGTATAAGCTACCTCCGTACCAAATTACATCAAAATCTGATTATTCGTTTTAGCGTGATAAAATAACAAAGAAACAGACACACACAGACACATGTAAACTATTTCTGAAGGGAGGGTATTCAAAATAACCTTGATGTAAATGTGAACAACTAATACTTCTCATAATCCAAACCAAGTACAATATGTGGGTAATACGACAGAACGACGCCAAAGAAAAACAATACGAGATGCGTCCTCTTCCGTGGTCCAACCAATAGTATTACTCTATGGTGTGCCGGTTGGCGGGGCGGGCGACTCAGGCGCTACTCCACTGACATTCCTTTGACAGTTCGCTCGAAAAACGTCACAAAGCAGAGCATGCATTTTTTTGTATGTGTTGCTAACACACATCACACATATGCTTTCATTAATAAAAAAAAATAACAAAAAACTATTCTGTAAAATGTACCCTGATACTCCGGATATACTTCATTAAATGTAGCTTATGTCACTTCCACTATCATACTACATAGATACCCACATATATAGATACATATATACACACATACGAACACTCGAAAAACACAACCCACCTTCTTGCGCAGTCGAGTAAAAAGTAGGAAAGTAGGATTAGTTCAACTGTCTGGTTTCAGAGATAAAAAGAATTAAAAGTATGCAAATTTGTTAATTAGTAGACTTTAGTAATAAGACTAATTAGTAATTGTTATGGTTTACCTTGCCCACAACAGAATCCTCGATAAAGACCTTCGTAGACGACAGGCACTCGTATGCGTAAAATAGGTATTGTTCCGAGGCGTAAAGTGTAGTTTAAAGGTTTGACATCACAAAGTGGCAATAATTTTTATAGAACCCTAATAATCGGAAATCGGAATATACATACATATGTTCGGTTCGCTTACAAAAAAAAACATGTCAAAAATCGCTTCCATTTTGAAGAAAATGACAATTAACATACTATAAAAAAGCGATACATAAAGCATACCTAAGATAAAGCATAACTAAAACGATGGCAGCCTAGTTGTTACACAACTCCCATTCCCCTTTCCTTTTCTCTCCTTAACTACTCTACCCAACATAACGCACTTCACACACAGACACACCCACACACACAACACACACACACTCACTCACACACTTACACACATAAAATCACCCTGTTTGTAAATAAATAAATAGTCACTCATACAGTCTGCCCAATCTGGTTTTTTAACATTGTATTGTAACATGTATAACATTTAGATTATATACTCGTATCAAAAAATAATTTAGTCTGCCTTTAATTTAATGTGTCGTTCAGGTGGACGCCCACAATACTGGTTTTTCCAAGTGTCGGGCCACAGTGCTTGTGTATTGTGCAAATGGTTGGCTAATAAAGATAAATGTATTTGTATTTGTATAACTCTGTCAGCCCCTTCGGGGGAAAGGCGTGACGATATCTGTGTTATTAATGTTACTTGTTTGAAATATTTAGTAACTAGCTGCGCCCCGCGGTTTCACCCGCGGTTAAAAAGTATCCTATGTGTTATTCTAGACTATAATCTATCTCTGTGCCAAATTTCATCCAGATCTGTTCAGCCGTCCTGGCGTGAAAAAGTAACAAACATCCATCCATCCATCCATACATTCTTACAAATTTTCGCGTTTACAATATTAGTAGGAAAGGACAACGCAGTGCTACGCTTCGCTAGGAATTTCTTAACAGCTACGAAACGTCTTTGTAGCAATATGCTACCACCAGTGCTACAAAATTGCTACGCTGTGCTACAAAATGCTACGTTGCTACGGTATGCTACACAGTGCTACGTAAACTGTAGTGGACTAGGCTACGCCAAAACGTTTCACCCGCTCGACAATTATAATGCTAGAGATATTTTTATTTTATTTTAATAATATTTTTGAGGGATGAAAAGGAGACAAACTGAATTTGTATTTTTTGAGAATTTCGAAATAGAGGGCACACCTAAAAACTTAACAAACAAAACTTAATTTTTAGCACTTTAAATAAATGAATTAATTTTAAACAATAAAACAGCTTGGCGTGAATGAAAGCGCCAATAACAAGCGTACTGCATTCGTCTCTTTTTTACGCTCAGGATAGAAAGAGATAGAAACTTCTACTGTTGACCCGTTAATTATAATTTAATCTTCCCTTTAGTACTGTAACGTGGAACAGATTACAAAACAGTGACGTGGATTCTGTTGTACAATTTAGTAAAATCAATTTGACCGCTGCCAAAAGTAGCGCCATCTCTTTCTCTTATATTGAAATAAAGAGAGATGCAGAACATTTTAGTCGAGACAAATTATACTTAGTTAAGCAAATTCTTCAATACAATCAACTTCAGCTGCCTAGCATAAAAACAACGCTTAAAATTCAAAGCCACAATTTTCTAAATTATTCAAAAAAATCTTCCTCAATTCAAATTTGGAAGCACGAAATGCGCAACGGCCATTTTTATTCAGCCAATCAGAGAGTTTAAATTACGATTCAACCCTAAAGCACCCTCTAATTAGTCAAATATAACTATAGCTATTAAGGGGGTTTCAATTAGTAGAATATGATTTTTAATTTGGCAACACTGGGTGCGGTAGGGATGGGGTAAAAGGTGAAATTGGGAAGTTGCTAAATGCTAAATTAATGTTTGGAAAAATAGCATGAATTCAACGATAACTTTTATTTAACACAATTTTGTTTAGTAAATATTTTACTGTATATTAAGATTTGAGATCAAACATAAAATTTTATTATGAAATTTAACATGACAAAAAATAGCATAAATTTAACGTTTTCTTTTATTTGGCACAATTTAGTTTACGTTAGTATTTTACTGTCAATTAAGATTTGAGATCAAAGATAAGATGTTATGATATCATTGTGTTTACTAAGTTTATTTTTAGGGTTCCGTACCCAAAGGGTAAAACGAACCCTATTACCTAGACTCCGCTGTTCGTTCGACTGTCTGTCTGTCCGTCTGTCACCAGGCTGTATCTCATGAACTGTGATAGTTAGACAGTTAAAATTTTCGCAGATGATGTATTTCTGTTGCCGCTATAACAACAAATACAAAAAAAACAGAATTGTATACTTAAATGTTTAATAGGGCTTTCATACAAGAGAAATGATTTTTTTGCCGTCTACATAGATAATGGTACGGAACTCTTCGTGCGCGAGTCCAACTCGAACTTGGCCGGGTTTTGTTATTTCTAAGAAAAAAAAATATCACTACAGTAGTGCCGTTTATATTTACTATAAAGACTTATAATCTACAGATCTTTATTAGATGTCAGTGTCATGCCAGTGACACCGATTGAAGTTATTGAAGTTATTTTTAAGTTGTTTCTAATAAGTTAAAATTAGGTTCATTATCACATTTCAATTTTTAAATTAAAATGTGATTTTAGAAAAACGTGGAAGAGTGAATAGTTTCCTGTCTGTCTAAACTGTCTGTCTCTTTTAACAATGCGGGTTGCTAGATGTCACATACAGGTTCAGTTTCAGTTCAGTCGTCATGTCGGTTTCCACACGATGTTTTCCTGCATGTTATAACTACCAACCCGCACTGTGCCAGCGTGGTGAATAACACCCATGACGAAGGGTAGGTAGGTGTCCCTGCTGTGGACTTAAAAGAGTGTAATAATGATGTTATTTTAACAATAACAATATTATACAACTTATTATACACATAATAACACTATCTTAAGTATGATTGCGATTGCCTTTTAAATCTAGAGTCGGTTACATGCTAAAATAATGCGTGTTGCTTAAATGCTATTTTAAACAACTGTTATTAAACGCCTAAACTATGTCTATATTGCTAAAACGTTGCTAAAACGCTATTGTGAGCAGATTCACCAGCTACAAACACCCACACCCCTCACTTCGACCGAGAAAGATGATAGGGTGTTTGCGTGCCACCCTCTCCTTCTTTATTCTATTCTCGTCCTTCCTCCCAAGAAGATAGCATCTATTTTAGCTTCTACGATGGAAATTAAGTTGCTCTACATAACTAGAGCAAGCATGTATATGTATTCTATGAAATAATCAGTACAGTTCCTCACGCGACACGGGAACGTCATACGCGAGAAAAAAAACGCAAATAATTCACTAAAATGACGTTAATTTCAGCTAAAAACAGGCAATTTTGACCGTCTGTTGTAAAATTAGTGATTTTGTGCGCCGTTTCTAGTGTTTTAGTGTCGAAATGTTGGATTTTTTAGTGTTTTTTTTTGCGTGATGTGTATGCATGATGGGGAAAAATTAATGGTTTCATGCCTTTGATGCTTGGAAACGTATAGATGGTGAGTATTGTCTGGGCTGGTATTAATTGGTTTGCATTATGGATGGCTTGGAACAGTAATGAGGTGTTGAGGTTAGGCGTGAAGATTGTGTTTTCTCGCAGAAGAGACGGACTTAAATTCTTAAAGGCAGAGTTAATTAACTCAGAGTTCAAGTGTATAACGCCACTCTAATATTGTGTTAACCCAAGGTTAGCTTCTAATTCTTGGTTGCACAAGACGATTTCAGTTTAACCTCTGATGAGTAGTAATTAGGTAAAAAAAATAACTGAGATCTGGAAACGATCCATAAGAATTAATACCGTTGGTGTAAGTATATATTGTACTTATATGGCAAGTTATCCAAATACTAGGGGAAAATTGGATAAAATAATTAAAATAATTATTAAATGTTACATATTCTTTTATGCTTATTATAAAATCGTAAGGAGCTCTGTTTGTATACTTTTTACGGCTAAACGGCTGAACAGATCTTGATAAAATTTAACAATTAGTTACAGTATATCACGAGGAAGGTTTTTGAATAATATTTTCTGAATAAACGCGAATGGCAACAGCTACTTAATATATAATAATGATTCATGTATGTGTGTGTATTAGTCAAGTATAAAAATTGGGATCATCAACACGACGGTGAAAAATAAGTAGAAATAATTAGAAAATAACACTTATATTAATTTAACTTAATTTCGTTAGAATTACACGTTAATTTGCTTAGTTGATATCTATATCAGAGCGAGGTTTCTATTTATTTATTTATTTAATTAAATACAAAATATTTTACAGTCTAGACACCAAAACACCATATTGTCATACCATATATAAATAATTGTGTAAATAATTATACATTGATATCAAAAATATAAAAATAATTCTATGGACTTACCTATGTTTATTTTTTGTGTAAATTTATCCATACTATAATACGTCACCGTGCGGAAGGTGAGTGATCCACTCGGTGACCACGCGCCGCCCGCGAGAATAAGTGACAGTCGCTGACTAACTACTTAGAAATTCGTTGACCACGCGAGGTTCACTCATTGACCACGCAGCGTTCACACGTGGACCATTAGCTGACCACCAGTCAAAGCGATCCCGAGGCGTTCCAACCTTACCGCTGAGCGCTACCGTGGCTCGGGTGACACGTCAAATTGTATCAGGGCTCACTGAGGGAAAATTCAAATCACATGTAAAAACTACATTAATGAAAAGAGGGTATTTTAAGGTTAAAAATTATTTAGAAGATAAAGATGTCTGGAGTCTTCCGCTTCCGCCAAGTAGTCACTAGTATGTGTAGATATTACCTAGTTGTAAGCCAAAATTTGTGAGACTGTAATTTATTTATTATTTGAAAAAATAATGCCCCTCAGTTTCTTGCCTGTTCTTCTGAGTAGAGGCTCTTTATCCGAACAAGTCTATTTAAAAAACTTTGACGTTCATAAGTGTATCTTTGATACCCAAATTGAATAAAAACATTTTGACTTTGACTTTGTAGGCTCCGGTTGTCCTATAAGAACAATTACAGAACCCTTCACCTTCCGGCGGCCTAAAAACTGACTACTAGCTATTCGGCCATTTTTTTTTGTGGTCGACATAACCGAACTTATTCGAGTTGACTGCCTCGGTGGCTCAGTTGGTAGTGAACCTGCCTTCTGAGGTTGGAGACGTGGGTGCGATTCCTACCTAAGGCAAACATTCATGTGATGAACATTTTTGTTTGTTCTATGTCTGGATGTTCACATCTATTTCATTTAAGTATGTATTTAAAATATATATTATGTACTAGCTGCGCCCCAAGATTTCGACCGCGATAAAAAAGTATCCTATGTACTATTCTGCACTATAAAATGCACTATAAATTTCATCCAGGTCTGTTCCGCCGTTCTGGTGTGAAAGAGTAACATCCATCCATCCATCCATCCATTCTTACAAACTTTCGCGTTTATAATATTAGTAGGATATGTTGCAGTCTCTAGCAGCCATAGTACAAATTTTGCTTAGTTTGAGGTCAGACGACTGTGTGCAAGAATATCCTGAATATTACTGTATTTTTGTACACAGTCGTACAATAAATAATTAGAACCTTGTTACCAGTGACCCTGGCTTCACACGTTAAGAGTCCCGCGACGCTCTGAAATTTCCATACAAACGCGCTTCTCGAATTTCTTGAAAACCATTTGTCAGATTATGATGAAATTTAGCATGTACAATTAAATTAACAATATCTGCACCCCTATGATCTTGGTTTTTTTTAAAAACGTTCTCAAGCGAAAATAGAGCTATGAAAAATATCCGCATTTTTAAGGTGTCACTTTTGACTGATTTATTCAATAGGGAGACAAAGCAAATAAAAATTCCTTTACATAGGGAGGTTGTCTTGATCATTAACTGTTAAATGAATCAATAATTCAAGGGAAATTCTTAGTTATTTGAGAATGATTACAGAAGTGCAAAAATTCGTAAAAAAAATTGCACTTTGTCACTCTGTAGGTAACTTTAGAGGCTCGTCAGTATCATTACTCGCTCTCTTCGCTCGTCTCCTTCTTCTAGACGAAATGGCTATAGGATACCTTAAGCCAATGCGAAGTTAGTCTAAAGTGGTCGCCGGACTCTTAACTATAGACCTTGCGTGAAAAATGATCTAACGAATGGTGAAAACCATATCAAAATCCGTAGCGTGGTTTAGGAGGAGCTAGCGGATATCCAGACAGAGAGACAGATGACGCGACGCGAAGAGCGACTTTCTTTTTATACTATGTAGAGAAGATTAACTTACTGTAATGAACAAAACATACACATGTATTGAGAACCACCTCCTTTTTTGAAGTTGGTTTAAAAGAGCAGAATCACTTCAACTCACTTAACAAATTGAAACAATCAGCGGAAAATAATCTCGACGGCAAGGTGTTGCCGTTACTGGCAGCCAATATTTCCCGACACATGATTAATTGTCCCGAACTTTTAGGTAGAAATGTCGGAAAAAATGGGGAAAAATAATGAGGGTGGGTCTCGGGGGTGTAGTGCGTTTATTTTGCAATTTAGAGCCTTTTTCAGGGGAGAGAGGTTGAAATATTGTTGGAGAGAGACCATAATGGATTGTTATTTTCTATTAAGTGAAATACGGTATTAAAAAATATTATTTTGCCTATTGACTGCCTCGGTGGCTCAGTTGGTAGTGAACCTGCCTTCTGAGCTGGGGGGCATGGGTTCGATTCCCATCTAGGGCAAACATTTATGTGATAAACATTTGTGTTTGTTCTATGTCTGGGTGTTAATATCTATTTAAGTATGTTTTTAAAAATATCTAAGTATGTATATCAGTCTCTGGCAGCCATAGAACAAGCTTTGCTTAGTTTGGGGTCAGGCGACCGTATGTGGAAGTGTCCCGATTTTTTATTTCAATTTATTATTATATTTAGCTCGACTTTTGGATGTTTCAAACATAAGTACTATCTTTTTTTAAACGACTGTGCAAAGGAGGGTTATGTTTTTCGAGTCTATGTATGTATGTATGCTATATATTATTAGCGATGTTGCCCTAGTTGGAGAAGGCCCGCCTCTCAAGCCAGAGGGAGCGGGTTCAAACCCAGCCGACGGCACGCATCAATTTGTTAATTGTGTGAACATATTATGTTCGTATTGTATGTCATCTGCTACATGTGGGGGCTGAGCTACCCACGTCCGTAGGAGTGTACTCTATTCTGGTTCCCTACACGTGGTCCCCGGGTAGTGCTAACCGGGTAGCAAACTCTGGTGGGAGGCTTTGGCCGTGGCTAGTTTACCACCCATCGGACCAAGCCATGCCGTGAAATGACCTAGTCGTGTTTCGGGATGTAGTCCGGTGTAAGCGTTCCGAAGACGGGTCTGAGCAGTAGCGCACTTGTAGCGCCTCACTCAACTGCCGTCTTTGTACTTCTTCACTCTATTAAACTTCAAGGCTAGAGTGAATAAGTACCTTATAGGTCGTCGTGCTCCATCTTAGACCACAACGTCGCTTAACATAAGGTGAGTTGGTGGTCAAACGCCGACCTATTTTACATTAAAAAAAAAAAAAAAAACTTGACTGGAGCCCGGTGTATGGCGACAGGCTCGCCCCCTGTCACATTTGGGACTGAATGTCGTCCAGCAAAGTGTGAGTGTTGTATTACACCTCAGCCAGCCCCTTCGGGGGAAAGGCGTGACGATATGTATGTATGCATGTGCGCATGTATGTATGTTTGTGTCTATGTATGAGGTTTCTTTGGTACGCTCTACAGCCTCAACAACTTGATGTATTTCGTCATAGTGGAAGTGACATAGGATATTACATTTTGCAGCCGGGTTTTTGTTCTTCTTTTAATGTTGTTACTTGACAAATACAACTTAAATAGATTATTAACACTCAGACTCACACTTACACACACACATGCACTTGAAAAACATACCCCTCCTCCTTGTGCAGTCGGATGAAAAATAGAATTGCTTTCGTCAAAACATTTTGTCGAACGGCTATCATTCACGCACAAGCACGAGGCAGTAAATATTTTTAGTGTTTTATTTTAATGTACAAGTTAAAAAAATATGAAATTAGCTGTTGAAAGTGAATTCATCGCTTTTGTATTGTACAAATGTATATCTGATCGAATTTTATTTTTCCTATTATTGGATGACGTAATATTTAAACACAAAGCGCATGTTGTCTTTCCAAGTGCCTAACTACGCGTGAGTCATCCTACTAATATTATGAACGCGAAAGTTTGTGAGATTGGATGGATGGATGAATGTTTGTTACTCTTTCACGCCAAAACCGCTGAACAGATCTGGATGAAATTTGGCACGGAGATAGATTATAGTCTAGAATAGCACATAGGATACTTTTTAATCGCGGGGCGCAGCTAGTGTTATAATAATATACTCCGCCAGGTATAGCATTTCGGGCACGTGGGCAACACGTAGTGACGTCAACCGATGCTTAAGCAAGACCGAAATAAGTCATTTACAAATAGTGCGAAAGAGACGGATGAATAACGAGTGACGTCATACGTGTTTGCTCTGGGAATGACTAGACTTTGTGTTTTTGTATCATGGTGTGAGTGAGAGGGTGCTGGCGAGCTTTCTCGTGGTTTACTACTATAATGTCAATTCGAGATGTCAAGTCTAGTATGTTGTTTGTATAGTAGATTTTGTACCGAGGGGATAAAGCAGTGTCTTACGTCGCGGGCGGCTTGTTGAACGCTGAGCATAACGAGGGACTCTAGAGGTAACTCTCTGGCGCAGCGAGGGAGTTATGTAGAGTCCTGAGTGAGGCGAAGGGCTCTAGCGGTCCAAGACGAAGACACTGCTTTATCCCAGAAGTGAATACTCTACTTTTCAAACCTTCTGAGCGGCAATAAAAAGGATCTGCAGATATGTTGAGTACATCAAACATCATTTTTTTTCAGTTTTGGCTAGAAACTGAAAAGGTTGAGTCATGCTTTTGTATAATTTTTTAAAACTTGATGATTCACTTGTATCGGTTAGTTAACGCTACACGAGTGTGGGCAAATGGTACAAACATTGTGAAACGCACAGATCTAAGATTTTTTTTGCTTACATCCCAGATTTGTGGTGAAACGCGACTTTTCGTGTTCTTTTTTTTAATTTTTATTATTACTTAATAGGCTTGCGTTTGGCCGCCAACATGCCTGATGAAAAGCAGTGATGCGGCCTACGATGGAGCACGCTTGCCTAGAAGAAACCGATTCACTCGAGACTTGAAGATACCCAGATTATAAGTGTCAGGGAACACACACTCTGGCAGAGTATTCCACACTCTACTTAGCGGTCCTTATGAGAAATGAGGAACCAAAGCGTTTCGTGCGTGTTGTAGGTATGTCGACCATAAAACGATGCCGCTTTTTTGTACTCTTGGGACCTTTATAGAAGAACGGGCTAGGGAGAATAAGTTCCTTACAAAACTTCTAAAGTTGCAGTAAAGTATCTACCACTTTACTGAAATAGAGATAGAGTAGTATAGATTTATCATGGCTATCACTTTGTTATGATTTCAACTAAGAAATACATAATTTACTTGATACTGGTAAATGTATACGACGTGCGGCGCCAAATCCCCCGAAAAAATCACGTTTTTCGTTTTAAATTTCATGCAGCTGCTTTCTTTTTTTTTTGTGGTGGCCAGTTCGATTTTCGAATGTTTGATGCTGTGTTTTCATTCAACTTTAACTCTTTGCTTGGAAACTCTTTTGAGATTTGTTTTGCTTTTTTGCATCCAGTGGAATTTGGCGTTGCACGTCTTGTGCATTTGCCAGTGTCAAGTTATTATAGTTGTTAACAAATGATGGAGTGATGATGATAAGGCGATGACAATGATGAATCCCTCCCATTTCTGCATTTCAATATAGTGATCAATACTTTACTGAAACTTTAAGTGGAGTTTGGTAGAGAACACGAAAAGTCACGTTATGCCATGTTTGTATCGTTTGCCCACACTCGTGCACGTTAACGAACAGATAATGGTTAATAACTCACTGTTATAACACTTTAACACTCGAAGAATAACAAGATATAAAAAATCACACAAAATTACGACAACACCTTTTCGGTTCCCGAAAAAAATCCTCCTTGAGATTTTCATACAATTTTCTCTCCCTCGGGAGGCAATGCCTTGCTTTACGTTCAGACATACGTGAAATGTAACTGTGGCCCTATTCGGAGATCTGAGATTTTCATCTCACCTTTTTTCGTCCTTGTTGCTCTAGTTTGAAACGTCATAGGTGTGAGAGTGACCAAGATAAAATCTCATCTCATCTCACGCGCAGGAATAGGCCCCCTGTGGCCCTATTCGGAGATTTGAGATTTTCATCTCCCTTTTTTTCGTCCTTGTTGCTCTAGTTTGAAACGTCATAGGTGTGAGAGTGACCAAGATAAAATCTCATCTCATCTCACGCGCAGGAATAGTCCCCCTGGTCATTGTCAAGCAGGTTGTGTGAAAATCAATTTTTAATGTCAGTATCGTATTCGTACATCGTGGTTTATTCGTCAGAGCGATCCATAGTTTAGGAAATGCTGGTGCAAAGCAAGGTGTTACCGAATCCATAGCTCATCCATGGCGCCCTAATCTCTTGTGTGAAGCCCTGCAAGCGCTGTATAGCGTTACCGGTTACACTACGTTTTTAGATTAATTTTGTCGTTTTGATAACTTTTTATCAAATAGTTTATTGTGTTTTAACGACTAGTTAAAAGGAGGTTTTATGTTAGTTCTGTGGAGGTTTTAATTTAGACGACCAGTCTATGTAGTTAAATTTAATTGTTTGAAAAAAAATATGTAAAAATTGGAAGTCTGTGGGTGAGTCTAATAAAAAAAAAGTAAGCCTATGATGTACTAACTGCACCCCGCGGTTTCGCCCGCGGGTAAAAAGTATTCTATGTTTTTTCCAGATAATAATCTCTCTCTGTGCCAAACATACATCCCTGTGTTCCTGTGTTCTTAGCTATTTTGATGAATATCGGTGTCGGGTTTTTTTGAACTTTTAATTCAAGTTTTGCTTTTCATTTATCATTTGGTATACTTGTGAATGTTCTCTTCTTATCTATCCCTATCTCTACAAACTCTATCTCTCTAAACAAAGTCACTTTCCGCGTCTATCTGTATCTCTGTCTGTATATCTGCTAACTGAACCACGCAACGCGTTTTGATACGATTTTCACTATCAACATATCGTCACGCCTTTTCTCAGAGAGAGCTGGCAGAAGTGTACAACACCCACACTTCGTCGGACGATATTCAGTCCCAAATGTGACAGGGCGAGCCTGTCGCCATACACCGGGCTCCAGTTATGTAGCAGATGACATACAATACGCACAAATGTTCACACAATGAGCAAATTGGTGCGGCTGGGTTTGAACCCGCTCTCTCTGGCTGGTTTTTACTATCAGCTTGATAATCAGACAAGCTTGAAAGGTACCGTGCGAAGCCAGGGCGGGACGCTAACGTAGCATACATAAATACGTCTGTGTGTATGTGTGTCTGTTCCTATACGTGGCCTACATCTTATGAGTACGTATATGTCTAGAGAGAGTTCCGTACTGTTTATGAACGAAAAGTGACAGGCCAACTTTTTTATACTAGTACGTCTATTATTAAGGGTTAAGATAAAGATGAAGATATTTTTATTTGCAATAACAATGGTATAGCATGCGTTTGGTGGTATACAATTTGAGATATGTCCTGCAATGTTATGCCTGAAGTCTGTGTCATACATTTATTCATTTAGAACCTAACTGTTGGATTTTTTTTGGGCCCATGCAATGTTTTTTCAGTCCATCCAAACATAGGGCCAACTAAGGCAAATGCTCTGTGGAGAAATTGCGTCTTTCGAGAATTACTGACAAACCTTTACAAATAAGCGCCACTTACATTTAAATAAATCTTTAGTTGCAATAATCTGTACAAGATGGCGTTAGTTGCCTAATTTGTGAAGGGATTGCCAGTAATTCCGAAAGACGCCTGTCACGCTAAATGGTGACCAAATACCGCAATCTGACAGTGCCAAATACCTCGGTATGCATCTGGATAAGAGATTGACGTGGCAAAAACACATTTGGAACAAACGTAAACAACTAGACTCAAGGTCAAGAAGCTTGCACTGGCTAATTGGGAGGAAATCGCACTTATCTAATGAAAACAAAATCGTTATCTACAAGACAATATTCAAACCAGTGTGGACATACGAAATTGAACTCTGGGGCACAGCCTCCAACAGCAATATTGAGATCCTGGAAAGATTCCAAACAAAAACCATGAGATCCATGTTCAACATCCCGAAATGTATCAGCAACAAATACATCCTACAAGATTTAAAGCTTGCATCCGTAAAACAAGAAATAGCCATCAGAAGTCTCAAATACCAGAACAAACTATCAAAACATGTTAATGTGTTAGCAACAAACCTAACAGGCACTGGTAGTGTTACATATAAAAGACTAAGGAGGAATAGCGTTCCAAGCCTTAACAACCGATTTAACGTTCAGTAAGAGAGGTCAATGGACACTCCTTACAGCTTAATGACATAAACAGACTGGTCGGCAAAACTAGCAGCTAAATGTTTTAAACAGATCGCTGTGCTAAGCAGGATATAATTTAAAAAAAAAAATCCGAAAGACGCAATTTCTTCTCAGTCGCATTTGCCCCAGTTGACCCTATATCAAAACCTACACCTAAACATCGTGTTTGAACGCCGGGGAGGTCAAGTCTCAATGAGGCCGCTTTAGAGCACAGTATTGGTGGCCGATTGAATTAAACCCGCGGGACGTTTGCCCGTCATTCGATTTGACCCTCGGGAGATCATTCGAAATGTAGCACAACGTTTAGTAAATATTGTACCAACAGTGCCATGATTTTCAGATAATACTGCCCTGATTTTTCACATGAAAATATACGCGTCGACTTGTAAAGTTTCGTTTCGTTGAATAGAATAATTTTTATTGTCATTAAGTAACAGTTCCTTAACAATTTTAGCTAAAAAAATATTTAAGGATGCTCCTGTAATGGACTCGTCAAAAAGGTAATTATAAACAATTACAAAAGCATTTGGTAATATTATTCAAGTCTTGTGTCTCCCTCAAAAAACGACAATGACAATATTGCGCGGGTATCCAGACTAGGTATTCTAACTTTGCTTAAACTGTAAAGTAAATTTAAATAAATCTAATTCTAAGTCAGCTGTATAGGGGCTTCGTCAAATAAATAGAAAAAATAATAAAAATAATAATAATTGTAATACTAAAATTGTCTAAGTTTAACTTTAGAAAGTTTCTAGTTGGCTAAATATATAATAAATAAATAATAAATTCGGGACACTTCCACACACGGTCGCCTGACCCCAAACTAAGCAAAGCTTGTACTATGGCTGCCAGAGACTGATATACATATTTAAATATTTTTAAATACATACTTAAATAGATACTAACACCCAGACATAGAACAAACACAAATGTTCTTCACATAAATGTTTGCCCTAGGTGGGAATCGAACCCACGCCCCCCAGCTCAGAAGGCAGGTTCACTACCAACTGAGCCACCGAGGCAGTCAAAGGTTAAACAGTAGTTTTTAACAGACTTTAATATTTAAGTATAGTTAGACACATAACATATCGTCACGCCTTTCTCTCGAAGGGGCTGGTAGAGGAGTACAACAACCACACTTCGCCGGACAATGTTTAGTCCCAAAATGTGACAGGGGACGAGCCTGTCGCTATACACCGGACCCAGCCGAAGGCACGCACCAATTCGTTCATTGTGTGAACATTTGTGCGTATTGTATGTCATCTGCTACATAACTGGAGCCCGGTGTATGACGACACGCTCAACCCCTGTCACATTTGGGACTGAATATCGGCCGGTGAAGTGTGGGTGTTGTAATACTCCTCTGCCAGCCCCTTCGGGGGAAAAGCATGACGATATGCTTTTGTGTACAAAAGATGCTACAAGTTGTAAATTAGAATCAACAGCCTGCCCAATTCGAGCGTACAATTTTCGTCGTTTTTCGAAATGTACTCGAAGTTCCTACTTATTAATACAAGGTACTTAATTAAAGATCTAATATAATACACGATATGTATGCCGACAGGCTTACCCCATGTCACATTTGGGGCTTAATAGCGAAGTGTGGATGTTGTTATACACCTTTGCCAACCCCTGCGGGGGAAAACGCGTAATAATATGTAATACGTAATAATGTTATGTTGTAACGCGTCTGAAAGAGATCGCTTACAAGCGATCCTTCGTAGGATACTTTAAGGATCGTAGGATACTAAGTAGCGATACTTTTAGACAACCTAATGATGGAAAAAAAAACATTATAATCAGGCATGGGCAGTGAAGAGACTAAAAATTTGTTTTTTATGATTGAATGGGCCCACATTTGACCACAACACACCTTATGGACAGTGACGATGCGGTCTAAGATGGAGCACGCTTGTCCATGAGGTGCCGTCTCACTCTTGTCTTGAAAGAGCCAGGTTGTATCTATTGCTGGGGAACACCGAGGCAGGAAGTGCGTTCCACTCCTTGGCAGTTCTTTTTAGGCAGGTTTGAAAGACTTGAAGGTTTTGAAAGCGCTTCGTGCGGGCTTTACATTATTTTTTTTTGTTTTTGAATAAAAATACTATTTTATACAGATTATTTTTAGACAACAAGTAACATTATTAAAATACCCGGCTGCAAAATGTTGTACCCTATGTCATTTTCACTATCAAGACAATTCAAATGACACCTCACATGTCGAAATACATCAAGCTGTTTAGGCTGTAGGGCGTGCCAGAGAAACCTTATATATCCAAATATACATACATACCCACATACTTACTTACACACACGCGAAAAACATAACCCTTCTTGCGCAGTCGGGTAAAAACATGGACGATGGAGTGTGCTAAGGAAAATTTGAATAAATTTTTTTTTTTAAACTTATCTTATATCTTTAAATGAGCAATTCTTATAAATAATTTATAATTGGAATCTCGGAATCGGCTCAAACGATTTTCATACAATTTAGTATATAGGGGGTTTCGGGGACGATAAATCGATCTAGCTAGGAATCATTTTTAGAAAATGTCATTTTATTCGTGTTTTATCGATAATCAACTTAAACATAAACTTGGAAGAAAAATAACAAAAAGGAGGCGTTTGAGTAGTCTCAACTGAAAAATATGACTCTTCCTGACATCTATTGGCGAATAATAATACTATTTTTTTATGAGCAACTAATTGCTTTAACGACACAACAGCAGATGGCGTTGTTAAGTAACACGAAGTCAATGAGTGTTTGCTTTGAGGTTAGACTAAATTCAATTGTTTATTTTCCAAACAACACAATTAAAAAAAAAAAATACCGAGCAAAGCTCGGTCATCCAGGTACTTATTTTTAAACAAAGAGCACCTAATACCACTACCACTAAACCCATTTCTACACATCATGCAAATGGCGACTAGGAAACCTTTAAAACGAAACCAACAACCCATTCCGGCTTCACAACCATAAAATAAATCCAAACGAGGCCGCAGCATCCCAAACTTTTTCGTATTCCGGAACATTTTTAACTGTAATTTAATTTTCAACTTTATGATTACCGGCTGTGGACTTCATTTGCATAGTCCGGAAAGAATTCCGGAAGCATGGGAGGTGTAAGTCGCTTTATTAGGGCGCAGTTCATTTGAATTTGCTTTTATCTTTTTGCCAAAGGCTATCATTATCTAACTAGCGACTCGCCCGGCTTCACACGGTACCTATATTTCATTTATGATATAAGTACCTGGATGGCCGAGCTTTGCTCGGTATTTTTTTTTATTTTTTTATTGTGTTTTTTGGATAATAAACAATTGATTTTAGTCTAACCTCAAAGCAAACACTCATTGACTTCGTGTTACTTAACAACGCCATCTGCTGTTGTGTCGTTAAAGCAATTAGTTGCTCACAAAAAATTGTAGTATTATTATTCGCCAATAGATGTCAGGAAGAGTCATATTTTTCAGTTGAGATTGATTATCGATAAAACACGAATAAAATGATATTTTCTAAAAATGATTCCTAGCTAGATCGATTTATCGCCCCCGAAACCCCCTATATACTAATTTGTATGAAAATCGTTGGAGCCGATTCCGAGATTCCAATTATATATATATATATATACAAGAATTGCTCATTTAAAGATATAAGATTATGTGCACGACTATGGACTGGTTCCGAAATAAATGATTTTTAATTTTAAATTAAATTTAATTTAATATTAGACCGTCCCTAATAAAATGTGTAACATAAGATATCGTAATGCCTTTCCTCCGAGGGGGCGCAGAGGTGTACGACAACACCCACATTTCGCCGGACGATATTGACAGGGCCCAATGTGACAGGGCCCTTGGGCCCATGCGAGTCTGTCGCCATATACCGGGCTCTAGTCATGTAGCAGATGACATACAATACGCACATAATTATGTTCACACAATAAACAAATTGGTACGTGCCGTCGGCTGGGTTCGAACCCGCTCCCTCTGGCTTGAGAGGCGGGCCTTCTCCCAACTAGGCTGCCATCGCTTGTAAAAAATATGTAACGTAAATCTAAGTTATGAAAAGTGAAATGTCGGTCAAAATTAAACAAAAAGTTATGGACACCTGTATCCTACCATCGTTATCCAACGCTAGTCAAACTTGGAAGCTTACACATCGAATTACAAACAAAATTAGATTATGCCAAAGAGGGATGGAGAGAAACATATTAAATACTAGCTGCAGCCCGCGGTTTCACCCGCGGTTAAAAAGTATCCTATGTGCTATTCTAGTCTATAAACTATCACTGTGCCAAATTTTATCCAGATCTGTTGAGCCGTTCTGGCGTGAAAGAGTAACAAACATCCATCCATCCATCCATTCTTACAAACTTTCGCGTTTATAATATTAGTAGGAAGTAGAATAGGATTAAAAGAATAGATAAAATATCTCATAAAACTTGAGAGCAAAGACCAATGTCACTGATGCTGTTCGTCACTGCAAGAAACTCAAGTGGCGCTGGGCTGGTCATATTGCTCGCCTGACAGATAATCGATGGACGCGCAGACTTACAACTTGGAACGGCCCATCGGGTACAAGAAAGAGAGGCAGACCAATTGCCCGGTGGGCAGACGACTTAGTTCAAGTTGCTGGCGACCAGTGGATGACTACAGCAAACAATCGAGACAACTGGTAATCTCTAGAGGGGGCCTTCACCTTCGACTAACGAGGGGTTTTTGTTAGCTTAGTTAAGATTTTTCATAATTAGGACTTAATTAGTTAGATAAATAATAGATTCAAGCCATGCCGTGAAATGACCTAGTCGTGTTTCGGGATGTAGTCCGGTGTAACCGTTCCGAAGACGGGTCTGAGCAGTGGCGCACTTGCAGCGCCTCACTCAACTGCCGTCTTTGTACTTGTTCATTCTACAATACTTCAAGGCTAGAGTGAATAAGTGCCTTATAGGTCGTCGTGCTCCATCTTAGACCACAACGTCGCTTAACATCAGGCGAGTTGGTGGTCAAACGCCGACCTATTTCTAAATAAAAAAAAAAAAATTTTCTTAATTAGTTAGTAAGCCTTAATAAGTAATCTCTTTTTGACAAAAATGCGTTGTAATTATTAACAAGATATTTAAGGCTTTTTAATTTTCAATTTAATTTATTTACTTATTAAATCTATGTGCGATCACAGAGCGACTGACAGCGAAACAAGGCTTATTACACTTGATCTAAGCCTTGTTTTCAAGGTGCCATTTTGCGTATTGAGATTTTACATCTATGTACATTTATTGACGTGACAACGTCTTATAAATTGGTTTGCCGGGTGACACTTCAAGAAACTGCGTTACGTGAGCGGAGCTCACGTTATGCGCTCACAATGAGAGCGAGTGAGAGGCACGCGTCCCTTCCACTCGGGCATGGTTAGCCCGCCTAAGAGCGAGAGAGACAGACATAAAAAGTCGTTGTCACGTAAAACTTTCGCCCGTATACCGACTTTACAGGCAACCAATTTTTTTTTACATCTTTTACTTTACAACTACGTAAGCGATGATAGCCTAGTTGGAGAAGGCCTGCCTCTCCACCCAGAGGGAGCGGGTTCAAACCCAGTCGAAGGCACGCACCAATTCGTTCACCATATGACTGAGCCCGGTGTATGGCGACAGGCACACCCCTTGTCATATTTGGGACTTAATGTCGTCCGGTGAAGTGTGGATATTGTACCACACCTCTGCCAGTCTCTTCGGGGAAAAGGTGTGTGATGTACATATATCTGATCGAAGTTAGACACGCGTGAAATTTAGCCGGATGGATTTAGCCTTCAGGCCGCGCCTCTCCGTGTGTGGCCTGGCGTTTAATATTGTTAGTGTAGACTAAGATTTCAGGTGTGTACTAATGCTTAATTTTAAGAACCGATCTATCTTCTTCACCTCATGAAAAAGACCTCTTTCGATCGCCTTTTTGGGGACTCAGTAAAACAATGTCTTTTGTACAATGTCGGCCACTTTACAACCACTTACACGCCGTGAACAGCGTACTTTAAACCCCTTAAAATGGCTTTTTTTGCGTGAATAGCTTTCTTTTCAATTTGTAAACGCAAAATCAACTTTTTTACTTGTAAAAGGTCACGGGAGATTGAAAGAAAATATTTAATTATTCGACCGACTGCCTGAAAAGAAAGTAACGTTTAAAGTCAAAGTCAAAATGTTTTTATTCAATTTGGGTATCAAAGATACACTTATGAACTTCAGTTTATGGGGTAAATACTTAGAAAAATGACACTGTAAATAAATATTCTAAAGCTATGTAAGTGGATATGTCTGTCTGTTTCTACGTGACGTTTTATATGATGTGACGTGATTTGACTTTGATTAGCAAAAGGCGAAAATTATACAAGCCACAGGACAGGTTCTGGCGCTTTGAAACTTGCTCATTAAAAAATTGTAAAAGTGACGTGTTCTGAATTACACAAGCGACGTGGGACAAGCACGCTGCTTCACAGTTTTCACTGAACCATAGCCTGACCCGTGTCCGCGTTGCATTCTCGCTTGACGAGTCAGTATAATTTGCGCCTTATAAATAAAAAAAAAGTTAACAAAGACGCAAAGTAAGTTAGTTAAGTAAGTTAAGTTTGCAAAATAAAGTTGAATGAAAGAAAAATCAACTAGCAATTGTATTGTTGCAGGTTGTGTGGCGTGAATGCGCAACAATTGGTGATGTGGCGGCAACATGTGGCGCGAGTGGCGATGGCTCATGGTCACCTTGAACGCAGTCGTCGCCGTGTCGCCCGTCATTAAGATAGGTGAGCCAACAGCTGGTGATGTGACGGCAACAATTCGCGTGAGTGGCGATTGCTCATGGTCACCTTGAACGTAATCGCCGCCGTGTCGCCGGTCATTGAGATAGGTGAGCCAACAGCTGGTGATGTGGCGGCAACATGTGGCGCGAGTGGCGATGGCTAATGGTCACCTTGAACGCAGTCGTCGCCGTGTCGCCCGTCATTAAGATAGGTGAGCCAATAGCTGGTGATGTGGCGGCAGCATTTGGCGCGAGTGGCAATGAGTCATGGTCACCTCGAACGTAGTCGCCACTGTGTCACCCGTCATTAAGATAGGTGAGCCAACAGCTGGTGATGTGGCGGCAACATGTGGCGTGAGTGGCGATGACCAATGGTCATCTTGAACGCAGTCGTCGCCGTGTCGCCCGTCATTAAGATAGGTGAGCCAACAGCTGGTGATGTGGCAGCAACTTGTGGCGCGAGTGGCACGAGTGATGACTATGGCTTTGGGTCATCTTAAAGGCAGTGTATACTCTATTCTGATTCCTTACACGTGGTCTCCGGGTAGTGTTAACCGGGTAGCAAACTCTGGTGGGAGGCTTCAGCCGTGGCTAGTTACCACCCACCGGTACACAGTTGGTGGTCGAACGCCGACCTATTCTACATAAAAAAGTCGATTTTTTTAATGCATAATAGGTCGGCGTTTGATCACCAACTCGCCTGATGTTAAGCGACGTTGTGGTCTAAGATGGAGCACGACGACCTATAAGGTACTTATTCACTTTAGCCTTGAAGTTTTGTAGAGTGAAGACGCTACCGTATCTCTCTCTCATATAGAAAAGTGAACCAAAAGATAGATCTATATGAGTGTAGATAAGTAATATGGTGCTAACATGTGGTCCTGGCAGCGGTAATCTGAGTGCAAAAGTGCATTGTATTCGCTAGTGTAGAAAGTTTTCATAATTAAAAATAGACAGTAGACAATTGTTTGTTTGTGGCAAATAGCACACAGAATATAGATAAAATATAAATAGATAAAATGAAACTAAAAAAAAAGGTGAAAACTTTTAGGCTTTTCACCACAAACCGGCCGTAACTCAGCATGGTGTCAGTTGTGTCAAACCAGGGGTTTGCCACGAGTTTTCATAATAAACGAAATACATTTTTCGTTTTCGTAAGGCCTATAGTCTAGTTCATAAACTATTCGTCGGGGCGCTTTGATAGATAGATAGATAAACACTTTATTGCTCACACCAGAAATAACAAATACAAAAGAACAGAAAAAGCTTAAACTGTAGTGTAACAACTGGCGGCCTTATCACTAAGAGCGATCTCTTCCAGGCAACCTTAGGATGGAGAGGATACTTATGAAAGAGTATGGGACATGGGTGTGCAAAAATTAACAAAAATAAGAGTGTTGATACACCTATTTAAACTATTTGAATTATACTTACATAAACATACAGGTCATAATAATATAATACATTCTAATACTTAAAATACTTATAGATAATAAAATATACTAATTGTTACATATAATATCAAATTTAGATATATACATTTTTTTTACGGCATCCTTAAATGTAGCAAGCGAGGGAGCATGTCTAGTAGTAACGGGCAGCGTGTTCCACAATTGGACCGCCTGAAATGCAAACTTTGGTGCTTTGGCGCTTTGGTGAAACGTATGGAGCCAAACTAAAAATAAAAAGGTTTTCCTGGCCATCAAAACTCATGGTAAGCCTTAGAGCTGCGCTGGTCTAACGTTGCGACTGGCAAGTGACGTCATCTTAATTAGAACCTCTCTATTCAATGATAGTGGATACTTACCAAATTTTTTTGAATAACTGTACTGGCCAGCACGCTGCATGACGACTCCATGAAAAAAAAAAACCTCATTTCCATGCTATAGTGAGGTTTTATTTGGCGGGAACTGAGAAGATGGTGTTGTGATTTTGTATAATTTTCTGACACTTGGGATTCTTCGAATGTTAAAGTGTAATAAAATAATAATGGTGGATTATTAACCTTTACCGGTTCGTTAACATGCTCGAGTGTGGGCAAATGATACAAATATTAAGAAACGCTACTTTTAGTGTTCTTCACAAAACTTGACTAAAAGTTTCAGTAAAGTATCCACGGCTTTACTGAAATTGGAAAAGGGTGGGATTCATCATCATCATTATCACCTTTTCATCACCACTCCATCATCTGTAAAATACCAAATTAACTTGACACTGGCAAATGCATATGACGAGCGACGCCAAATTCCCAAAAAAAAAAACAAAAGCAAAAAAAAAACAAGTTATTCTGCGTCTCGTACCTTTGGTACTCTTGCCATGCTCAGTATTCCATATTAGTCAACCTCTCGCTTTCTTTAAGTCCTTAATGTACTTCTTAATGTCCTTTAATGTACTCCAGGAGCAATATTCACTGAAGAAGCCCGCGGCGGCAGCGCCGAGCTGGCCTTCAAGTACGCCGTATACCGAATCAACAAGGAACGCAGTTTGCTGCCCAACAGCACGCTCGTCTACGACATACAGTACACAACAGAGCGAGACAGCTTCAAGACTTATAAAGAAGGTAATTTTCTATCTCTAGGATGTATCCATACTCTAGGATGTATCCATACTCTAGGATATCATTATGACCAGCGGTGCTATTCACAATCATTCGGAAACGTTTCCGATCGGATCCCAGAAATTTCAAACTCAAGTTGTTCGAATCTCAGTTTCCTTTTATACATTTTGGAATAGAGAATCAAGTATAAATCCGATCGGAAGAATTAATCACGTTTAAAAACTTATGAATATAGACTGAGATTCTAATAATTTAGGTTCAAAATTTTTGAAATGCGAATGGAAACGTTTCCGAATGGTTGTGAATAGCCCTGCAGGATCCAAAAAACAAGGTCTAGCATTCAGCAAACACAAAAAGAAGGCATCGTCATTTATGAAGGATTTACCAGTGATTCTCGAAAGACGCAATTGCTCCAAAGAAGAATTTGCCAAAGTTGACTCTACACACCTAATTAATAAAATGTTGTACCCTATGCCACTTCCACTATCAAGACGATTTAAATGACACCTCGCATGTCGAAATACATCAAGTTTTTCTGGGTTTTGGGCCGTGCCAAAGAAACCTCTTACATACATCCACACATATATACATACATATGTACATACACTCGAAATACATAACCCTCCCTCTTGCACAGCCGGGTAAAAAGTTAGGTTTTTAGAAAAGTTAGGTTTGGTCAATATTCAAACAATTTTTTTTTTAAATTTATATTTCGCGTCCTATCCAATTCTACTGTAATTTTATTCATATACAATTTCCTCTACATTAAAACTACTCAACTCCTCATCGAATGCAAAGAATTCGAGCAAATGCATTTCAAACCTAAAGAATTTCCACAATTAGCCAACAACTTGTGAACTACGCGTACATTTCACAGCCATTGTTTCAAAATTGCTTTTGTTACCCAACATACCGTTTCACCCCATTTTACCTTACCGCTGCCCGTTTTACCCCATTGTTCTCGCAACTTCATCTCGCACTTCATTCGTCAAATTGCAACGTTCATTCGCGAATGAACGACTCGCTCGAAATAGAAAAGCTGGAAAAAGTGCAGTGGTAAAAACCGCGATTTGAGGGTACTCGGCCGCTTCCGGTTCATTTCGCGCGCAATATTGTGTTTCCGTTACTAAATTGACTATTTCCGGGGTTTGAAAAACGAAATGAAATCGTCACTGGAAAAGCAAAAAGCATAAATCCCAATATGGCGGTTGGCAATTTTGACTTTGTAGTGACGAAATGCTTTTTTTACTTTTGGTGACTTTTTAATGCATTGAGCGTGTAAGGTTTTACCCGACTGCGCAAATAGGAGGGTTATGTTTTTTGTGTGGATATATGTATATATGTGGGTATGTATGAGGTTTCGTGGGCACGACCTACAACCTAAACAGCTGGATGTATTTCGACATGTGAGGTGTCATTTGAATCGTCTTGATAGCGGAAGTGACATAGATAGGGTACAACATTTTGCAGACGGGTTTTTGTTCTTCTTTTAATAATGTTACTTCTTGATCGTTGGTAAGCTCGGCAACTTTTTTTATTTTTTTATGTACAATAGGTCGGCATTTGACCACCAACTCGCCTGATGTTAAGCGACGTTGTGGTCTAAGATGGAGCACGACGACCTATTTGATTTGACGACCGATTTGGGGTCAGGCGACTGTGGGGGGAAGTGTCCCGAATTTATTTATTTATTTATTATTTATTCTTGGCCGTAGTCAGGTAAAAACAGGAAATGGCACTGGCAGCAATCTATTACAGATCACCGTCTTGCACTGGAGTAAAAAACTTTGTAAACGGATTGAAGGATGATTTGGTCTCACTGATCTTCTACAAATCTGTAATATTAGTTAGCGAAATACTTTTATTATTATTATTTTTTTTTATGTAAAATAGGTCGGCGTTTGACCACCAACTCGCCTGATGCTAAGCGACGTTGTGGTCTAAGATGGAGCACGACGACCTATAAGGTCACTCTAGCCTTAGAGTTTTGTAGAGTGAGGAAGTACAAAGACGGCAGTTGAGTGAGGCGCTACAAGTGCGCCACTGCTCAGACCCGTCTTCGGAACGGTTACACCGGACTACATCCCGGAACACGACGAGGTCATTTCACGGCATTGCTTGGTCCGGTGGGTGGTAACTAGCCACGGCCGAAGCCTCCCACCAGAAACGGTTTGAGGCTTGAGATGGCTGGACCGATTTTGCTAAAACTTTCTGTATGAGAAGACGAAGATCGAGCAGTAACGCACTCGGCGCGATGTCCCGGATATCAGCTGATATTATAGTTGTAGGTTTCCTCAGACAGGACCTAATCTCTAGTGGGTGAGTGAAGTCTGACTGCTCCTCAGCAGACAGACTTTACCTACTTGCTTTGAGTGTTACTATTCAAAGTGAGGACTCTGAGTAGTGATACTCATAGTTTACACTCATGTTCTTGTGCCACGACTGGAGTAAATTCTTTCTCCGCTCTAATTTAAGTATAGTCAGACATATCATAATTTATTGTGTATTTGTAGTCTCTTATATTGTATTTTAAACGTCATCAGGTATGATATTGTAATTCAATAATGTATGTAACTAAGTACTTAAAGTATGTTATGTAAGCTTGAGACCCTTATTGAACCTATATTGCACACATGTTTTGAGTTACAATCCAGATCTTTTCTGTGTTTCTGGCGATCCATTAGGATCTATAACTAAGTTCTCTTAGATTATAATTTGTTTTGTGTGTTAAATCCTACTAATATTATAAACGCGAAAGTTTGTAAGAATGGATGGATGGATGTTTGTTACTCTTTCACGCCAGAACGGCTGGACAGATCTGGATGGAATTTGGCACAGAGATAGATTATAGTCTAGAATAGCACATAGGATACTTTTTAACCGCCGGTGAAACCGCGGGGCGCAGCTAGTAAATAAATAAAAAAAAAAACTTGTTCGCCTCAAACCAATACATTGCAATCCCTATATCTCCACAATCCTTTGACTGGTCCGTTTCGAATTTAAAATTCGTGTGACATATGTGTAGATCGGGTCAACTCTAATTTAGACATGCGGTAGCGTGTCATCCATCATCCATCGTTGAAGTCAACAACCAAGGCTAGTGCTCTGTGAGCTGGAGACCTCGCGGTCAACGTTTGCCTACAGTTCGCATTCCTCAATCGATTTTCGTGAAATTTTGTGAGCAGGTTCGATAATTACATACCTATTCAGGTTAAAAAGAAATAATAGAATCGGTTAAGAAATGCGAACTGTAGAGGAAGACAACGATCCAGACGAGATCTGGACAGCGATCCGGACAGAAATCCGGACAGAAATCCGGACAGAAATCGGACATTCGAAAGAAGTTTTGTCAAAGCTGAAGCATAGACGCTTCGCTCGCTGTCGCTCGCTCGGTCGACAAGTAAACGCAATCCTACACGGCTCCGTTGACAGTATTATGTTACGTTTATCAATAAACAAAGAAATAAGATATATGATCAACTGAGAAAAATGCGTCTGTTAGCAATTGCGTCTTTCGAAAATTACTGACAAACCCTTCACAAATTAGGCAACTAACGCGATCTTGTACAGATTATTGCAACTAAAGATAGCAACAAGTAACATTATTAAAAGAAAAACAAAAAACCCGGCTGCAAAAATGCGAACCCATCCCCAAGCTCAGAAGGCAGGTTCACTACCAACTGAGCCACCGAGGCAGTCTTTAAGTCGATTTTGACATGTAACATTTTGCTACTAATAAATTACGATGACTATGGCTTGATTCATATGTTTTCATTCAAATTCCAGCGTGTGCGCAGATCAAGGCTGGCACGGTGGCGCTGTTCAGCAGCGAGGGTGTGGCGACGGGCGCCACGCTGGCCGCCATGTGCCGCGCGCTGCACACGCCACACATGCACGCCGCGCCGGCCAACTGTGAGTATAATCATAACAGTACCTGGATGGGCCGAGCTTTGCTCGGTATTTTTTTTTTAATTGTGTTTTTTGGAAAATAAACAATTGATTTTAGTCTAACCTCAAAGCAAACACTCATTGACTTCGTGTTACTTAACAACGCCATCTGCTTTTGTGTCGTTAAAGCAATTAGTTGCTCACAAAAAATAGTATGTATTATTATTCGCCAATAGATGTCAGGAAGAGTCATATTTTTCAGTTGAGACTACTCAAACGCCTCCTTTTTGTTATTTTTCTTCCAAGTTTATGTTTAAGTTGATTATCGATAAAACACGAATAAAATGACATTTTCTAAAAATGATTCCTAGCTAGATCGATTTATCGCCCCCGAAACCCGCTATATACTAAATTGTATGAAAATCGTTGGAGCCGATTCCGAGATTCCAATTATATATATATTTACAAGAATTGCTCATTTAAAGATATAAGATATCGTCACGCCTTTCCCTCGAAGAGGCTGGCAGAGGTGTAATACAACACCCACACTTCGCCGAACGATATTCAGTCCCAATCATTTATCAGCTGGACATGATGACAATGCTAGACGTAAATGCCCTAGGGATCAGCTGCTCCCAAGAATCAACACGGTGTTATACTTAGACATTATACTATCAACTTGTTTATGTTAAATTGATTTATTAATTTATTCTAATCTAACAAAGTACATTAACGGTAATTCCATTTGTCAGCGCAGTTCAATTATATCATGTATGCTCTGTTTTCAGAGTACCCAAGATACAGGCCTAGCCTAGTTTGGGGCCCACCGATAACATTTTTCTGGGTGCTTCTCTGTACACATTTATTGAAAATTTGCTTATGTGCTGTATTTTTTGGAAATAAAAATGTATTAAGTATGTATTATTAAATGTGACAGGGGGCGTGCCTGTCGCCATACACCGGGCTCCAATCACGTAGCAGATGACATACAATACGCACATTATGCTCTCACAGTGAACAAATTGGTGCGTGCCGTCGGCTGGGTTCGAACCCGCTCGCTCTGGCTTGAGAGGCGGACCTTCTCCCAACTAGGCTGCCTTCGCTTAATCATACAGGGCTATAGGCAACTCACCAAAAACCTCTTCAGAGTTGATCGTACTCATCAATTGAACAACTTTTACTATGATGGTAAACTCTGAAATTGCAATAAAAAATTAGATGTTCCATACATTTTGTCTCAGGCCAATGAACTTTTTGCATGGAACAGCTGCTTTTTTTCGCGATTTCTGGATTGGCTTCAAAGTAAAAGTTGTTCAATTGATGAGTACAATGAACCCTTAAGAGGTTTTTTGTGAGTTACTTAAAACCCTGTGTATAACTCTCTACCTATACAAGGGATGATAGTCTAGTTGGAGAAGGATTGCCTCTCAAGCCAGAGGGAGCAGCTTTGATTCCAGAAGGCACGCACCAATGTATTCATTGGTGCGTGGATGACTGGGCGTTGTTACCCGCGACACAGTTTTACCCGACTGCGCAAGAAGGAGGGTTATGTTTTTCGAGTGTTTGTATGAGGTTTCTTTGGCACGCCCTACAGCCTAAAGAGCTTGATGTATTTCGACATGTGAGGTGTCGTTTGAATCATCTTGATAGTGGAAGTGACATAAGCTACAACATTTTGCAGCCGAGTTTTTGTTTTTCTTATAATAATGTTGTTTGTTTTGTTAATGTACCTTAATTATAGTACCAAATTTGCTTGCGTGAACATATTCATGCGCGTATTTAATGTCATCTGCTACATAACTGGAGCCCGGTGTATGGCGACAGGCTCGCCCCCTGTCACTTATGTCATTTCGTCCGAACTGTTGGTGTAGTATACACCGCTACCAGTCCAGACGTGACGATTTGTATGTGTTGAGTTGCGGTCAAACGTAGACACATCATATCATTTAAAAAAAAGTATGATGCAGCCTAAGATATAGCACTTTTACCTAGATGAAAACGACTCGTTTCACCACCACAGTTTCCGGCAAAAAAAATCACATACTAGTCTAGTACGGGCAGACATAAAACTAGCCTGAAATAGAAAAAAATCCGGGGTGAGATTTTTTTTTAAACGTCGTGGGGGGTGGTTTGAAGTATAAATCTCGATTTTATAACTAATCCCGGTAAATGGTTCGCCGCCATCTTGTTTTAAAGTTCAATTTTTTCGTTTTTCTGAAATAATTCGTTAATTTTGAATCTTAGAGCAAAAATGGCATTAACCAAAGTTGTTGAAAATTTAATTTCTCACAAGTTTGGTCATGATCATTTTTACGCTGGGATCAATATTTGCAGAGTTATACTATCAATCCGATAATATTTATCGTGAAGTAAATAAGTGAGATTTTCTTTATTTTTCAAATATCTCGTTAAATATCTAGTTTATTTATTAAAAAAAATTGTAATGTGGAATGGGGAAGGGAATTTTACGTCATTTTCTACCAAAGTTGAAGAAAATAAAATTTACCCCATAAAGATTTTTTTGATAAACTTGATAGTATAACTCTGCAAATTTTGATCTTTCTATTTAAATGTCTACCCCGACTGGACTATACTTGTTACTTGTTCTTTTTGTATCTACTGTGCAATTTTTTTGCTACCAATCAATGATTGTCTATTGTACTGTTTCCCGCAGCCAACCAGTCCTCGTTCACCGTGAACCTGTACCCGCCGCGCGAGCTCATGGTGAAGGCCTTCCTGGAGCTCATCAGCTACCTCAACTGGACCAGGATGGCTGTCATCTACGAGGACTATGGATATGGTGAGATAAGATTACCTTTAACTTTAGCGCGTTCGTTTAAGCTTGCGTGGACTTACGTGTCTGGTCCCCTATTCTTGACGCGTGAGATAAGTCTTGCTCACTCTCACTCCTATGAATTTTGAAACGAGAGACACAATGACAGGAAAATATCTCGACTTGTAAGAATTAATACCTCTAAAAATACCTCTAAAACGAGCGCTGCTGTGTCGCGCCCAAGTGGAGCGGATTTCTGTACGTGTCTGTAGTTAGCAGTAGCAATAATGGATAATGATACCTAACACACTTAGACTTACACACATCAACTCACACGTTCACACACACAATTTTCAAATGTGTGTTCAACATTTTTTTAGTCAATATTTAATTTAAACCAGCATAAATGGTTGCATCCTCCAGTCGATGCTGAATGTGCACTATGCGGACATAACAGTGTTTTTGTAACCCCTGTATACACTCTTAGGATTAGCTGGCTCGAAATACTCGAAAATGGCTAGAAATCTTCAGCCAAACCTAAACGAATAAAGCTCATCCTTTTTGAGGGTAATACTTAAAGTGCTTCTATTCGATCTATCAGGAGAACTGAACATGCTGCACATAGCTCGCGACGGCCGCGACATGTTCGCTGTCCGCTGCCGAGACGGCAAGGAGTACAGGCGGGCGCTGGCTCTGATCAAGGCGCAAGGGATAGGAAACATCATCGTGGATACGGATCCGAAGAAAGTGCGGCATTTGGCGAGAGCGGTATGTATCTCTCAGTGGCTACTCAAAGGCCTCAAGAAACCTTAAAGGCCCTCTCTTTAAGGTTTCTTGAGGCCTACCTAAACTACCTAGATTTTTTTTTAATTCAGGGTCAGCTGGTACAATTGGGTCTGTGGGGCAATTGCGTCTTTCGACAACTACTGGCAAACCCTTAACAAATAAGGCAACTAACGCCATCTAGTACATATTATTGCAACTAAAGATAGAAAAAGATGTAGGTGGCGCATAATTTGTGAAGGGTTTGTCAGTAATTCTCGAAAGACGCAATTGCCCCACAGTCGCATTTGTACCAGTTGCTTACTTTGACAGTATCATCATGGTTTTATCTCACTCCTACTAATTAAACTAGTTTATTGTAAACAAAAGTCTTTTATTATATTTACAGATTCTGCAACTGCAAATGAACAATGAAGACTACCATTACATTTTCACTTCATTTGTAAGTATTTTGATTTTTAAAATATCTTCACGCCTTTCCCACGAGGTGTCTGGCAGAGGTGTACAACACTCACACTTTACCAAAAGATATTAATTCCCAAATGTGACAGGGGGCGAGCCTGTCGCCATACACCGGGCTCCAGTCATATAGCAGATGACATACAATACGCACATATGTTCACACAATGAACAAATTCGTGTGTGCACACCGCACCGGTTCGCACCCAGCCGAAATGGGTGCGAACCCGTTTCCTCTGGCTTGAGAGGCTGGCCTTCTCCGACCTTTTTTTATTTATTTATTTATTGATAGGAAAACAAACAGCTGTTAAACAATAAACTAAGTACACAACGAAATAAAACAAATAAGCCTAGATAGTTTTCACTAATAAAGTACGAAAAATAAATTGAAAGAAAGTGTTACATAAGTATCGAAATAACAAGAATGGAAATAAACTAGATACAAACATAAATAGTAGAAAAACGTACATAATACCCAAAGTAAAAGATTGTAACACAACGCTGTACTATGTATTTAAAAAAATTTAGTAACAATTCTAATTACTAATTATAGCGAATCATTATGATTGAATGTGCTTAATCTTAGACCACATCGTCACTTTCCATGAGATGTGTTGTAGTCAAACGTGGCCCACGTTTGACCACAACACATCTCATGGAAAGTGACGATGTGGTCTAAGATTAAGCACATCGGGCTAAGCTATCATCGCTGTAGTGTGGTTCCAGCTTGTTAGGATTGTCGAAGTATCACAAGTCGCTTTCATAAACGCGTGTACCACAGAATTCAATACATATAAGTAGCTATGGTGGGCTGTCGATGTTCGATTGTCGTCTAACCGTGTCTCAAGTTGTGATCTTAGTATTTTGACAAATAAACCTGTATAATAGTGCCAAAACCGTGGTTGTTATTTATAAATCTACAGGTTATGGGCCCAGAACCATTAAGTATTTGGAATTGCAGTGAAATAAGTGAATTAAAACATTCGCGTAAGCAAACTCTGTGTGCGTTCCAACTAACGACACTGTGTTCAATATTTCGTAGGCTCTGGCGAAACAGTGTAACACAGTGCCTGACTCTGTGCTCCCGCGTGAGTGAATTCCAACTATTGGCTCTGTGCACAAAATTGTAGGCTTAAGTCAAACCCTGGCACTTCCCAGGACATGGAGCTGTTCGACCTGGAGGACTTCTACTACAACCGCGTGAACATGAGCGGCTGGCGGCTCGTGGACCGCGGCTCCGAGCGCGTGCGGGACACGCTCGCCGTCATGGAGAAGTTCCACCCCATTGGGGCTTCCATACTCATCGGGGGACACATCAAGGTACGGGGCTACAGCTCGGATGGTTTACTTTGCTTACTTCCACAGCATAATGTCATGTGGCATTTTGGTGTGACAAATTGCAATTTAAATATTTTTTATGATTTTCGCACTTCTCTCATCATTCTTAAATAACCAAGGATTTTTCTTTTATTATGGATTAATTGAAAAAGCTGATGATGTAGACAACCTCCCTATGTAAAGGGATTTTTGATTTGTTTTGTCTATCTTTTAAATAAATCAGTCAAAAGTGAACTTTTACAAAAGCGGATATTTTACATAGCTCTATTATTCTAGAGGACGTTTTTTAAAAAAACCAAGAACATACTTTAGGGGCGGTGATATTGTGATGTAATTTGGCATGTACAATTAAGTAGTTTATTTACTTGTATATGCCAAATTTCATAATAATCTGGAGAATTTGAAAAGCGCGTTTGTATGGAAAATTCAGAGCGTCGCGGAACCCTTAACCACCTGACTAAGCCCGAAGAATTGCCAAATTAACAGTGGACAGTGACCGATGAGGCTCAGGAGGAGAGAGGAAAGCTCTGGAGTGGCGACCACGAACAAAGATTTCAGATTGGTTCCGTTTTTATTATCAAAATGTAGTTCTAATCTAAGGGAATTCGGTTTTATTCATCTTAAAACTGTTACCACATAAACGTTGAATAGCACTGTTATGCATAAAAATTTGTTTTTCTTTTAAAATTTGAGTAAGACTATTTAAAAAAACTTACAAAAAGACCATATGCCAGTTTGTAAAAACATGCCATGCCACTCCCCTCAGTAGTGGATTTATTGATTTTTGAGCGTCAACTCTTCTGGTGTACAGTTTCATAAAAAATCCTTTGAAATTGAAAAGTATTTATTTAAGTTTATTTAGTGATTGTTTTTAATACTTGTATTTAAAATGTAAGTCCGTTATTAGTTGTAAGTTTATTTTAATGTTTTATTGAGAGCTGTGGATTTTGTTAAAATAAATAAAAGTAAAAATCATTAGTTGCAATAATATGAACTAGATGGCGCTAGTTGCCTAATTTGTGAAGGGTTGTCAGTAATTCTCGAAAGACGCAATTGCCTCACAGACGCATTTGCCCCAGTTAACCCTACTTACATTGTTATTAATTTGTCTTGAAGACCGAGCCAGCCCTCCTCTACGACGCGGTACAAGTCCTGGCGCAAGCCATCTCCTTGTCAGACGGCGCTCAGGCCGGAAACGTCTCTTGTGACAAAGACGTGCCATGGAGCCTCGGCAGTGGCCTCATGGACCATATCAATGGGGTGAGTTATAACATATCGTCACGCCTTTCCCTCGAGGGGGCTGGCAGAGGTGAAATCAATACCCTCATTTCGCAGAGCGATATTCAGTCCCAAAAGTGACAGAGGGCGAGCCTGTCGCCATACACCGGGATACAGCAGATGACATACAATACGCACATATGTTGACACAATGAACAAATTGGTGCGTCTCGTCGGCTGGGTTCGAACCCGCTTCCTCTGGCTTGAGAGGAGGGCCTTCTGCAACTAGGCTATCATCGCTTTATGTTATGTTTGAGTTTTGGGCTTTCATACATGTCACTGTTATCATGTATGTACTCGTAACAGCCAACCTTTAGGATCTAAATGAACAAAATGTATGACGCAACCCTAGTAAAAGACGTACCTGTCACGCACACTAGTATAAAAAAGTTGGTCTGTCACTTTTCGTTCATAAACAGTACGGAACTCTCTCTAGACATAATAACTACTTTAAGGAACCCTACAGCAACAGGTAAGCCGACACTCCGGATATGATTGAAATGTTGTATCCTACGTCACTTCCACTATCAAGACGATTCAAATGAAACCTCACATGTCGAAATACATCACGATCTTCAGGCTGTAAGGCGTGCCAAAGAAACCTCATACACACATACAATAATACATACATACACTCGAAATACATAACCCTCCTTCTTGCGCACTCGGGTAGAAAGAAAGCTACACAACCACTGAACACAACCCTGGATAGATAAGACACACATAAAAACTGTTTCGTTAAAAACTTTAACGAAGAACTGTTAAAGAAACAGTTTTGAAAATGAACTTCCGCTACTCGCAGTAGCACCTACTCTGCGGAAGTTTATCTTCAAAAATGTTGCTTGAACCAATCTCCAGTGTATTTCCGCTCTAACAAAATCTGTGTTAGTGTGTTATACATGCTTGCTACACATTTCAGATCCAAGCGCACGGCCTCACCGGCCCCATAGCCTTCAAAGATGGCGCCCGCACCAAGTTCCACCTCCAGCTCATGCGTCTGCAGGGGGGTGAGAGCGGAGGCACTGTGCTGGCGGGACACTGGAGCCCTACCGAGGGACTGACTATCACCGACCCGGCGGCTTACAAGAGAGACCCGCCGCCTAATGTCACGCTAACTGTTGTTACTGTTGAGGTAAGGAATATAATGCTAGGCGTGTAGGCATCGTAGATAGTATCTTAAGTGTAGGAAGAAGGCTGGTGTCATGCTGGCGGGACTCTAGAGTCCTACGGAGGGACTGAGGATTATCGACCCGGCGGCTTACAAGAGAGACCCACCGGCTAATGTTACGCTGACTGTTGTTACTGTTGAGGTAAGGAATATAATGCTAGGGGTGTAGGCATTGTAGGTAGTATTTTAAGTGTAGGCTGATGTCGTGCTGGCGTGACACTGGAGCCCAACCGAAGGACTTACAAACGAGACCCATTGCCTAATATTTTATTTAACTGTTGTTACTGTTAAGGTAAATAATATTATACTAGGGGTGTGGGGTAGGTGAAGAATGCGTGCTGGCGGGACACTGGAGCCTTACAGAGGGGCTGACTATCATCAACCCGAAGCCCAAAAGCGTCTTCTAATTCCACATTCTACAATATCTTAAAATGTCTGTTTTTTAGTGATTTTATATTTATCTACATTGATAAAGCTTACCTTCAACTATGTCAAGCCTATCTACTTTGATAAAGTTTTATCCCAGCTGTATTAGCTAAACTAAAATCTACTACCAACGAAACCTCCAAACTTAAAATGCTGGATTCGTGACTGACATCGACCACACTTGGGTAAGATAAAGTAACTATCCTCGACAAATAATTATCTTAGCTCGAGCTAAGGGGTAAGCTGGAAACCAGCCTTTTTTCCTCAGGGATACGTTTTATAGGTAATGCCTTCACGAGGAATGTTACGTGGGAGTCTCTGCTGACCTAAAGTAGCGGCATTCCCACTAAGCGTTTCTTCCTGGGAGGGAAGAAACATCCCTGCCCATCTGCCGTGGCTACCAGCTTTGAGTAAGCCAACTAAGTTTACACGGTTCAGAGCTGAGACTACCCCCACTGTATTTAGGTTCATATTACATACCCATTAGGTATGATATTCTCTTGTACTTACTTCTATTGTGTTTCACTTGTGTGCAGTTGGCAAATGTAGTAACGTGGTGATGATATTTGTACTGGTTTTCGTTGCAGGAAAAACCCTACGTGATGGTGAAGGAAGGCTGGAACCTGCAAGGCAATGCCCGTTTCGAAGGCTTCTGCATAGACTTGCTGTCGCGCGTGGCTGCGCGTGCCGGGTTCCACTATCGCTTGCGGCTGGTCCCGGATAACATGTACGGAGCACGGGACCCTAATACTGGCCACTGGAACGGCATTGTGAGGGAGCTTATGGATAGGGTAAGTACTGTCTTTTCAACAGATTTACTTACTAAAAGGAGGAGGTTCTATGTTCATCTGTGTGTATTGTGATAATTGCGGGGTTAAGTAGGACATGTGCACTGGCCAGCATGCATCAGAAAAGAAGAAGAAGAGGTCCAAGAGGATCACGCAGAAGGTGCCTGAAGATGGAGGAAAAAGGAAGGACAAAGAAATGCTGGTGAAGGAGGGCTGAGAAGTTCTGGAAAACCTCGACGCGTTCTTGCGATCTAGCAGACTCGTGTGATCTCGCGGGTGCCAGATTCCACCAGTCTGCCAGATCGCACGATCTGTAAAGAGATGAAGTATGCCTTTATCCACGGGTGGAATAGAAACAAGTAACATTATTAAAAGGTATGCAAACAGACCCGACTGCAAAATGTAGTCCCTCCTGATAATAATGATGAAAATGTTGTACCCTGTGTCACTTCCACTATCAAGACGAGTCAAATGACACCTGACATGTCGAAATCCATCACGATCTTCAGGCTGTAGGGCGTGCCAAAGAAACCTCATACATACATACATACCCACATACATACATACTTACAATAACCGTCCTGCCTTCTGACTGCCTCGGTGGCTTAGTCGGTAGTGAACCTACCTTCTGAGCTAGGGTGCGTGGGTTCGATTCCCACCTAGGGAAAAATACTTACGTGACGAACATTTGTGTTTGTTCTACGAGTATCACTGAGTATTAATTATCGATTTAAGTATGTATTTAAAAATATACAATATTTACAAAAAAATATGTATGAATAACAGTCTCTGGCTGCCATAGTTCAAGCTTTGCTTAGTTTGGGGTCATAAGACCGTGTGTACAAATTTTTTATAAATAATAAATAAATAAATAAATAATATTTAATATTTAATTTTAGAATTAAATTTAAGAATACGAATAATATTAAATAATTTATTATTGTTCGTATTCTTACGCAGTCAGGTAAAAAAAGCTTTAGCCAGGTGGTAACCAAGCAGGCGTGCAATATAATGTTGTACAATACATTTCTGTTTTGTTACTCAGATGTTCTTTTCATGTTTCAGAAAGCAGACATAGCTGTCGCGTCAATGACGATCAACTACGCTAGAGAAGCGGTGATAGACTTTACCAAGCCTTTCATGAATCTTGGCATCGGAATATTGTTCAAGGTAAGTATATTAGGAGTCGTGGGATCCTACTTCTAGAGTCAGGGTCTTAGAATACGGTTTCGGTATTCCCCTACTTCCGTAGTCAGGGTCTTAGAAAACGGTTTCGATATCCCTCTAATTCCGTAGTCAGGGTCTTAGAAAACGGTTTTGGTATCCCTCTACTTCCGTAGTCAGGATTTTAGAATACGGTTTCGGTATCCCCCTACTTCCGTAGTCAGGGTCTTAGAATACGGTTTCGGTATCCCCCTACTTCCGTAGTCAGGGTCTTAGAATACGGTTTCGGTATCCCCCTACTTCCGTAGTCAGGGTCTTAGAATACGGTTTCGGTATCCCCCTACTTCCGTAGTCAGGATCTTAGACGATCTGCAACGGCTTACTTCTAATGGCTACCACCAAAACGACCACCAGTGGTAGTCGTTAAAACAATATTATAATTTTTGTTCCAACTGTCGCCACTGGAGCTAGTTGAGACATAAAATAGTTTTTTGTGCCAACGACCAACACCAAACTGCCACCACTGCTAACTGATGCAAGCACGACATTTTTGTGACAGGTTCGTGACACAAATACAATTTAAATGATTTATTTGTTGTTTTAAAAGCAATGATAAAAGTGTTGCTAGCCTAGTTGGAGAAGGCCCGCCTTTCAAGCCAGAGGGAGCGGGTTCGATCCCAGCCGATTGCACGCACACGACATGTGCGTATTTTATGTCATCTGCTACATGACTGGAGCTCGGTGTATGGTACAGGTTCGCTCCCTGTCACATTTTCGGACTGAATATTGTCGCGCTGTAATACACCTCTACCAGCCCCTTCGGGGGAAAGGCGTCACGATATGTTATGTTTTGTTTAGAAGCAAAAAGTTTCAAATTTTAATCAACCAACAGGACTGGAATTTAAGCCTTAACAATACTGCATTTAAGCATAATGTTTGATAAATGTTGACAGGCCAAGCACTGGGGTGATCATACAATTGTGATCTGTTCCCAGGTGCCAACCTCGCAACCGACTCGTCTCTTCAGCTTCCTGAACCCTCTGGCGATCGAGATCTGGCTGTACGTCCTCGCGGCTTACATCCTGGTGTCTTTCACTCTCTTCGTCATGGCGAGGTTCTCACCTTATGAGTGGTAAGTTTATTAATATTAGGGAAGGCGTGGTAAATAGTATTAGCGTATAATGAGATATACAAATTCGATAGGCGGAACTTGGAATACTTACATTACCATCTACGTCACGCAGTCAAATATTGGTTCCAGGTCCAGCAGTACCCACATCTGCGGGCACGAGACTAAGCTCCTCACGAACCAGTTCAGCGTCTGCAACTCCTTCTGGTTCATCACTGGGACTTTCTTAAGACAAGGCTCTGGGTTGAACCCTAAGGTATAGTCTGATTATGTCTGCTGGATTGGGAGCAATATGGGCTGCCCTTAGGGGCCGAAAATCAGCGGATCGCGGTAGACGGGATTTTAAATAATTTCATCGACGAATACTTTATCAAGTCCTAGCGAAATACTACTACTTACATAATGTAAGTAGTAGTATTTCGCTATTTTCGGTAGTAACTTACATAATAAAATACTACTTACATAATGTGAGTAGGTAATTAAGATAAACATAGCCTCATATTGCATGCCCGCGATGGGCAAACTGTTGAAACTGAACCTTAAATTAAGAACACTTTTTGTACCTACACAGTTTATGCAATAAAAATATTCTATTCTAAACTATACTATTTCCTACTTATAACTAGTGGCTCTGTGAGCTAGCTGTTGACCTCGTGGCCGTCGTCTATCTTCCTTTACAGGTTGCATTCCTCAAAAAAATCTTGTGAAATTTTGGAAGCAAAATTTATCAAAATGGACACAAATAGACATTATTTTTTTGGAAAAAAAAATCCTATTATTGAACCTACTCACAAAAAGTAATGTTCCCAGGCGACGTCGACTCGCATAGTGGGCGGCATCTGGTGGTTCTTCACGCTCATCATCCTCTCATCGTACACGGCCAACCTGGCGGCCTTCCTCACGGTGGAGCGCACCGTGCTGCCCATACAGAGCGCCGCCGACCTCGCCGCGCAGACCGCTGTGCAGTACGGCACGCTCAACGGAGGCTCCACTATGACCTTCTTTAGGGTGAGTTGGTTCACGGCCAACCTGGCAGCCTTCCTCACGGTAGAGCGCACCGTGCTACCCATACAGATTAATTGTTGATTTTGAAGTCAGTTGTGTTATGCAGTAATAAAGATCAATATTTACCATTTCATATTGAGCCAAGCTTAGACCTAAGTCCGAGGCGTTAATCGACCAGGAGTTCGTTGGACCGAATCTGGACAAGATTAGCACATGACCCGGTTGAGAGGCGTATGAAAAAAGAGGCCAATGATCAGTAGTACACGATTAAATACTGATAACAATGATGTCTCCCTCCAGGATTCGAACATAGACATATACCAGAAGATGTGGCAGCACATGTCAACAACATCACCGCCAGCGCTCGTCACGTCTTACGAGGAGGGAGTGAGGAGAGTGCTGGGAGGGAACTACGCCTTCCTGATGGAATCCACCATGCTGGACCACAGAGTGCAGAGAGACTGCAACCTCACGCAGATTGGAGGCTTACTGGACTCTAAGGTAAGTGACGGTTACATAATTATCCTTATTAACAGCTGCTAGAAGTTCGACTCGTACTGTGATCTCGCAACTGACTGTCTCGCGATAAGATTAGACTGGACTGGATTCCTTTCAATTAAATTTTCCAGGGCTATGGCATAGCGACGTGGAAAGGCAGCCCTTGGCGCGACAAGATCTCCCTGGCCATCCTGGAGCTCCAGGAGAAGGGAGTCATCCAGATCCTGTACGACAAGTGGTGGAAGAACACAGGAGATGTCTGCAACAGAGACGGGAAGGACAGCAAGGCGAATCCACTGGGTGTGCAAAATATTGGTGAGTCAGTTTGAGTGCTACTTGTTTTTTTTTGCCTCTTCTCTCCTTATATCTCTTGTATCCCACTCTCTTCTCTGTCCAACTTCCTACCTCTTCGTTCATGCTGTATCTTCTGTAGTTTTAAAACTACTTCTTCTTTTACACCTTCTTACTTGCTACTTTTTCTTTTAAACGGCATTTTTGTCAATCTTTCTCTGTCGTATCTTTTTCAACTTTTTTACGGTATGTTTATTTTCTTTTTGTTGGTTTTATTCACTTCCTACTACCTAATTTCTTTACTACCCTCTCTTTTCTACCCCTTTTTTAACTCCTTTTTTCCAACTGTTATGCAGTCACTATGCATTTTTTTCAATTAAATTCCCTGATTAACCCAAATTATTTGAATTCCTACCAGTTGTATTAGAATTTAGGTATGTTTTGTCGTTTATAGATCTACGTTTCACCACCAATTCACCGAACGGTGAGTGGCTGTGTCCGGGGTGGTAGCTTGCTAAGTCACTAAATATTGATAGTCTAATCCATAGATTGGCACGTTTGCTTTAGTTACAGGGATTTATGTATATTAACTGTATTATTGTATAAATATATATTTTGTAAATACCTAATAAGCTACCATACCTGTAGCAACCACCACCTTTGCGAATTATTGTTGTGAATTTCACTTCTTTGGACTTACTTTTTTCCCTGTCATCTTTTTATCATATTCATGAGTGGTCGGTATAGTATCTAAGTTTTCTCCATTCGCCTCAAGCACATTTCTTCGATAGAAACCAACTTTTTTTTCACGTATAAGTACATGCAATTTTTTATTGAGTTCTTTAATAATATCTTTGCTTACAGAACACTCCCTATTACAAAGGGTACTATGCTTTTTGCCATCAAGGTTTTTAATCAAACGTATAATTTTAAACTGATTTTCCGCCATTCAGCCTTTCATCGTCCATTACAAATATAGAGACAACTCTATCAATTGTTTGATCTATTTTCTTTCTATCATTTTCCTTCTGATTATTTCTCCTCTCACCTCTCTTTCTTCTCAATTTTGCACTCATCTCACTTCTAACTGACCTTCAAATCTCCATCTCTTCTCTTCGCGATTCCTTTTGCTATTTGAGACATTTGTTCCTGAATACCATTTCAGGAGGAGTGTTCGTGACTCTGCTTTGTGGGTTGGCGCTGGCCATAGTCGTGGCCATACTGGAGTTCTGTTGGAACACGAGGAAGAACGCCTCGCAGGGACGTCAGTCGCTCTGCAGTGAAATGGGACAGGTGAGGAAATATCTCCCTTGTTCAGCCTTAACCCTTGTTCAGACTATGAATAAACTATGGGGTAACCTTGAAATCGAGAAAAAAAAAACAGCTGTTCCATCCAGATTTTGTCGACGATCAACAAACTTTTTATATAAATATACAGGGTTACTGGTAATCAGTTAGCATCATTTTAAAAGCCAAGTCTGTTCACAAAAATAAACAACTTGTTCTACGGTGTTAAAATTAGCAAGAGTAGAGAGAATTTTAACGTGCATTTTTTTTGGTATTTTTGCATGAATAGTCATAAGTGTGTGTACATGCCCTTCAATTATACAACAGGGTTTTCGTAACTCCCTGTATTTACAGGGTTACTTTAAATCAGTTAGCCTCCTTTGAAGAGCATAATCTGTTCATCAAAACACACATTTTTTGTTCTACAGCTTTTTCCAAATCATAACAAATCTAATCAAATCTAACACTTCATAACTCTTTCTAGCATCCAAGCCGCCGCCCGCTTGTGGCGGCACGCGCCTCAAAGTGCGCGCGCGCTTTTAACATAGAGTTAATTATGTTAAGACCGGTCAAATTATTTTTTTAATTTTGTAGGTATGGAAGAAAATAAATACGATTTTTTAAAAGTCATAAAACACAGTATGTTTGTTATGTACGGAATATGCCCTTTAGAGGATGCTAATTTATTACCAGTACATGCATAAATGTAATTATGTCAAAATATATGTAATAATGTATGTATATATATCAATCAGTCTTTGGCACCCATAATACAAGCTTTCCATATTAAGGCTCAGACAAACGTGTGAAAAAAAATTGACAAAAAAATCTTGTTTGCCTCTACTTCTCAGCCCGTACTGGTATAATTACTTATTTTGTATGTATTTTGTATTTAATTTGAAAATAGCTAATAGCTAAAACACTGTATTTTGTATTTATATTTCAAATACTTTACCTAAAGGAATTTTGGTATTCGTATTTTAATTACTTGCGATACAGTATTTTTTAACTTGTATTTCAATTAAAACAAAGCATGTGTTTAGCCCAGCCCTGGGTACGTTTACGTAACCCGCTTTATTTAGAGTTGATAATCGTAAATCTTATTTGATGGTTAAATGAAATCGGCGCCTAGAAATACATATTTTTGCTGTTTTTGTTGGTATTAATCGTAATAAGAACACAAATTTAGAAAAACATAGAAGTTGCTCTGTTAAACTTTAGAGAACTAATTTGGCTAAGTATTTATAATAATTTTTTTTGTGTATTCGCTGAAAATTTAGAGATCTACGTTCCGATACTTTTTTAAGCTAAACTTTAGTTGGTTGTTTCTTCTACCAGCTGTATTTTTTTTTGCACTTGATTATCATAATTTTTCATATCAAACTAGGCGCAAAAAAAAACTTGTTTTTGGTGATTTCGTGTAATACATGCCTTATCATCGTACTCGCAGGAGTTAAGGACGGCGATGCGCGGAGGGTCCTCCAGCCGCACGGTGCTGCGCGCGGGCTGCTCGCGCTGCTCGCCCGCCACGCACGTGCCGCCCGCGCCCGCCCGATACGAGGTACGACTACATGCGCACATATCGGCACGCCTTTCCCTCGAGGGGGCTGGCAGAAGTGCAATACCTTCACCTTCACCTTCACCTCGCCACACTTGGTGACAGATTTTTACAGCGATTTTTAATTCATTTTGAACATTTTGTAGTATTCTTCCCTAGATCATACTTATTAATAAGTTTAGTTCACATTTTTTTTTACAAAGCTTTAGTAAATTATTTCTGGGAAGAGTGTTGAGACATTTTATTTTTATTTTAAACCGACTTCCAAAAAGAAAGTGGTTAAATGTTCGATTTCATGTACATATGTTTTCGTTTGAACATAGATACAAGACAACTGCAGCGCGACCGTGGAGCTGAAGGAGCTGCGCTGGTCGTAGCGACACGCGCGAGGCCCGGCCTCCGCGCCGGCCTCGCCCGCGCGCCCGCACTCACATGCACACAGTAACTATATAATAATATCTCATCTGCCCGGGATTTCTCTTATATTTCATAATCTTCTGAACTCACTGATTGTGTAGCCTTATTTCAGTGATTTTTTTTTAAAACAAACTTTATCCTTTGATAAAAGTGCTATCTAATTTTATTCGCTCTACTTGGTTGTTTAGTAAGAAATTACCTACTGTAGTTTAAAGAAAATTAAACCAAATGGCGCTTTTTATAATTTTCTACAATCGAAACGACCTGATGACCGCATGCATTCTTTGGCCTTGCAAAATCTACGCTAAAAATCATTGCATTTATAACCATAACATTCAGTTTCATTAATCCAAACTAGATGGCGTGACTATCTATAAACAACTTCTGTCAAATTTGATAGGTACTGCCCAAATATTCTGTCAACGTTGACAGGTATCGTTTATCAATTACTACGCCATCTAGTTCTATACAAAAGAAACTAAACATGAGCTGTCAAATAAATATCTCATTGCGTCACATTTCAGATCCACCAGGAACTCTTAGACGAACAACTTCGTACGTGCTAAAAGAGCCTCGAGAGAAGAAGCACGTGCAAATAATCGCGTAGCCGAGACTTGGGTGTTTGTAAATTAGTGTGTATTAATGTGTGTGCTAAAGCGGTGAAAAGTGTGAAATTGATTGTACAAAAAACGGTTCGTGCCATCCAGAACGTTGAAATTGCTTTTTATGCTAACTATAATAGCAGTAATGCCTAGCGTGGCCATACCATGGTCTAACGTTTATTGTTATATTATGGTAATATTGGTAACATTTTGGTCTGGTGTGGCCATATTATGGCTAAACCTTTTTCGTCTACTTTTCAAAATTGTGTTATGGGTTTAAATAATAAATAACTATTACTTTTTATACAAGCCGAAGATAATTAAACAAAAATAAATGTATTACTGGCCTAATTTTTATGGACGATTAAAAGCAAATATCAATACTAAACAACAAAAAAAAACACAAAAACAGCGACGTCAGCTTTTACGTCGATGGTAAAAAGTATTTTTTTTTTCATAAGTATTTTTCATGAGCTAGAAATAATTAAATATATTTTATTTTAAAAAAATATTAAAATTTTATTGCGTTGCGATTAAACTATTCGGTTTATAATTACATGAATATTATTAATTTTTATTAAAAAAAAGTGGCCAAAATAAAACAACTTTAAGGTAACAATAGTGTAATGTATTTTTAACTTGTTAAAATCGCTAGATTATTATACTGTAGGAAATTTGTAACGTTTTATACGTATTTAATAATAATAATGTATTTTAGATCAAACAAATTACAATCATAGGAACGACGAGACTACTCACGTTTTTTTAAGTCGGAAACTCCGACTTTTAAATAAAATAATTTTATTAGACCAGTAAAATAGCGAATTGATCATGGACAAAGTCACAAAGTATGTAAATGATACAAGGAAACAATATAATAATGAATACTGATCTGTTTTATATTGACAAAATTTTTGTACTATTTTTTTTCTGTCCAGTGTGTTATGTTATAAATTAAAAAAAAATAGTTTTTTATTTTTATTAGTATTTATTATACTAATAATAATTGATATGAAATAAATTTATACATTAATAGGGAAAAAGGAGCACCTCATGGTCCCTCTACCCTACCCCTCTACCCTCTACCTCACCCCTCACCCTCTACCCTCTGGCTATGACTATTTTTTTTTTCGTTGTCCCTCTGTTGAATTGAGTTGAAATCTGTCTGTCCCTCGTTGAATTTTTCTTACTCAATCGGCAGTTTTAGTTTGTCCTTGTGTAATTTCGACTGATTACCACTTTCTACCAGTAATAATTAATTGTATTAAATATTTAAAATTGTTAAATGTTAATAAAACGATAGTCAAAGTATCCGATAAATTAAAACGTGGATAGTCTTGTGTTAAAACAAAATATGTCAAAACCACGTTAGTTTTCATAGTAGGTAAAATAATGTTTTTTGTGAGTAATGAATTATTACAAAAACTTAACTTTTGGTCGAAATTTTGAAGTTGGACCATACATAGTGATAAATCTTGTCACTTCTGTTTTTTTTTATTAATAGTACAATCAACAAAATCTGAAATTAAATTTGCTGTCGACAAAACCAATTTTGTCGAATCATAAAGCTGGACACTTTAGGCAAAGTACCGACCAGCATTTTGATCACGAAAGAATTGCAAATCAAAATGTCAAATTTATTTATTTTTTGTCGAAGAAAAACGATTTTTGCCGTTAACGTCCTTGTTGATTGAAAACCATCATACAGTATGGTTAATTGGTTTCATCCAAAGTATGATTTTATTCATAATTTGTTATTACTAATTTATTTCACTGACCTAAAACATAATTATAGATATTTATGTGTGTGTGCGTGTGCTTGTGTGGCACAAGAAGTTTTTGCACTTTATGTATACAATTGTAAATAGTTAAAAAAATATAATTTGAACATAAATTTAATTTTACACCCAAGTCCGTTTTCAAGTGAATTTTTGTTTTTTTTTTTTTTATTAAAAAAAAAGAAAACTAAAAAGTTGTCGTTGAAGTCTTTCCACGATTCAGTAATCTGAGATATTGATGAGTGCAGACACCAATCCTCTCAGCAATAAAGGTTGTTTAACCTCGGAATGTAATAAACTAGCTCTCCCTGTGGCTTCACTTACATGTCATAGAATATGAAACACAGTGATTGCGTAGCTCTGTATTAGTGATTATTTTAACCAGTAATTTCGAAAGTTATGCCTTCCATACTAACTTTCATCCTCTTTAATGTTATTAGTGCAGGTAAACTATAAAAAAAAAAAAGAAAAACTCCTGTTCCATAAGTTCGTTTAATTTGTTTGTTAACATCTCTTAAGATTTAAAATTGTGTATACTTATTGCATTATTGCTCTGCCACCAATCTATCTGTCAATTTACACCCTGTATAACATTCAAACCTACATTGTTATAACAAAAACAAATTTTAACGAAAATTGTATTTTATGTGTTTTAAAAAGTCACGATTTTATAAACTGTGTATTAAAGTACATATTAAATAACGTTTTCTCTCCCATGTATTTTATGTGTGTAATGTTGAATATTATCCTTGATATATGTATATAGTACCTAATTATTATATAAATAGAGACTGTTCAATATTATTTGTTATAGTTTTAAACTATACATAGTTTTAAAATTCTACTGCCAATGCACTGTAATATTGTTATCAACGAATTTAGTGTTGTACCTACCTATAATTTGTTTCTCAGAATATAATTGGTTATACAATGTGTTTATTATAATGTTACCATAATTCACAGAGCACCTAGTAAAGACACGAAATAGTGTCCTAAAAGTATTTAAAGTGTTCGGTTTTTCTTTCTAAACTGTATTTATGATGTATGTTTATGACCATTCTAGAATTTGATACAATTATAATACTTGATTAGAGTCCTTACCTCAACAAAATAAAAAAATATAATAATGACCGGAGGCGGACTAGCTGTCTCGTCCGCCATACGCTAGGGCCGTTTATTAACCAGCTATCTATTTCTCCTTCATATACTGTAAGTTCTATTTGAAAGTGTGTCCTCCAAAATGTCAATTTAAATCAAGATGATCTATACTGCCGGCCGTTATCTTTCTTACTTACGTACTTAAGTGTATTTTTTCCTCAATAACCAGCCCTCAGTATCGGCTTTATAAACCCAGGCCTAGTCGTCTTTACAGCAAGTTCGCCTCTGACGATGGTAATATACTATAACTATAATTATGTCAATCAAATTACCCATCACCTATCACTTTTTTTGTGCAGAATTATTCAATTACATAGTACAAAGAAATAGCCAGCCCTGGTGGCATTGGACACTAGATTAATGTATAGCATGTAATTTTTGTTTATATTACATCGGAATAATTTAAGTTTAATTGAGTCCAATACTCTTTAAGGTCATCGGATATGATCGGATCTACAGCCGAAGTTATCAACTCAGATTAAAAAAAAAAAAATTTTTTTCTGTGTTGATAGCACAGGAATAAATACACAGAAAATAAAATAATAAATTAAAACACGTCAGTTTTCAATCATATAACATGTAGTAAAGTAAACTTTTGCACGTTTGCAAGACAAAAATACAAACACCCTGTATAAGTAATTACTGATATATAACTTTTTCAAAAATGGTTTTGCATGAGTATATTATTATAAGCACCAAATTATAAATGTTTCTTTATCAATATTGAGTTGTGATTGTATTTACTATAACAAACAAAAATAAATAAATAAAAATTAAATAATGTTTTTATTTATTTTCTTTTCCGTTTTCCTCCTACTGCAATATAAGGCGTTTTTTTTAAAGTTTGATATAAATAAAAAAAACGGCAAATATTAAATTAGTTCATTTATTTAAAATATTATATTTGTTATTATCTTCATATTTATTTACAAAATACTTCAGATTCTAATACGATTAGGTACATTTATTTAATTACTTATATTTATAAGCTGGATTGAGGACATTTTTGGATTGTATTTAAAATAAATTGTATATAAAAATAAAAATGTATTATACATACATATATTTTATTTTGTAAGCGTTATACAGGATTATAGGTAACTCGCCAAATACCTTATAAGGGTTCTTCATTGTACTCATCAATTTAAATAACTTTTTTTTTGGACTATAAAGCCAATTCTGATATCGCGAAAAATAAAAAAACCATACGAAAAAATCATTGGCCTGAGACAAAATATATGGAACTGCAGATTTTTTTCACAATATCAGAGTTCGCCCCATAGTAAAAGTTGTTCATACTGATGAGTACAATGAACCCTTAAGACGCGGTCATACCACGATTTTTCACCCACACACGTTTACTTAAGCCACTTAATTTAGAGTTGTAAATCGTATTTATAAATCTTATTTGATGGTATAATGAGGCTGATCTCATTATACCTAAAATTATTTTTTTTGCCGATTTTATTGGTATTCATCGTAATAAGGACACAGGTAAGTTAAGTTACACGGTTAAACTTTAGACAACTAAAATCTGGCTATTTAAAAAATCGAAAAAAAAAACAATGAGTCGTAATCGCTGAAAATTTAGATAATCAAGCTCAAACAGTTTTTTTAAGATGATACTTTTTACGATTTTTTTATCCCAAAATGAGAAAAAAAAAACAAAATTCTACTGCGGCTAAATATATTTTAGTTGTTTTTTCTACCACTGTATTTTTTTGCACCTTATCATCACAATTCTTCATCTCAAACTAGGCGCAACAAAATACTTATTTTTGTTGATTTCGTGTAATACCGGCCTTAAGTGGTTTTTGGTGAGTTACCTATAACCCTGTATACAGCAGGTCCATTTCGTTAGCTGTCAATTGCAATAGAGTTATCCTGCTTACACAATCGACAACTCCAATTGTGTGAGCGTGAAGGCATTTCTTACTGTACAAGTGAGAGAGAGAGGGCATGATCGCGATTGCCATCAATAGTTTGATAGCTAACGTAATAAAGCTGCCGATTCGAACCAACCTGATTTTCAATTGACAAGTAGATTTTATATTTAAATTTAATAGATTTTTTTAAAGTTAACAAACATTATATTCAGTTATATCTGAGCATAGTCCACAAATAGTGCTTATGAAGAGTCTGGGCACTAAAATTACTGTTTCTTCTGGCCTATAGTACACTAGGACGTCTGTGTGTTTCGTTGTCACTTTGGTTATATTTTCGTGGTTGTGTATCCTGGAAGAGAAAAAATATTAAAAAAAAAAAACGAAAAGAAGTTGATGGAAACCGCCCCGAGAATTCAAAAGGAGGCACTCAAACTACAAGTTTGATACCCGTATGCAAAACTCAGTCAATGAATCTCGATTTAAAGCTGTTTTTATGTATCCTAAAATGTTTTGCATACATAAATAAAGCGATGGCAGCCTAGTTGGGAGAAGGCCCGCCTCTCAAGTCAGGGGGAGCGGGTTCGAACCCAGCCGATGGCACGCACCATTTTGTTCATTGTGTGAGCATATGTGCGTATTGTATGTCATCTGCTACATGACTGGAGCCCGGTGTATGGCAACAGGCTCGCTCCTTGTCACATTTGGGACTGAATATCGTCCGGCGAAGTGTGGGTGTTGTATTACACCTCTGTCAGCCCTCTCGGGGGAAAGGCGTGACGATATGTAAAATGTTTTAAATTGAGATTAATGATTGAGCGCATTTTAGCATACGGGCCTGAGTCAGTTGCAACATAACTTGAATTTGGACCAATCATAGTCTAGTAAATCAGACTTAGATTCAATCATAGACTAGTAATCTAGACTTCGTTCCTTGACAATCACAGCAAAGTATGTAAACCAGGCCACAAGGCCACAAGCCAATACAAGACCCAATCACAGTTTAGAAAATGTAACTCGGATCCAATCACAGCATAGTACGCTAGACTTGGGACCAATCACAGCTTAGTAAATTTGACTCGCATTGAATCACAGCATAGTAAGCTAGACTTAGCCAATCATAGTCTATTAGGGCTAGCTTAAGTCTGATTATGTAGTTAGTCTAATTATATCATTAGGGCTAGCTTAAGTCTGATTATGTAGTTAGTCTAATTATATCATTAGGGCTAGCTTCGAATCAATCAAAGCTAGACTTCCAAGCTAGGTAGAATAGCTAGAAATTTTACCAAAACTTGTCGCCCGCGCTGTCGTCGTCGACTACGACTACACCGTTGACTGTCTTCAAGTAGACATGGTAACCGCCGCTGTACACGCGAATACCTTGCGGAGTTCGGAATACTGCAAATCTGTAACATTAATAAATAAAGAAGTAACATTATTAAAGGAAAAACAAAAACCCGGCTGTAAAACGTTGTACCCTATGTCACTTCCACTATCAAGACGATTCAAATGACACCTCACATGTCGAAATACATCAAGCTGTTTAGGCTATAGATGCCAAAGAAACCTCATACATACATACCCACGTACATACATACATACACTCGAAAAACATAACCTTCCTTCTTGCGCAGTCGGGTTCGCACGCACGCTTATAGAACTCTAAAGCCGGAACTAGATTTTTAGTGCTGTGTACGCTCGCGAACGTGTCGACACGCCGTTCCTATATGGTCATAAAGCTTTTAACAACCATTTGGAACATATTCGCGGGCGTTCGTGGCAATAGCTTGGTTCCAGCTACAGCTTTACACTAGGATTCCGTGCTTACGGAATACCGATTCGATTTTCCGAAACGGTTTTCCGAAATTTAATTCCGGATGTATGTGCCCGGCCTTAGGACGTTTGTGCACTACAGTGAATTTTACTGTCCAGCAGTCCTTAAAAATCGGACTGCCGGGCAGTAAAATTCCTTGTAGATAAAATTAGGCAATCAAACCGTGCGAGTTAAGTCTAGTTTTGTACAACACTAGCGACTCACCCCGGCTTCGCATGGTACTAGCCTATGCTATTAGCCTTCCGTAAAAAAATATCTAACTGATGGTGAAAGCCGCATCAAAATCCGTTGCGTGATTTCGGAGTCGTTGGCGGATATAGAGAGAAACTCGCGGAAAAGGACATTGTTTTATACTATGTAGAGAAGAGATTGAGAAGTTGGGACTAGCCGACCCATCTCGCCGCAGGAGGGCTATTCCTACGCGTGAGATGAGATGAGATTTGATCTTGGTCACTCTCACACCTATGACGTTTCAAACGAGAGCAACAAGGACAAAAAAGGTGAGATGAAAATCTCAAATCTCCGAATAGGGCCCCAGGGGTCCTTCCTACTTGGACGCGTTAGATGAGTATCTTGTCCTTGTTTTTCTCGTTTGAAAAGTCATAAGAGTGAGAGCGATCAAGAAAATATCTCACGCGTCAGAATATAGTTTATAGATGACTAACGCTCCACACATGATTAAAAAAAAACAAGGTCTAGCATTCAACAAGCACATAATGACGTCAACGGCATCAGTCTCTTCTGAACTTATTGTAAATAGTCCAGTCATTACGTCGGAAAAATCGGGTTAGTAAAGAAAGTGAACCGAGAAAGCCAAATTTTGGATATGACGTGGGGGGTGGCTAGAAAAGCTTAATTATTAAGCGTTTTCCGCCATCTTGAAAAAAGGGTTAAATTCAGTTTTTTCGTCATAACTCGGTTCCCCGTTGAGATACGAAAATTTTGATATGATACTTTTTTGTTGCTTTTTGTACGATCTACAATTAAGGTCTTACACATTTTTCACGTATCGATTATCGTTTTCGAGATATCGATCAAAAAAGCCAAAATTAAAATGACTTATTTCGGTCTTGCATAAGCGGTTAACGTCACTACGTGTTTCTGAACCTGGCGGAGTATATTATTATACAATGGCTCCACATACCTGGGTAGTACTTTATCATTGCAGTCAGCGAGTATAAGATCTTGCGGACACTGCGCTGTCGGGAGATCTTCTGTATCCCCTGAGAGAGTCTGTATAGATGTCTCTTTCAGTCGACATTCGCCTGAGAGAGAAAGAAATTGTTTAGGGCCTAGAACTGGCTGCTGATATCTCACTTGCACATTAACATTTAAGAAATGTATGAGCGAGACAAAGGTGTGGCAAAATCTGGGCACATAATTATGCCTGAACAGAAGACAGAACAGATGTTTGGTATTTTGTTAAATTTATTGTGCTCGCTCGCCCGCCAAAGAGCACTAGAGAATAACAGTAACTCTGGTCTAAAAACTGCGAAAAATGCTGACGGTGTATAGGTTATGACTTTCTTACAGGATATAATTATAGGTCCTTTAATTTTTTTACCTCATTTAGCTATCTGAGGTTTTTGACCTTTGAATTGGCAATCCCTTTAAACTCATTTTTACTAAGATTTTTACTTATCTTTTGACAGTTTATTTATTCTGACGTCTCAGTGGTGCCACCTCGTGCGAAGCGCTTCGAAAAACATAATATTATAGCTGGTTGGTGAAAAATTACATACCAGCTAGCAGTCTTAGTTCAAAGCGAATTAACTAGATGTCGTTTTTTCACGGCTCCATCTTAATGTCAGAACAATATTGTTCTGAGATCTTAATACTAGCTTGGTATGAAATAACCAACTAGCTGTAATGTCTTAGTTCGAAACGAATGAACTAGATGTCGCTTTTAATAATTCTCTGCAGTCAGAACGGCCCTGAAGCTGCATGTGGTCCGTGCTTCCACGAAATTACTAGTAGTAACATAGGGACTCACGATGCAATCCGAAGTTCTTCCACATCTGCACGTCAGTCCACCTCTCCAGCAGCCAGGAGAAGCTGTCCAGCTTGAACTGGACCTCGGAGCCATTGTCCATGCTCAGGGAGGCTAGGCCGTTGCTTTCCTGAAACCAGCAGAAATCGTCCGAGCGAAGCGTCCATGCTCTATTTTTAGTTTCAATAAAAACGCTTTCGTATTAGCGAATTCTGCCTAGATCTCCGTCCCGATCTCTGTCTTCCTTTACAGGCGGAGATATGATTTTAATTGAAAAAAAAAATATTTTGAATAAAAATCATATCTCCTCCATTTCAAATAATTTTTAAAAAAGATGACAGGAAAAAAATACCCACAAAATTTCACGAGAATCAGTTGAGAAATAAAACCTGCTGAAAAATATCCAAAAACCTTCCCCTTAAAATACTGCAACTAATTATCAAATTGCATCAAGATCTGTTCAGCCGTTTAGCCGAGAAAAGCTGTAGGCTTGTTAGGCTTAACAGACAGACAGACAGAGTTACTTTCGATTTCGATGTGCGTATACCAGTGTCTGACACTCATATATAAAAAAATCGAGACACTTTCTCACACGGTCGCCTGACCCCAAACTAAGCGAAGCTTATACTATGGCTGCCAGAGACTGATATACATACTTAGGTATTTTTAAATACACACTTAAATAGATGTTAAAACCCAGACATAGAACAAACAATTCATCACATGAATGTTTGCCGTAGGTGGGAATCAAACCCACGCGCCCCCAAGCTCAGAAGGTAGGTTCACTACCAACCTCTCTCTGCCCAGCGTAGTAGCGGCTATGCTGGCAGATGAGGCAGCGTGGCATGCCGTTGCCTCTTTCTGCGAGACCGTTATGGTTCAGAAAGAGGCAGCTGAGCGTGATCGGGAGAGGGCCGATCCCGCTCGGAGGAGGCGGCGGCGGGGCGCGAACAACGGCCGCCCCGCACCGCCTGCCCCGTGAGGGGGCGAGTGGTATCCCCTGCCAAACAGGGGACCTTTTGGGTCCGTGGGCAGCTGGAGTGAGGGCTCCGGTTGGTCGTTTACGGATCCCGGGAGGGCGGCGGCACTTTTGGCAGGTGTCGCCGTAGCACGCGAGGGTGCCGGTGCGTGGCTGTGGGTGCCATTCCCGGGACAGTGCTCTGAGCACGATGCGAGAGGGGTACCGGTGCGTTCAGTGGAGATCTCGGAACCCCTTGACATGCATCGAGGCTGGCCACCAGGTGGTTTTTAGTGGGTCGCAAACAAGGCAACCCCACACTGCCCAAACACGACCCTCAATCGCGTTTGGGCGTCTGCTTGCAGATTTTCCACCGCCCAAAAAAAAAAAAAAAAGGTTCACTACCAACTGACCCACCGAGGCAGTCATTACAAGTAAGGCATAGAACAAGCTTTGCTTAGTTTGGGGTCGTTGCGTATGCAATAATGTATGGACATTATTATTATTTATTTGTCAGTTACCTATTATTATTAATATTTTTATTTTATTTAGAAATGACGCTCAGTCATAAATCTCGATTTAAAACGGTTTTTATGTATGATAAAACCAGTTTTAAATCGAGATTCAAGACTGAGCATCGTCTTAGCATGTGGGCCTTAGATTGATAAATAAAAATCATACTTTGACAACAGCACTGATGTTCAAAGACTCTTCGTTGTAGGCCTTCAGCAGCTGCCCCCAGGTCGTCTGACTCACGAGATCCAGCTTCAAGACGCCCATTTTAGACATCTGGAAAATATTTGAAGCGTCTAAATCTTATTTTGGGTCGCAGTGTGCAAGATTGGCACAGGATGGTAATAAGTGTAAAGATTGTAGTTTGCAAGAGACGTCGCATTTTATTCATTGTTCACATTCATTTTTGTTGAAACTAACTACTTGCCTGCAAAATTATATGGAGGTCAGTAAAGTTATTGCCGTACAAACTAATGCCGATTGTCCTAGTGGACTTTAAGATCTGTTTGCTAGCTCAATTTCTATCAGTAATTTGAACCAGAATTTCCTTCTTCTCCATTCGCACTTCTCTGTACGTCAGATGCGTCGGTTGCCCGTAAACAGCATGGCACTTTTGAAGGGAGTAGGTTCGTACATACACACATACAACATATAACTTATCTTTCTTGGCTTCGCCTCAGATATTCACGTTTCTACCAGTAATTTGAACCAGAATTTCATCTTCTCCATTGGCACTTATCTGTCCGTCAGCTGCGTCGGTTGCCCGTGAAGGCTAGCAGCATGGCACTTTTGAAGGGCGTGGCTTTCCTTTTTTGGCTTCGCCTCAGATATTTACGTTTCTACCAGTAATTTGAACCAGAACCTAATTCTCCCCCAGCCACGGCATTCCTCTGTACGTCACATGGAGCTCACTGTCACCGTGTTCGCAGCTGGGGTTGCCCGTGAAGGCTAGCACCACGGTGCCTTTGAAGAGTGCACGCCTTCAAAAGACGCTCATACATACAAACACACATACAACACATAACCCTCCTTTTTTTACCTTCGCTCCAGCTACTTACGTTTCTACCAGTAATTTGAACCAGAATCTCCTTCTCCTCCGGTCGTGGTACTCCTTTATACGACACATGAAGCTCACTGTCGCTATGCTCGCAGCTGTCGCGGTGGCCTGTGAAGGCCAGCCTCATGGCGCCTTCAAAGGGTGCTGGTTCAGGAGATATGTCTTTGAGGAAGGACGGGTAAATGAGCTCTTCTTCTTTCAGGCATACCTGGGGGAATTAAAGTCGTAAGACTTTGAGCCATAAGGTTGGATGTGTAATAAGTTAGCAAGTTCGTATAGGCCGAGTGGCCTGGAGTATAGGATCGGATGACTGAGTTTCTAGGCCGCCCGAGGGCCTCTGAAAAGATGAATTACTAAATTTGTTTTTACGACTCATTTAACTAATTGACTTCAAGAAAACTTCTTGCTGCAACATACTAGCTGGTAAGTAGGTAGGGTATCTAAAAAATGTTGGCACATGTGCCATCAGATTTGTCTCCCGGAGCTTTGCATTCAAAATAATACGGCCATGAGACAGACTTCACTAAATACCAAATTCTGAAATGGCTGTGTAATTTGTTTATGTAATATGTAATTTGTTTATGTGATGGTTTTGTGGAACACTCATAAAGACATACAAAAACGTGGAAATGTGTTGTAAATGTGTAAATGGAAATATCGTCGTCTCTGATTACGTCCGTGATTACCGATGCCGGCACTATGACAGAGTACTTTGTCGTCACTGACCCAGACGCTGATTTCACGCTGACGCGGCGAACCGCGGTAACGTAGCGATACTTTACATTAATACATGCAGTTATAGGGAAATCTTAGACTAGAGTGAGATGCAATATATAATACTTGATTGTTCGCTTACGAAGCGAACTGCGTACCGCTACGAAGCGGTACGCAGTTCGCTTCGTAAGCGAAGGCGTGAGAGATGTGGACGCGTACATACTTCATAGAGAATGTATGAAAGAATTATCGATGGTGGTATAGTGACTTCAAGGGCCCTTTCTTGGTATGTTGTGTGCCCAGTTTTTTTATTGAGCATTTTCACCTGCCAGTCCTTCCTGCTGTCTGCACTAGCGTTCGGGTGGTGACCCTGCATTTTCAGCTCAAAGTCCAGGTTACCCTGCCTCTTCTGCAGCAGAGCTGATGCTTCTATTTTCAGGAACACGTTCTCAGGATCTTCAAGGCTGAAGACAAGGATTACATTGTCAGTATGTCAATATGTACTCATTTACTGAAGTATTTTTTTGATCATGGGCCGAAAACATGGTACGAATTAAGAAGAGATCAAGTTGGCGCCAACTTAAAAAAAACAGCTGAAGAAGATAACACTGTCTGCTTTAAAAAAACACGGATTTTTCGATATTGGTCGAGTTTTTATACCAGAAAACATAAGGGTTTTGAAATTTAAATATAATTATTATCACCATCACCATCATCACCACCAACACCACCACGAACACTTCACCTGTAATACTTCAACGCAAACTTCGTCCCCAACTCCGTAGCATTGGTCCCGAAGACAAGCCTATCGAACAGCACCCTGACTTCCAGCACATCATCAGAAGCGGTGGTGCGCGGCTGCAGGATCACCCCGCAGGATCCGGGGGGTGGAGAACTGAAGAGGACTATCGCGTTCAAGATGATAATGGAAGGCTGGATGGGGTGGAGGAACCTGGAAGATGAAGCACAAAGATTAGGCTGTAACTTTATAGTAGGTAATTCACCTTGGCTTGAGACCTAGCAGCCCATTTCCACAGCCTTTTCATAGATTACTTAAACTTTTAAAGAATATTAAAATGGACTACTTGCTTGCAAAATTTCATGAGGTTGGATCAATGGTACGGTACACCTGTTACAATACCTATTCAAGGTACCAAGGTTATAATCAATACCATTATCATACACACATATCGTCACGCCTTTCCCCCGAGGGGGCTGGCAGAGGTGTAATTCAACACCCACACTTCACCGATCGATATTCAGTCCCAAATGTGACAGAAGGCGAGCCTGTCGCCATACACCGGGCTCCAGTCATGTAGCAGATGACATACAATACGCACATATGTTCACACAATGAACAAATTGGTGCGTGCCGTCGGCTGGGATCGAATCAATTCAATACGAGATTTGGAATACATATACTTAAACATAAATACGTGCAAAATGTCGAGTTATGCCAGTAGACTCCGAGATCTCGCTCAGTCATTTCTATGAAACTTTCAGTTACTTACTCGTGGTGTTTCGCGTTAGAAGCCAGCAGCTGGTTCATTACTTCTGTACCTGTCAGAGGTCTCTCGCAGTCGAAGAATATGCTGTCTTTCTTGTTCTGTTGTTAAAACGAGATAGTTATCACAATGTAGTATTGTCACGGGAACTCAAAGTTTGTACAAAATGTCACAAGAATCGGTTAAGTAGCAGTTCCAATGGTCTAAGCACAAGTATAAATAAAAAATAAAAAAACCACTGACATTAATTTTCATCAGCACCGATTTACATCAAACATAGAACACTCCCCGACAAATTCGCCTTTCAAACAAAAAAAAAACAAAATAAAAATGGCTTCATCCGTTCACAGACAGACACATACACACACACATATACACACACACACACACACACACACACACACACACACACATGTCATCTAACTTGTAACAGTCGTTTTTGTGTCGGAGGTTAAAAATAGCTAGTTGTCAAATTTGTAAGTGAACTAGTTTTTTATCAAAAAAATTGGTATTCTTTTTGGTATGTAGTAGAATAGTATTTTAAACCCCCTAAGTATTACTAAACCCTTCTAAAGCACATTGTTTCCTCGTTTAAAAAAACTTACACCGGACTCTAACGTCAACTTACCTCTATCTCCTCCCTGGTCAGCATGTAGTCATACCCCTCGGTCTTGGTCTCGGTGGTCACTTCAGCTCTCGAGTGCATGGCCACACCCGCCTGCTGGTCGCCTGGGTTGGGCCACGTCAATCTGGAACGGAACAGAGAAAAGTAAGCAATGACTGAGTGGCTCGTCTTCATTTATTGATTTCTAGTGGCTGTGAGCTGTAGACCTCGCGGCTGACGTTTGTCTTCCTCTACAGGCTGCATTTCTGACCCGATTCTCGTGAAATTTTGTGAGCAGGTTCGATAATTGTGTAGATTTTTTTGCAACCTTAAGAGGAAGACAAAAATCCGGACAGAGATCTAGACATAGATCGGGACGGAGATCCAGACATAAATCAGACATACGAAAGCATTTTTGTCTAAGCTGAAGCAGAGACGCTTCGCTCGCTATTGCTCACTCCGTCGATTACAATAACATTCAACATATTAATACTAGAGTATCTAGTAGTCTAGAGTTTGACTGCCTCGGTGGCTCAGTTGGTAGTGAACCTGAGCTTGGGGGTGTGGGTTCGATTCCCACCTAGGGCAAACATTTATGTGAAGAACATTTGTGTTTGTTCTATGTCTGGGTGTTAATATCTATTTAAGTATGTATTTAAAATATCTAAGTATGTATATCAGTCTCTGGCAGCCGTAGTACAAGCTTTGCTTAGTTTGGGGTCAGGCGACCGTGTGTGACAATGTCTCGATTTTTATTTATTATTTATTTATTTATTAGTCTTTGTATCAGAGATAGATGAGACAGCCACGTCGCCTGACTTTTTTAAATTATGACTAGCTCATCTGGCTAAACCTGGTGTTTCATTAAACGCCAGTGTAGTCAAGGCAGAAGTAGGTCCTTCAATCTAGAAATAAAAATTGTAACAAGGATGTTGGAGAGGTAGGTTTACGTCCAAGTATGCGAAATATACTGGTTACCTTTCAGAATGCCGTAAGATGTTCGCGCCAAATTTGCAACCTACTCAAACTAGATTAGTAAAAGTAAAGGTAAAAAAGCCTTTATTTCAATTAATTAATTATAAATGTCCATTGTCACATAATGCAGTCAAGTGTAGATGTCGCCTCCTTGGCGTAGGCCTCCCCCAGTTTAGTCCAGTGTTTTCTGTTTATTGCTTTTCTCCTCCACTCTATTCCCAGTCTTTGGTTGAAGATGTCTTCCCAGCGTCTGTGTCTGTATGTGTATGTGGTCTTCCTCTATTTCTCCTTTCTCCTCTCGGTACCCATTCTATTATCTTCTTCGTCCATCTACAATTGTCCATTCTACATATATGTCCTGCCCAGTTCCATTTCAGTATTCTGATAGTTTCGATGATGTCTCTTATTTTAGTCTTTTGTCTGATTGCTTTATTGCTTACTTGGTCCGATAGCCTTATCCCTAACATACTCCTTTCCATTTTTCGTTGACACACCGCTAGCTTGTTTTCATCCTCTTTCCTTAAAGCCCAAGTCTGGCAGCCGTATATGAGGGATGGTAAATCAAATCAAATCAAATCAAATCAAATCAAATCAAATCAAATCAAATCAAATCAAATCAAATCAAATCAAATCAAATCAAATCAAATCAAATCAAATCAAATCAAATCAAATCAAATCAAATCAAATCAAATCAAATCAAATCAAATCAAATCAAATCAAATCAAATCAAATCAAATCAAATCAAATCAAATCAAATCAAATCAAATCAAATCAAATCAAATCAAATCAAATCAAATCAAATCAAATCAAATCAAATCAAATCAAATCAAATCAAATCAAATCAAATCAAATCAAATCAAATCAAATCAAATCAAATCAAATCAAATCAAATCAAATCAAATCAAATCAAATCAAATCAAATCAAATCAAATCAAATCAAATCAAATCAAATCAAATCAAATCAAATCAAATCAAATCAAATCAAATCAAATCAAATCAAATCAAATCAAATCAAATCAAATCAAATCAAATCAAATCAAATCAAATCAGATTTGATTTGATTTGATTAAATCAAATCAAATCAAATCAAATCAAATCAAATCAAATCAAATCAAATCAAATCAAATCAAATCAAATCAAATCAAATCAAATAATTTATTTTGCAAAACATGGGTTACAGATAGTTCTTCTAAATAAAATTAGTTCGCCATGGTTTAACCGCTTGGTATGCAAAAGTTTATAGAATACAGAAAAAATAATTATATTGGATTAATGTCAAAGTAAAAATATTATATAAAATCAATGTCAGTGTCCTTAAAATATTCGTCAATAGAATAGTATGCCTTGTCAATAAGATATTTTTTAAGTTTCAATTTAAAAATATTGTAAGTTTGCGTATCTTTTAAAAGTTGTGGTAGCTTATTGTAAATTTCAACCCTCATCACAAATATGCTTCTCCTGGTAGTATGGCAACGTTATAAACTTTTCTCTTAATTGTCATATTAATATCTTTGCTCTTCATTATTTATTTCATTCAATCTAGATCATCAAACTAGATTAGTATCATACAGTAAAGTTATTAAAGTACACTTTACATATAGGGTCAACTGAGGCAAATGCGTCTATGGGGAAATTGAGTCTTTCGAGAATTACAGCTTTTTATTATCTTTACTTGCTATAATCTGTACAAAATGGCGTTAGTTGACTAATTTGTGAAGGGTTTGTCAGTAATTCTCGAAAGACGCCAATGCCCCAGAGACGCATTCGGCCAAGTTGACTCTACGTTGTAATTATTTAAATTTAAAATTTGTCAGTAGTTGAACAGTACTCACATTAAATTGAAAGCGCCTAAAAGAGAAACGTTGAATCTCATCGGGAGGTGAGCGACCAATGACTGCTGTATCCGAGCGATGTGCACAGTCTCCACTAGAGGCGCTGCCGTCGACAGTGACGTCACTGCTGTACCTTGATACCTGGAGAAGATGGCGACAAATGAAAATTAATCAAATCAAATCTTATTTATTACCACCATTTACAAATTAAGTTTAAGAGGACCGCAAGGCTCTGAAATTTCCATACAAACGCACTACTCAAATTTCTTGAAAACCATTTGTCAGATTATGATAAAATTTAGCATGTACAATTAAATTAACAATATCTCCGCCCCTATGTTCTTGGTTTTTTTTTTTAAAACGTTCTCATGCGAAAATAGAGGTATAAAATATCCACATTTTAAGGGGTCACTTTTGACTGGTTTATTCAATAGATAGACAAAGCAAATCATAAATTCCATTACATAGGGAGGTTGTCTACATCATCAGCTGTTAAATGAATCTATAATACAAGGGAAATTCTTAGTTACTTAAGAATGATTACAGAAGTGCAAAAATCATAAAAAAAATATAAATTGAACTTTGTCACTCTGTAGGTAATTTTAGAGGCTCGTCACTATAATTACTCGCTCTCTTCGCTCGTCTTCTTCTTCTAGATGAAATGCCTATAGAATACCTTAAGCCAATGCGAAGTTAGTCTAGGTCGCCTATATAGGTCTAAGTTAGTTAGGTCGCCGGATTCTTAAGGCCCCGTATTACACGAAATCACCTAAAACAAGTATTTTGTTTGCACCTACTTTGATATGAAGAATTATGAAGATCAGGTACAAAAAATACGGCTGGTAGAAGAAACAACCAACTAAAGTTTAACCGAAGAACAATTTTGAAAATCATTCTCATTTTGAAAAAAAAAAATCCAAAAAGTATCTTCTTAAAAAAACTATCGGAACGTAGTTCTCTAAATTTTCAGCTATAACACCACATTTTTTTCAATTATTAAATAACCAGATTAGTCCTCTAAAGTTTAACCGAACAACTTACTCGTATTCTTATTTGTGTCCTTGTTACGATTAATACCATTAAAAACGGCGAAAAAAATGTAATTTTACGCGCCGATCTCATTTTAACATCAAATGTGATCTACGATTTTTAACTCTAAATCAACCGGTTTAAGAAAACGTGTGTGTGGGTGAAAAATCGTACTATGACAGCACCTTAACAAATTATTGATCAAAGTAAAGACACCTCATGTTACGCTAGAGTTATTTTCGGTCATGTGCCTGTGCTAGGTTAAGTCAACCTGTGTTACAAATAAAGATGAATTACACGTTTGCATTTAGTAGTTTTGTGTCGGTTACTTTGGTTCGCCTACGGATTTCGTCATTCCTGATTCGATCTCGCAAGGAAACTCCGAGCATAGCCGTCTCCATTGCTGTTTAGATGTTCGAGACTCCTTAGGAGGTCCATAGTAAGCGAGCGTCGGTTCTAAAAGCGTAGTTGCTTTATAGTTATTTACTAAAAATAATAGATACTAATTCAAATTATCAATAAACTTTAGTGTGGAAATCGTCGTTATTATCAATTTGGCTTACGAGTATATACATCCATTAACATTATCCTTAAATATTTGTGTGTTTCTGGTATCCCTGTTTTATGTGGTAGTTGTATGTTTATGCTAAATAAATATTTTTTCATTTTCATTTTCAGTTACCGAATGTGTAGATCGTTCCTCCACGTGACATCTTCATTAGACGGTGCAGTCAAGTTACCTCGAATGGACGTGAATGAGAGAATGGTGGACTGGAGACGGATCGGAGTTCCTGAAAATAATTATCTTAATTAGTTGGATCCCTGCACATCTAAGAACTTTGAATTGAATTACGCTAAATGAAATGAAATGGTTTTTTTTCCTGATTTTCATCCATCAAATTATTACGAGGCTACGAGGCTAAAACTCAGCGTTCGGGAAGTTGCGGAACATCTTCTCGACCCTAATACCGCAGAGTCTTAAGTCGAAAGTCCCCGACCAGTGTGTGTTGCCAGTGACAACTTACGGAACTGAGACGTGGTCGTTTACGAAGGGCCTCATAAGGAGGCTCCAGGTCACTCAGAGAGCAATGAAGAGGCCTATGCTCGGATATTCCCTGCGATCGAAATGACGAAATTCGCAGGCGAACCAAAATAATCGACATAGCCATAGACTTAGACGAAGAATTGCCAAACTGAAGTGGCAGTGGGCAGGGCACATCGCTAGTAGAACTGACAGCCGATGAGGCAGAAAGAATTCTGAGTGGTGACCATGAACCGGAAGACGCAGCGTGAGAAGGCCTCCCGCGAGATCTGGTGAGGGTCACGAGATGCCGCTGGATACGGCCAGGTTACGACCGATCATGATAATGTTACACATATGGGTATATGTGTAACATTGACATTATTGTTTATATTACTTATAACCTCATTTTATTTATGTATGTATATATACGCACCTATATATTTAAAATGTTATTAATCAGTATTTTGGTTTTATTAGTTTAATTAATAATATGTATTTAGTCGCGTACTGTGCCCGACTTGATTCGTGGGTGACGTCACAGCCGGTTCCAACGGAAGACCAGCGCTGGCTGCTACAGCCGGCATTACGCTGAGTTGGAATCGGTTTGTGGCAAAAAACATTGTTCGTATAGTTTTTAATTTTTATTGTTATTTTTTTGTTTATATTTGTTTTTTTGTATACTTACCTACTTGTTTTTTGCTCACAGAATAAAAATTGTCTATTGTCTATTGTCTACCATTGTGGAGATCATTGCGGGAGGCCTTTGTCCAGCAGTGGACATACGTCCACTGCTGCACTGTATAAGAGGCGGCATATTCCGCTAAAATTTATAGTTTCTTAAAACTACAAGACACTGGAACTGAAAGATTAAGATAGTTTATTTGCATGCAACATGATCACGAAAGATGTTCAAATATATATAGCTGAAGGCGCAAAAGCATGTTGTGCTGGATAGGCGTACAAATGTCAGAGAGATAATACTACTCGTATGCTCTTCAAAAATCAAATTCAAAAGTCAGTGTCTACTGGGACACATGATTGGTCAGTAGCTGAATCTTTACTGCCCAAGTATGCCTCGCGAGGCATTCCCTTATCTCATCTGACCAAGCATGGTAGTTCAGTAGACTTCTGATCATACCGTTACTTTACATCGAGCATCGGATCGATAGTGTTTAAGCAACAGTGGTCAAACACCTTGCCCATGGTATCGTAATATACTCCGCCGAACGCCTCCGCGTTCCGAGCCAAAATAGTCAAGTGAGTGACACGCACTTACGTCAATTGGTGCATAAGCAAAACCGGAATAAGTAATTTACATCAAGTTAGCGATTATAGCCTAGGCCCGTGGAAAAGGCCCGCCTCTCAAGCCAGAGGGAGCGGATTCAAACCCAGCCGACGGACGGCACGTGACGAAAAGCACACATGAAGAAATGAACACACAAATTTGCATTAGTGTGATACTGTACTGAAATACAATACGTGTACATATATACACACACTTTACTTAAACTCTATTTACATAATATATTTTTAAGCAAATTGAAACATACACTAGTGACTACTGACTGCTTCGGTGGCTCAGTTGGTAGTGAACCTGCCTTCTGAGCTTGGGGGCGTGGGTTCGATTCCCACCTAGGGCAAACATTTATGTGATGAACATTAGTGTTTGTTCTATGTCTGGGTGTAAATATCTATTTATGTATGTATTTAAAAATATCTAAGTATGTATATCAGTCTCTGGCACCCATAGTACAAGCTTTGCTTAGTTTGGGGTCAGGAGACCGTGTGTGGAAGTGTCCCGAATTTATTATTATTATTTATTATTATTTACTACGAGACCACGTAGCGCGCTACGTGTCGTAGCGTCTACGACGTAGTGTCTCTACGGCGTAGCACGTCTCCGAGTTTCGTAGCATTTTAAAGATGAGAAAAAGGCGTAGATTTTTTAAAATGGTAAACGCCTTTGCTTAAGCAATGACTTAGAAAAAAATAGAAAATCTCGAACAATTACACACATTAAATATTCACGGCTATTTCCTTTAGAGGTAGGCAGATACCACTTCTCTTCACTTGCTATATCATCTGCTACATAATTGGAGCCCGATGTATGGCGACAGGCTCGCCCCCTGTCACATTTGGAACTTAATACCGTCCGGCGAAGTGTGAGTGTTGTATTACACCTCTGCCAGCCCTATCGGGGGAAAGGCGTGACGATATGTTATGGAGAGTGAGACGATGACGGTGGCAAAGAGTGACGAAGTACGGTGTCAACTCCCGGAATAATAGACCTTGTTTATTTATTATGGTCTAGCCTATCCATGGTAGAGGCTCACCAAGCTCGGTGGGTATGTGGACGTCGGTCTGGAACGGATAGTAGACTATCTGCTGGTTGATGTGGCTGCCGAACAGTAGGACGTCTTCTAAATACGCATCTGAGAATAAAACAAAATTAAATACATATATTATAATAGTACTCGTAATAGTATTATATATTATGTAGTAGTGGTATTTAATAGTAGTTTTTGGGGGCTGATCTACCCACGTCCGTTGGAGTGTACTCTATTCTGATTCCATAGACGTGGTCCCCGGGTAGTGCTAACCGGGTAGCAAACTGGTAGGAGGCTTCGGCCGTGGCTAGTTACCACCCACCGGACCAAGCCATGCCGTGAAATGACCTAGTCGTGTTTCGGGATGTAGTCCGGTGTAACCGTTCCGAAGACGGGTCTGAGCAGTGGCGCACTTGTAGCGCCTCACCCAACTGCCGTCTTTGTACTTCTTCACTCTACAAAACTCCAATGCTATAGTGAATAAGTACCTTATAGGTCGTCGTGCTTCATCTTAGACCACAACCTCGCTTAACATCAGGTGAGTGGGTGGTCAAACGTCGACCTATTCTACATTTAAAAAAAAGAAGTTGCGCCCCGCGGTGTTACCCGCAGCTAAAAAGTATTCTATCTGTATGACTGACAACGTGTATGAAAAATGCTATGATAAATGAAATTATGATCGGTAAAGAAGTCGAGGCGTGAAAGCGTAACAAACATCATTTTGCATACGTACTAATATTATTTATTTATTTTAAAATGTAACTTACGGACTAATATACCCAATCATTACATTATTTACAGCTTATGTCTAACAATAAATTTTAATTATATACGAGTAAATATGCACTAATAATACAGAAATTGAAATAAAATATCCTTAGAAAAAAAAAAAAAAAACGAACAATAAAATTAAAGAAAAAAAATAAACTAAACGAAAAAACAAAGAAACAAACTGAAACAACCTACTAATATTATAAACGCGAAAGTTTGTAAGAATGGATGTATGGATGTTTGTTACTCTTTCACGCCAGAACGGCTGAACAGATCTGGACGAAATTTGGCACAGAGATAGATTATAGTCTAGAATAACACCTAAGATACTTTTTAACCGCGGGTGAAACCGCGGGGCGCAGCTAGTCTTACTATAAATGTACGTACTCGCAATATGGCAATGACTTTTTTGCAAATACCTTTAGCTCGTCAGCGAATATGTCTAGTTCGAAAGTAGCTCTATCTGTCTGTTTGTAGTTTGATAATTAGTTACAGTTCACGAGAAAGGTTTTTGGATACTATTTTCTTAATAAACGCGAACAAAGTCGCTGGTAACAGCTAGTTCATAATATTAGTTAGGATAAGCAAAGCAGCTAACTTTATTATCTGAGGCAAACTACTCGTTAAAGTTACAGTACTATAAATATTAAAATTAGTTAAAGTTTTAATACTCCAAGTTGTAGTAAGTACTCACAATCTTCTTTGTTCCATCTCTCAAATCTGGTCTGATTCATGTGAGTGGCGTAGACCGTCTTGTCGTGCAGTTTCACTACGATATCTATATGGAGCTGAAACAACAAATTGCTGTAAGCTTTACACTTTACGGAACAAGTGAGAGTTAAAAAAATAAACAAAGAACTTGATCGCATAATGTATCCTATGACAGCCCGGATACAAAGATTATCTAATAGAGCAAGAGCCCACGACGGCCAGATCTTCGTAAGTATAAGTCTTCGAAAGTATAATTATAATTTATTAAAATTTAGGGGTGTCTGGCACGGGGTAGCAACTGTCATAAGTCAGTGTCCGGCAACGAGATTTCTAAAGTTATCACTAATAAAATTTAAAAAAAATTGAGCTTTATACTTTAACAAATTTAATTTAAGTTACTATTTTTCACGCACTCACACATCCTCTCAGACCTCTCACACACTCAATTCCCTCAAACACATTTTCGAGCGCTTTTTGCACTTCAGATATTAAATGTTTACTTTTACGTCATTATTTGTTATAGTATTATTTAAGTGTAGTATTTGTTGTAATAAGTGATGTCTTTTTGTAATAATAAAAATTGAGAAAAAAAAATAATAATTAAAAATGTATTAGGATGCCTCCGAAATATATTAATATCTCAAGGTACTTGATGTATTCTTGGTCTCCGCGATACGGGCCTTGTGCCTAGTGCGGGGCCGCAGGAATCGGTCGAAAAACTATGTCTGCTTTTCTTTTTACTTATGCTATATTAATGTCATAATTCCTAAGTTTTTCACTCATTGTTTTTTTGGATTTTCGGTATTGGTAATAAAACATTTTTATCTTTATCTTATCTTTATACACCTTTACTACCTATAACCTGCACCTGCCCAAGTAACCACTACCCAAACTCTATAGTCCCTGGTCGTTCTTACCTGTATAGGGGACACGCACAGAAGAACTTTCAGCTTTTATTCAATAATAACGAAGGTCTGGCCGTCGTGGGCTCTTAGGCTACAACTAAAACTCGCGAAACGAAATCAGTTGTTTATGTGGTAGGTCAAATGGACACATACTGACATACATAATTATTTTCTTGGATATTATTTTCATTATTACTATCACGATTATCATTGCATCACCGCGCTTGACGGTGCTTGGCACAGTCCCGTCGTCCTAAGCCCGCACTATCACCATTATCACCATCATCACCATCAACCACTAGCGGAATCAGAAGTTTCCTCTACGATAGCCGAAAAACCCCATCGTCTTAAGCCCCCATCATTTTCATCAACCACTAGCGGATTCAGAAGTTTTTATTTCACACTCTACAATAGCCCAGAATGACTGTTTTCAATAAAGTCAAGCCGTGGATCGCTGATCGCCACTGCCATCAACATTATCATCATCACTTTCTCATGCTTCCCATATAGACACCCAGCTGGAGGATGTATTACCGTCTGCCCCCACGGTCTGCCCCCGCGTGGTGGCAGACGGTAACATTTATGGTTATCCACCCCTGCGGGGGTGGTTGACCATAGTGTTCAGTGTGTATAACCTTCTACCCAATAGTCACATAATCACAGTCATAATCACCAATGAACCTATGCAGTGGCAGACGGTAACTCTTATATAGCTAATGGCCCGCAGAAGGTCTCGAAGTGCAGCCGCGTAGCGCTGCCGTCACTTAAAGATGTTTGCTATCCATTACCACCTTCACCACCATCATCATAATCATCACCTTCTCAGGCTTCCTTGCCACCCAGCTGGAGACGGCCCGCAGTAGCTCCCGTAGCGCGGCCGCGTCGATCTCATCCGGGTCCACCGTGTATCGCCGCCGGTATTCGAAGATGTTCGCTATCACGCCTTCGACTATTATGTAGACCTGAACAACAATAGAAAACCAAATAATTATAGTTTAAAACACTTCGAGTGACGCATTCTAGGATGCATCAACAGGATCTGGGCTCATTGTTTGTTTCAGCGAATCCAATACATTGCACCTGGTGACTTTTATAGCACTACACGTTTACATGGTTTTTTAAATAGAACTATAATCAAATTAAGTATTTTTTCGCCATCTGTCCCCGGTAAAATCGTAGCTATGTTAACTAGGTGTTAGTCGATCACCGATGTTAAGTAACGGACGACGCGGTCAGTCTTTGGATGGATGGCATTTACAACTGAGCGCTACAGTGGCTACCCCAAGCTGTTCCCAACACTGAGGAGCTGCAGCGATTGCGCTCGGTCAAACCAAGTCATAATTTCCCCAATGTTGCACCAACCGTCGCTGGATGTGTGTCACCAAGTGAAACTGTACAGTGTACATCCAATGCTACACTTACCGCTGCTTTATAAGGCCTCCTGCCGCCAGTCAGGACCTTCAGCGCAATAAACGACGGTGCCGCCCCCAGGCTGTCCCCAACACTGAGGAGCTGCAGCGATGGCGCTCCGTCTTCCTCCACGCCGCTGATGATGTAGTTGTTCGTTGCCCAGTAGAGCGGGTCGGGGGGTGGCACTTGGTTCTCCACGAATGGGATGTAGAATGACCTGGAACCATAGACTTTGAAGATTACACCTGTATTGATATTTCTGATGTGGGAGACGCTTGAACCTAAAAAATCAAGTCCATATACGCTTACGGCAAGCACTCTACACATCACATTTTTGAAATATCCTATCCTTCCTAAGGCACGAATTATACAGTCCGGACAAGACGCCGCGCAGGCAAGGCATATGTACAACGTGTTGTTTTGCATTTCCGCATAATTTGTAGAGGTTGATATACTCCACTAGCAGAGTACAAATTAACTATGGGGCGACCTTGAAATCCAGAAAAAAAAGCAGCTGTTCCATACATTTTGTCGGCGATCAACGAACTTTTTGTATGGAACAGCTGTTTTTTTTATGCAAAACACCACGTTGTTTACCAGCAATTATTCGACGGTGCTTACGCAGTTCTATATCCAGTGAAGTCCCTATTCAAAGCCAGGTTCTTGACCGTCGAATGCCAGAAGCTCCTCAGATGCTTGTTGGTCGAGCCCATCACGTAGTTGTGGACGAAGGTGAAGTCCGTCTCCCGCACCTTGGGCGAGCTCAGAAACATGTGGAGAGCGATGATACGGAGCTGGATGTCTTCTGTTTCGTTGGTCAGGATGGGGAGGGTGGTTTCTAAGATCTGAAGAAAGTAAGCTTGGTTTGAAGGAGTACTAAAGTACCATTCCGCACCTAAACGCTGACGGCAGCAGCCGACGATGACACTTCTGGTTTGTATATATTTGTAGGAGATGTGTTCCGCAGCGAGCGACATGATCTGCTGCATCTGCCGCTGGCTTCGTGTCGCTTGCTGCGAAACGTATCTCATACAAATACATACAGATCAGAAGTGTCGTCGTCTGCCGCTGCCGTCTGCGGTCAGGCGCGGAATAGTACCTTTACACATACACAGCAAAGTCCCAGAATTTGTTATTAGTTTTAGAGTTATTTTTAATTTATTTTTTGTATTAAGTATGTTAGTCTGTAAGGTATTAATAATTTGGGCCCGTGTTGTTATTTTTTTTAACAATCGGTGCCTGAATTAAATGATTTTTATTATTAAACAAAATACTTGGTGAACAATTTATTTTGCAAAATGACGTAAATATATTATAAATATAATATCAGTAGATTAGGTGTAAAGCGAGAAGCAGCCGCGCACTCTCTTTGATAAAGGCTGCCGAATGCTGTTGACGCTATAGTCGAAGTAACCAACTCAAATCGTACGTAACTCCCGTTTTATAAAATCTGATATTTAGCTACGAGAATGAGACTTTCTAGAAGATTTCTAACTTTTCGTATTTATTCCTTTTATGACTGCTTAGGCTTTTTCCTGAATAAGCAAACTGTGAACTGACAGTCCAATGACTGACTGAGTCGCGTTGAGATAAACTCAATGTTGAGAATGCGGTAAAATACAGGCAAAATACGCGCTGTTCGGACACTCTATTTTAAATATTCAAGGTGCAGTTTTAAAGTGAACCACATTTAGTTTGCAAAAAACCGAGTCAGCATACAGAACCGAGCCAGCCCCATCGTCTATTAGCGCGCCTGAACGCTCGTGTAGTGTGTGGGCGATCACGGATTTGTCCACCGACTCGTACGGCGCACAGAGGGCTGAAATTCGAGTTTCATTGACATTAATTTTTTTTAAATATTAAAATGATTACAATAAAAATATATGATAAAATTAATAAAACAATGTGTAAAAAAATACCGGATTACACATTTACAGGTTGCCGGTAACAAATAAAGGATCAGGTTTTTAAGCCAATTTTTTATGGTTTTTAATGAATTTCTAATATTACACACAATTAATTTGCGTAAATGTCTAGTCTATATACTTACATTGTACTTACTATAGGCTTGATACTAGTTAAAACAAAAACAAATTGTTTGTTTTTAAGGATTTAAAAAAAAAGCGCACGTTTGACCTTTGCATGGAATATGTCAAAAAATTCAAAATAATTCATATATTAACAATCTAAGAGGATATTAGGCGCAATTGTGCGATAATGGAGATATCATCATTTATTTTGCCGAAAACTTCAACAACAAACAAAAAACAAATATTTACAAATATTTTTCGAAAAAAACTCTGAGAGCGCTGTTTCCGATTGTAAACCTAAAAATTCATTTTATAAGGCACTAGCTGCGCCCCGCGGTTTCACCCGCAGTCCCGTACGAACCGTATTTTTTTTTAAAATAATTTTCTTGCTATAAACCTCACGGAGCCCGAGACCTTTCCAACGAATGCAAAACCGTGGAAATCGGTTCGTGCGTTCTGGAATTATAGCGTCAGGAAGGAAAACCCAACTTATTTTTATTATAGTAGATGTAGTAGGTATTCCCAATAGTTATAAGCAAAAAAGCGACATTGAAAAAAAAAGTTGAATGTCTATGAAACGCGAATTTCAGCCCACTGTGCGGCGTGGCGTACAGCTCGTGGCTTGTCTCACAAATGCCAGGCTTATGGTTATACCTATATATATTATGGTTTTACCGTATACTGGTCATCAGCGCTGGCGCCGCCCGCCAGCGCCGCCCAGAGCCGCTCGCGCCGGTCCCGCCCCGCGTCGCCGTGGATGACGCGAGTGTAGGACGCGGCTGTGTAGCCGATGTTACAGAGGCCTTGCAGCCAGACCATGCGGTCTACGTACTGGGGGCAGTCTGGAATTAATTAGTTATTTAATTAATTGTTAGTTACTTAATTAATTTTTACTTTGACTTGACTGCCTCGGTGGCTCAGTTGGTAGTGAACCTGCCTTCTGAGCTTGGTTCGATTCCCACCTAGGGCAAACATTTATGTGACGAACATTTGTGTTTGTTCTATGTCTGGGTTTAAAAAAATATCTAAGTATGTATATCAGTCTCTGGCAGCCATAGTACAAGCTTTGCATAGTTTGGGGTCAGGCGACCGAGTGTGGAAGTGTCCTGAATTTATTATTATTATTATTATTTATTATTATTACTTTATACTTAATTCAAAAACAAATCGTTTGTTGATTACAACGAATTACAAGTTGAAGTCCATTATTTATGACAAAACGATGATTAGACTTGCGTTAAGAGCAATTAACGGGCGTTATTGCTCTCTCGCTTGCAAAATTCAGCGTTTTTAATAATTAAAATGATTGAATGTGCAAATGAAAAATGGTCTCTGAAAACTTTTGATATGATAATATTACAGTTATTTTTTACTCATTTTAGTCTTCATACCTTTCTTTTAGAGTATCCTGTACCCTATATGTCACTCGCACTATCAAGACGATTCAAATGATACCTTGCATGTCGAAATTCATCAAGCTGTTTAAGCTTATACATACATACACTCGAAAAACATAACCCTCCTACTTGCGCAGCCGGGTAATAAAAGGCTTTTTTATTTTTTATTTATGTATACGTACCACTGTACATCCTGAAGTACTTCACCACGATATTATCAAGGTAGTCTTGCTTCACCTGCCTGACGTCCATGGTCTTGTGGACTAGCGTCGCAAAACTCAAGATTCCAGCGTGTCGGATGTCAGCTTTGAAATCCAGCCCTTGAGTAGAAACATACACTAGGGAGTTTTAGCGGGAAACGAAAAGGTGTTGTCGTAAGTTTGTGTCATTTTCTAAATCTTGTGATTCTTCGAGTGTTAAAGTGTAATGATGATGGATTACTAGCATTTAAAGGTTAGTTAAGGTGCACGAGTGTGGGCAAATGATACAAACATTGCGAAACGTGACTTTTCGTATTTTCAACAAAACTCCACTTAATGTTTCAGTAAAATATCCATCATTTTACTGAAATGGGGTAAGGGGAGGGATTCATCATCATCATTATCACCTTTTCATTATCACCCCATCATCTGTAAAATACTATATTAAATTAACTTGATTCACCTGAAAGCAGGAGAATTTGAAGAAAAAAAACATATTCTAAAGATCTGTAGTTAGCACCATTAAAATATAAGATGACTAGTCACTCCCCACGGCTTCTCCTGTGAACCGCCTTAATTCGGCCCGGTTTAATGCCCGACTAGCTGCTTCTTGGGGTTGTACTGGTGTAAAACGCTGTGTTAAGTCGGTATAAGTGTATTTGAACAAAATGTACATAGGAAAAAGGTAAACCACCCGTAAACAATAAAACGCAATATTTTTCCCTCATTGCTCGTCTCGGTAGCGAGCGGGGAGGCGGATCTGACGCGACGCGCCTGCGCGGGCGCGGGCGCGGGCGTGGGATCCGTAAGTTTCTCACTTTGCTCGCCAGGTGGCGCACTGCGTTGCGAGATGCGTCGATCTCGCTCAGCTTCCTCTACCGCGGGACAATTTGAAAAGCACTCGTTGGGCGAGTGCTTATACGAGCTACTATTACTACGCGCTATACCGGTCATTAAATCCGTTGTTAACTGACATATCTTCTATCTATTATGTGCCAACCAACAAAAATACTGACCAAAATACTTAGGTAATTCCTGCCAAATTTCAGTTTTTGGATCTGATAGCTTTTTCGTGCTATTTGAGCTGTCAGGATTTGCGGTGCTATTCACAATCATTCGGAGACGTTTCCGATCGGATACTACAAATTTCAAACTCAAATTGTTTGAATCTTAGTTCACTTTTGTAAATTTTGAATTTGGTAATCGAGTATAAAGATCGGAAAAATTTATCACGGTTAAAAACTTATGAATAAGGACTGAAATACGAATAATTTACGTTTTAATTTTTTGGAATCTGAACGGGGACGTTTTCGTATGATTGTGAATACCTATGTTGATTGCTTTTTCGTGTTTAGTCAGTAAATGAGTGTAAGAGTTATTGAGAACAATGTTCTGAAGAATTATGAAAAGAAAAACAAAAACCCGTCTGCAAAATCTTGTACTCTACGTGTCACTTCCAAGACTACACACTATCAAAACGATTTAAATGACACCTCACATGTCAAAATCCATCAAGCTGTTTATGCTGTAGGGCGTGCCACAAAAATCTCAGATACATACATACACTCGAAAAACATAACCCTTTTTCTTGCGCAGTCGAGAGAAAACAACAAATCCAACTGATAATTATTCAGAATTATTTTCTAATTCACCTATAAAGATAAATTTAATGACACGCCACACTCACGACACAAAACAAGCTAACTAAAAAATCCTTTATCCTTTAGGAATCCCACAGTTTTAATTGATTAGGCATTTTCACTACATAGTATAAAACAAAGTCGCTTTCTCTGTCCCTATGTCCCTTTGTTTGCTTAAATCTTAAAAACTACGCAACGGATTTTGATGCGGTTTTTTTAATAGATAGAGTGATTCAAGAGGAAGGTTTATATGTAAAATAACATCCATTAAATAGTGGAGATAAACTGTTATTTTTGAGGTTTCTAATGTGATGTTGGTAGGCTATATATAATATGTTAAACCCGTGCGAAGCCAGAGCGGGCCGCTATGTTTTTATATACAACGTTCACAGTTTTTCTGTAGTGTATTTAGTATCAGCATTGCACCCGTGCGAAGCCGGGGCGGGTCGCTAGTAAACAATAATTGGTGTTAAGCAGACGTGGTTGAAGAACGTTGGTTACTTAAATCAAGCCATACATCCTATCCTATGCTATAATATTATAAACGCGAAAGTTTGTAAGAATGGATGGATGGATGGATGGATGTTTGTTACTCTTTCACGCCAGAACGGCTGAACAAATCTGGAACAATTTTTAACCGCGGGGCGCATCTTGTCCTAACTAATATTATAAATGCCAAAGTGAGTTTGTTTGTTTGTAACGCTTTCACGTCTCAACTACTCAACCGATCGTCTTGAAATTTTGCATACATGTTATCTGTGGTACGAAAAAGGACATAGGGTAATTTTTATCCCAAAAACAATAACGGTTCCTCTGGGATCTGGGGAGAAACCGCGGGGCACAGCTAGTAGAATAAATAAAAAGTTAAAAAAACTTTTTTCAGCAAGCCATTTTATTTGATACCCATATTGCAACAGTGCATTAAATATCTTGTCCGCCATTTTGGTTGTTCCTCCATGTTGGATTAAGAGTGACGTCACACATTTAACCATGCATTATCATCCAAACTAAATGTGTATACAATTTTCAACTCAATCAGTTTAAGATATCTGCTTCAAAAATTAAGTTGCATGGTTCCACCCGAACAAACATAGTTATATAAATACATTCATTGCAAGTTACATAAAAGCTTGTAAAGCTGCTACCAACCTAATTTGGTGAAGACTTCCAACTCTTCAAGCAGCTGCTGGGAGTGTATGGCGATGTTGAAGGGAAGTTTTCTGATGAGGGAGAGCAGGGCTGCATCTTCTACTTGCTCCTGAAAGAATTAAATTGTATTTGGCCGAGCGAAACAATGTTCCCAGACTTCACTATGCAACTACTAGGACAACTCTACATTTGGCTGCCTCAGTGGCTCAGTTAGTAGCGAACCTGCCTTCTGAGCTTGGAGGTGTGGACTCGATTCCCACGTAGGGCAAACACTCACGTGATGAACATTTGTGTTTGTTCGTTGTCCGAGTGTTAATATCTATTTCATTATGTATTTAAAAATAAATATATATGTGTATAATAACTAATTATGTGTGACTGCCTCGGTGGCTCAGTTGGTAGTGAACCTGCCTTCTGAGCGTGGAGGTGTGGGTTCGATTCCCACCTAGAGCAAACATTAATGTGATGAACATCAGTGTTTGTTCTATGTCTGGGTGTTAATATCAATGTAAATATGTATTTAAAAATATATATGTATGTATACCAGTCTCTGGCAGCCATAGTACAAACTTAGCTTAGTTTGGGGTCAGGCGACCGTGTGTGGAAGTTTCCCGAATTTTATTTATTTATTTAAAATGTAAATAAATCTCTGGCAGCCATAGTACAAGCTTTACTTAGTTTGGGGATCGACGACCGTTTGTGTCCCGAGAATTTATTTGTATGGATGTAAGTAGATACATGGAAAAACAGGAGAAAGGCAATTTATCCACAACTCATTCTAGCCTTGCAGCAGGGCTGGCCCGGGCCAGAGACAAATTGCCTTTCCACGAGAGAAGAAGACAAACATCCATATTCTAGCTTTGGACATCTAAGCGTGTATATAAACGGTGGAAAGGCAATTTGTCCAAGGCTAATGCTAGCCTGCAGGTTATTGGCCAGATTGACCAGGGGGAGGTCTATAATAATCTACCTTCTCCTCCAGCACCAAGTACTTGATGAACCGCGCGCAGGCGTCGCTCCTCACATGCGGGAGGATCTCGAGGAAGATGTTCCGGGAGGTCTCCATGTCATAGCTGGTCCCCAGCACCAGGTCATTGAACAGCTTGATTAGGGAGTCGTACTTGAGCTGGGACATGGTGCTGTCAAAGAAAATTAGCCAATGAGATCTATGTACTACGTACTAGAGAAGTTTTTCCAAACCATAAATGTATCGTAACTAGATGACAGCGGGGCCTGCTTGCGTGGATTCAATACAGATTTGCTGCAGCGCTAAGACATTCTTCACGTTGTCCACTCAAAGATTTGCTCGGCTATGTAGTGAGAAGCGGACTGCAGTAGTTCTCGACACGGGTCAACCTAGTGAGGACTACTTCGCAAGGCTAACTGTCTTTTGCTCTCATATTGGTTAACGTAATAAGTATTTACCACGCTAGTTTTAGTTCTACTGATGTATACTTTTTTGTATCTTTTGTTTGTAACCACGTGTGTAAATAAAAAAAAATAAAAAAAAAATAAAGCTATGCCTGCAGGTCACTGTAGTCATATCATGTGATAAACATTAGTAACATTATTTTTGTAATCGCATCTTGAAAAAATTGGCCTCACTTCGGTTTTCGTAGAGCTGAGAGAGAGAGAGAGAGAGTCTGTACTCTTTTTTTAGTACTAGCAGCTGTTGCCCGCAACTTCGTTCGCGTTTATTCAGAAAATAGTATCCATAAACCCTCCTCGTGAAATACATACAACTAATTATCAAATTACGAATAATAATCCGTTACCAAAGAGATTAGAGTCCAACATTAAAAAAAAATACTGGCTGGTTTTGAGCGGAGTTTATTAATTTTTAATTTTAGTCTATTTAAAACTCCGCTTAGTACCAACTACGTACTATTCTGTGATGTTGTTTGACACATGTGGTAAGCGGCGCGTATGTTTTATTAATTTTCAGAATTTCATGACAAAAAGATTTATTTATTCAGAAAAAAGTATCCAAAAACCATTCTTGTGACATACTGCAACTATTCATCAAATTTCATCAAGATACGTTCAGCTGTGAAAAGCCTACAAACAGACAGACAGACAGAGTTCCTTTCGATTTTATAAATCTATGGATATTTACTAGACCTCTAAAATAGCGAGTTCATGAATTATTATTGAATTATTATTGGAATTGTAGGTCATTTCACGGCATGGCTTGGTCCGGTGGGTGGTAACTAGCCACGGCCGAAGCCTCCCACCAGTTTGCTGCCCGGTTAGCACTACCCGGGGACCACGTGAAGGGAATCAGAATAGAGTACACTCCTACGGACGTGGGTAGCTTATCTAAACTATTTATTGATAATAAATAATAATATTAGTAGTACCTATTTAAATGATATTACCTATTTCGGCACAGTTCGGCCGCTTTTAGAGGTAGTTTCCTATGCTGCTTCGAAGTGTTGGAACAATATTCCACGACCAAAAAGGAACTTGCATTGTTTAAATAGTTCAGATCAAAACTTAGGACACTAATTTATGAACACAAGAAGGGCGAGGAACACCTCAAAAATGACACCAGTTTTTTGTGATAATATTTTTTGGTTAATGTGTTATTATTTTGTGTGTGTATACGATGTGATAATTATGTTATGATATGTTAGTTTTGTAGTAAGTTTGTTTGTGTCTTTTAGTGTTTAAGTAAGTCTTATTTTAATTTAATTGATTATTATTTTTGCCGTTCATATTATTCGACGTCCGTACGTGACGTCACCTGCCGGTTCCAACGGAAGACCAGCGCCGGTTGTCTACAGCAGCCGGCATTGTGCTGAGTTGGGACCGGTTTGTGGCAAAAACTATGTTTTTTTTTTAAATTGTGTAATTTTTATTTTGTTTTATTTTGTATGTTTTTGCTACAAATAAATATTTGTCTATTGTCTATTTTTTGAATTCCGTCACAGATACATTTATAACAGATTAGTATCCCGCCAATTTATGTAGACTTCTTAAATTTTAAATATGGAACTCACCGCGTAATTGTTGCTGCTTATTCCGCTCAAAGAAGTTTTCGCTAAGTTCACACTGGCTGTTTAGAAAGTCACATGGCCGCAGCATTTTTTAATTAGTTTTTGTTTTGTACATAAAACTTTTCACAGCTGACAGCAGTTCTATTTTAAAGTTTATTCCGGCCCTTAGGTGGGAAGTAATTTGTATGAGTTTTTCCCTCTCTAAGCAGCATTTTCCGTCCAAAAATCAGGGGCCTTACCATGAACTTTTACAAAAACATCATTGCGCAGGAACGTTTTGTTACCACAAGCATTAAAAACAATAATCGAAAAGAAACTCGAAAGTTTCCAAATCATCGGCCATCTTGCTAAATATTACAAATAGAACCGCAGAAACACAGCAAAAACTCACTTATAAATAGAAAAAGTTACACGGAGAGCAACTTTTTAACAATCGCTGTAATTTGTATCATTTCTGCTATTTTGACAGCTCGGCAGGAATACTTTAGAGGTCGTGGTACGGTTTTTAAACAAATGTTCCTTGGATTGAATGAACGAAATCGAGTGACGTCATCAAAACTGCTAAGCGATATCAAAACTTAACAGGAATACTTTTAGGGTTTAAATTACGAAGTAAGGCTAAATTAATGATGTTTTAAGAGGTTGTGGTAAGCCCCCAGATCAAAACAACACTACTTTCCGAGTATCAGATATGAAAAAATAATATACTCCGCCAGGTTCCGAGTCAACAATCGTCACGTAGGCAACACGCAGTGACGTCAATCGATGTTTAAGCAAGACCGAAATAAGTCATTTACAACTAGTGCGTAAGAGACGGATGACTATGACGAGTGACGTCATTACGTGTTGGCTCCCGGACTGCTAGACCCTGTTTTTTGGATCATGAACAGCATTGCTAGTGTTGCAGGTGTCCATAGCCGCGGCTACCGCTTACCATCAGACGTACTGTCTGCTTGTTTGCCACTCTAAATAAAAGCAAGTACCATTACTAAAAGAAAAAAAAATCCGGCTGCTGAATGAGGTACCCTATGTCACTTCCGGTATCAAGAGGATTTAAATGACTCCTCACGCGTCGAAATCCATCAAGCTGTTTAGGCTGTAGGGCGTGCCAAAGAAACCTCATACAAACATACGTACACACTTACATACACTCGAAAAACATAACCCTCCTTCTTGCGCAGTCGGATAAAAACACATACATATAGTTTGTTATAATCTTTAACACCGATTATCAAAGCCAAAGTCAAAGTCAAAATGTTTTTATTCAACTTAGGTATCAATACACTTATGAACGTCAAAGTTTTTTTTAACTAGACTTGACTCGACTCGCCTTGTTCGGATAAAGAGCCTCTACTCAGAAGAACAGGCAAGAAACTGAGGGGCATTATTTTTTCAAATAATAAATAAATTAAAGTCTTACAAATTTTGGCTTACAACTAGGTAATATCTATAAATACTAGTGGCTACTTGACGGAAGTGGAAGACTCAAGACATCTTTGTCTGTGTCCGTAACTTCAGCTTCCTCATAGGTGATAGAATAATTTTACCTATGCCAATATTTAAAGCATAATAGCTGCAATCAAATATCCCAGTCTTAGTTTAGCTGCCACAAGAACTTCGTTAATATGAGCCATTTACTATGTGTCAGCTGGAGTGACACAACCTCAGCTCGCACATCCAGTACAGGCAAACCAGTGAGGTTAGGGTTTTGGACAATAGCTAGAAAATTAAAGCATAATAGCTGCACAAGGTAGGAAAAATCTGAACGATGCTACTCAAAACATGTAGAAGCTATGATCAAAAAACTGTGTGTAAGCTGGTGTTGTGTCACTTCAGCTACTCATCTCATATCTTCCAAACGAAAGAAGGTATGACTATGCATTTTAGCTCAAATTTTAAAGCATAATTGCTGCCATTGGCAGCAAAATTTTCAAGTCTCTGGGTTATATACTTTCCGAGTTATAAGCTAATACCTATGTGTAAGCTGAAGTTGCGTCACTTCAGCTGACACATGTTGAATCGACGAAACTATCAAACGTAGAGTTTTCATTTAAAGGGCAAAAATTAAAGCATAATTGCTGCACTAGGCAGCAAAATTTTCAGATTCCTAGACCTCGTAGTTTCCACGTAATAATCAAAAAACAGTTTTCGCGCCAAAAAATTCAAATTTTTGCTTAAAAGCGGCGTTGCCGTTCCGTGCGGTACATTATTGCAATTCAATTTGATCTTAGCGCGCATAGTGTTAAAAGTCATTTTAACTTGTGTTCAAAATTCTTTTAGTTTTGTTTAGACTGAGAGCCCCTGAACCATATGGAACTAAGAATGCACCTGTAAAATTTGAAGGCAGATTCTTATGAACTTAAACAACGACGAAGGTTATTGGTTTTGGCGTGGCTTGTTCTCTGTAATTTGGCTAACAAAAGACGTCGCGCGACAGATAATGGCTGCTTGACGTCACAGGCGCGAGGTAGGAAGTGGCATGGCGAACCAGTTTTTTTGCCCCACCACCCCGTTACACCCTTCGCGTGCCATCTAGTACATTTACTAATTTAAAAATTAAAATAAAGAAGCAAGACAAACCACTGTATAGTAAAGAAGATAAATTTGTTACTTGGACAATATCTAGTGTAAGTAAGTAGTGTAGGTGTTTAACAAGTTTGAAGATGAACTTCCGCAAAGTAACGCCTGATTCAATCAAGAAGATAAATGTTTAATGTGTGGGTAAGAGATAGTAAAATGTATTTTAATAGTCTGTAAGTACTTTGATTTTATGATACGGGAATTACTCGTATTCCGACTATTGTTTCAACCGCATAAGTAAGTGATTCCCGTTACATAAAATCATAATGTGTGAAAACCACGTCAGTTTCCATAGCCTGTAAGTAGGTAAGTATCTGTATTCGATAACTACTTCACTGTTATTTCAGTTGTTCCATGAAGAATCAGAAGACCAGGGGCTCAATCGCGCTATTTTAAAATTGTTGCGAACGGCTAAGGTTTGGTTGCGGTTAGTTTGCAGTTGTAGTCCAACTTTGGTTGAATTCGGTATTGCGCTAAATTTCAAACGCCAACCAAATCTGAAGCTTAACTGGAACGTAGCCGTTTATCAATTGTTGTTGGTGATGTTACTTTTCAGTGGCCTTTGGTGTTAATTAACGTTAATAACATGCTAAATCGAGTTACGGCACTATAAAATAAGCTGTTTTATCTGTGGTTTTGACAATGACAGCTAATTGATGGACGACAGCGTGACATAACTTCTGTAAATTCCACGAAATTACAAAGTAAACAAACAACCAAAAAACTTTTCAAATTCTCTGAATAATTAAAAACTGAAGTGTCGCAGTGCCATAATGGTTTAAATTCAAGTGTTTTTTGGTGCCGTGACGAAGTACTTTTGCTGCTGCAGACTTTTTTTGAGACATAAAACTGTGAGAAAGTCACCAAAACTTTGCCCTGGGACGGGTAAGGTATAGAGAGGCTCTTGCATACGACACGATTATGGCGTGAATGCATCAAACCTCTTAATGCGTAAGGAGCTGCTAGAAGGAAAGGAATGGGCCAAGGTAATACCTATTCCTATGCAAAAGAATAGTTGTGCAACAAAGATCTTTTGTTACATTTTGTATGTTTATAGTAATACTTCTTTTCAGATATGGCATGACAAGTCATTGGAAGAAATACTAGAATATACCTCAGTGTATCTAAAACACCTGCAACACCACAATGTAGGTAAGGTTTGGCCTGTATTTGTGAGAATAAAATAATGCCATTTTGTTACCTAAGTATTTACTTCAATTTTTCAGTGGCTTGAAGTACAGTAGAAGAATAACGGTGATTTTGCTTCAAGATCAACAAAGAAATGTGGCCAACACAAGCCAATCATTCAGGCTGATTACTGCTGAACACATGATGTTAAAAGCGTAATTTATTTTTATGTCAGATAAGCTGCACCCCAGTTAAAAAGTAGCCTATGTCGAGGGGTGAGTGATAAAACCCGATAAATTCATAAAAGTGAGTTGCGAGATATTCCATGTTAAAGTTTCTTGCCAATAAAAAAATGATTTTCTGTGAAAACCATGTGTAAATTCTTAACTATTTATGAAGATTACATATTGTATTTTATTATTATTCATGATTACCAAAAGTAGTAATGTAGCTTTTATAAAAAAACAGACTTAAGTAAATTAAAGGATGAGCTTATTGGATTACATCACAAAATAAAATAGACAATTTTACAATTGCACGGTTTATTAGTATGAAAATCAAACTTAAAATCTACTTTATTGCTTAAAATTAACCGACCAAGTGCAAGTCAGACTCGTGCACTGAGGGTTCCGTACGTACTAAGAATATTTAGGTGAATATGAATGATTAAAATTGGTAAAAGTTAGTTAGTTTGGAAAACAATTTCAATTTTTCAGCCGAAAAGTAGTGGCCGTCTATAGATTCCAACTGCATCTTTGTATTCGTTTTTTTCGTCAAATATTTAGATATTCTCAATTTTTGGAATATCCCTTTTGATTCAAAGTCAAAGTCAAAGTGTTTTTATTCAATTTAGGAATCAAAGATACACTTATGAACGTCAAAGTTATTTAAATAGACTCGACCGCCTTGTTTGGATAAAGAGCCTGTACTCAGAAGAACAGGCAAGAAACTAAGGGGCATTATTTTTTCAAATAATAAATAAATTACAGTCTCACAAATTTTGGCTTACAACTAGGTAATATCTATAAATACTAGTAGCTACTTGGCGGAAGTGGAAGGCTCCAAACATCTTTATCTTCTAAATAATTCTTAACCTTATAATACCCTCTTTTCATTAATGTAGTTTTTACATGTGATTTGAATTTTCCCTCAGTGAGCCCTGTTATATTTCTCGGATAATATTGTAAAAACGAACGCAGTCTAAAACTAAATCTCGGTACAGCTATCCTATCCTTATTTCTAGTGTTATTATTGTGACAGTCACAGTTCAATTTAAATTTATGTAGATTTTTGCGAACGTACATAATATTTTCAAAGATATACAAAGAAGGTAAAGTTAATATATTTATTTCTTTAAATAAATCTCTCAATGATTCGCGGGGACCCATTCCGTAGATAGCGCGGACCGCTCGCTTTAGACGGTTGCCGTGGTGTGCCGGCAGAGTAGAATAGCACCCCCCTCTAGTACCAGGCGTCGTAAGAGCCGACTGAGGTACAGCGGAACCGACAAATGGCGGTATAACCATTCGAAATAAAACGTAGCTAAAATGGCACAGGGCAGGGATGGGCAGCAGCATCCTTGTCGCGAAGCTACGTTTTTCTGCGATCGCCACCACGCCTGCCCAGCGTGGCGATTACGGGCAAACTCCCCCCTTAATGACGAGCACAAATACGACCAGGCCCCCAGTCCCCAGCAGCGATGCTATTCCGGGCTACGACAGCGGCCCCGGTAACGGCGGAGCAGGGGGTGCTAAGAATCGCTGGCAGATGCACGGCTGTCACACCAAACGACGACTGGCCCTGGTAACGCACAACGTGCGCACAATGAGGACTGACGAGAAGGTTGCTGAGCTGGAGGAAGAGTTGAGTAGGTTGCGCTGGGATATTGTGGGGTTATCCGAAGTCCGTAGAGAGGGTGAGGACACGATTACCTTAAAATCCGGCAACCTGCTTCACTATCGGGAAGGTGTTCCTGAGTATAAGCATTGATTCCAAACTGCAATGGGGTCCACATATTAATGCGCTGTCTGGGAGACTTAGTTCTGCTGCTTATGCGGTTTGTAAAATTAGGCAACTGACGGATATAGCTGTAGTGAATCTTTAAATCTCCTTTTACATATCGAATTCTTTTGATTTTAAGCCAGTTTACGGTTTCGTTTTTATTGTCATTGTTTTTATTCTTAATCAGGAGAGCACTTAACTTCTTCAGGTCCATCATCTCACTGTATTTAAATTCTTTCACGTCGAAGCTATTTACTTCGATTTTTTTCTATGTACTTACTTTTAAATTTCAACTCTGACTGGCACATGCGTCATACTCGTGATCGGATGCTGCTTGCGGGTCGCTGGTCTGCTCGTGGTGTACTCACAATGCAATAAGTAAATCTGATAACATTTAACCTAACCTTATATTAAGACTTAATAACTAACCCCCCTTTACCTGTATTCCCCTCAAATAATAATTAAAGATTTATGTTAACAAAAGTCCCGGTCCCCAGAGTCCGTGCAGGTAAATTTTAAATAAAAAAAATCAACTCCTTGCTTAAAATACTAGCAGAGAAAACCACGGGGCGCGTAATCATGGCGCGTGTTATCATGCAACTGCGGCAGCCGAACGCCCCGCACGCGAAATCTAGCGCAGTATCGCGCGCGACGCTCGGCTGCGATTGGCGGGAGACACTCCACTTCGCATGACGTCACGGGCGCAAAGCTCAAAGACACCTTACTGGGTTTTGTATCGCAAGAGTTTGAGTAAAGCGCTTGATTCCGGATAGTGCGAATACCCATTAAGTAAATATGATATGATTGTTTACGATATTTTTCAGTTATTTAACACATTAAATATACTTATTGGATTTAGATTTTTAAAACGCGTTGTATTTTTAAAAAATCACATAGAGCTATATCCCGAAAATTATATTTGATAGGTTTTAACTTTAGCTTAATTTCGATTTTTTGGAAATTTACCTCAGTGTTAAACTCCGATAAACCAAATTAGCCATTTTGACCATAAGCATTACCTTCATATATGGTGATTATAAGTAGGGTATTGTGGTTGTTTCACAAAACAAAACTTTTTTTTGTTCGTATAACTTGTTTTACAGTATTGTAACCTAAAATAAAATAAAAAAATAGCACTTATTGGATTATTTGGAATGAATATTTTTGTATTGAGCCTTAAAATGACCTATTGGATTTTATAGCTAAAAAGAGCGTAGGATTTTGGGTACAGCAGACTTTTAAACTAAAATTAGTTTTTTTTCGATTTATCGGGTTCTATCACTCACCCCTCGATGTGTCAATCCAGGCTTACCCTTATCCCTTAGTTTACATGATTATCTTTAAAGGATGCAAACCCCAGAATTTTTATTAGTGATTATTAATGAATGTGGATTGTGTAAAAATAATCAGCTGTATAACAGATCAGCGGATACATTACAAAACCTTTGATATTAGAATGACTAATACTCATTATTACTATCTTTTGTTTCAGTTATTGCCAACCGCCAAGCCCACAAGAATAGAACTGCTACAAAAAGTGATAAATAAAAAAAATAGTAATGTCTGAATAAAACCATTTTACACATAAATAATTTTATATTGTTACTTAAGTATTAATTAATTAAAAGAATGAGGAAAATATAAGAAAAAGCACTCGTTTTAATTGGTAATCCTATCTGCCGTGAGCAGAAGCACTGTATGATTGCCCGCTACTGAAACTGCTATGATTGACAACTTTAGGTTGTGAGCCTGTATGCTGCACCGCTACCTTGCTGGGCCTGCTCAGCCTGCGCTTGAAAACACATTGACTTCCTCTCTGTTAAAGTTTAGGAGCTGCATGCTTTGTATGCTATATTATGTAGCTCACAACATGCAATTTATACTATTGCTGCAGCTACCAATAGCTGCACCTGCATCTGCAATCAAATACATTTTGCTTTCTATAAAACCTTAAAAAATACTGTCTGTTTATTTGTTTGTGGCATTAATATCTTGGCAATTTATTATCATAGCCTAGTTTAACCCCTGGTGTCGACTTCCACACTGTTTATCTGGTGTACACACATATCAAATTGTTTCATGTACTGTGGTCCTGAAGTGTAGTAAACATTATCCTCCTTAATAAACACTACAGCTTGAATAGTTATACAGTGTTTTGTCTTTTTCTTTCTGTTATAGTTTCAACCCAATTAAAAAGGCAAAACTTTGTGTTACTATTCTGAAGCTTATACAATGTTTATTGGTAAGGTAAAGGGGTATGTATTTGTGTATGTACTTGCAAAGTGTTGAATGATAAGGTAGCAATCCTCAAGAACTACTCTGTTGGGATGTTATGATGACTCATTTGAACAATAATAATGTACCTAATTATATTAGTTTATACTTACTCTTTTACTTTGCTTATCTCATGTTGAAATGGTTTAAGGCCATTGTCACTTTGCCATTGCCGGATTCCCTTAGACTGGGCTATGACACGCAATGTTTCCACTGTCTCCTAGAATGGTCTGATGAGACTGTAGTATACCTAGAATACCAATGCTGCCGAAACCTATAACAATTTTATTACTTATTAAGTATTTAATTTTGTAAACATTATACCTATTTGTAGTTAGACTTGAGATTTAAGACTAAAGCTTTGGATTACATAGCACTGTCATTGGATAGTTATACAATAACATACTAGCCCCACTGAACTAGCCCTCTTATAGAGAATCACAGTTTTTGCTAGTTTTATTTACAATACTTACTTACTTTTTTTTGTAAGACAAAACACTATACAACTATTCCGAGGCTGTACAAAGATTCATGCTAAGTGAGGGTTCTAGCATAATGACAGATCAGTATAAATGCAAGAAAGCAACAATGTTACAAGGCTTTACTGCGAATAAGTTTTAAGGTTGTTTGATAAGTTTTTAGGTTATGTACCTCTAAGCTTTTGCATGGTTTTCTTACCTTGGTTTGAACATCCTAAGCATCCGAGAAAGCGTAGCTTGTGAGGAGTCATTAGTTGGCGAGTTAACTCCTTAGACTTGAGACAGTCTGTACCGTTTAACAAACGGCCGATCACTCATGGCAAATGCTCCGTTCTAGAGCGTTAATTTCTTTTTTGCTTGGACCCGAGCCCTCCTAAGCTCTCTCCAATAAATCCATGTACCAACGCACTTATTGTATTTCATTATAAGCTGTCGTCTGAAGAGAAAATCCAAACCAAAGTAACGAACTACACCCCAACGATCGAAAAACAGTCGAGCAACAGCCGAGATGTATCAACTTAAGATCAGCCGCTCGTTTGACAGCGGTAACGGTCCAGCTGCGGTCGACTAGCGTTTGAACTTTTGGTAAAACCATTAGCGCGATACGAAATTGACTAAAAGTCGAGAAACGTCAACGATGCGTTTGCGTTTCAGCTGTAATTTTTTAGCGCGATTGGGCCCCAGGGAGCTCCTAGTCTAGTTATCTCGTCTTCTAAGTTCATAAGAATCTATCTTTAAAATAACATACATACCTAGTTTCATATAGTTCAGCGGCTCTCAGTCGTTTTTTGTTAGCCAAATTACAGAGAACAAGCCACGCCAAAACCAATAACCTTCGTCGTTGTTTAAGGTCATAAGAATCTGCCTTCAAATTTTACAGGTGCATTCTTAGTTCCATATGGTTCAGGGGCTCTCAGTCTAAACAAAACTAAAAGAATTTTGAACACAAGTTAAAATGACTTTTAACACTATGCGCGCTAAGATCAAATTGAATTGCAATAATGTACCGCACGGAACGGCAACGCCGCTTTTAAGCAAAAATTTGAATTTTTTGGCGCGAAAACTGTTTTTTGATTATTACGTGGAAACTACGAGGTCTAGGAATCTGAAAATTTTGCTGCCTAGTGCAGCAATTATGCTTTAATTTTTGCCCTTTAAATGAAAACTCTACGTTTGATAGTTTCGTCGATTCAACATGTGTCAGCTGAAGTGACGCAACTTCAGCTTACACATAGGTATTAGCTTATAACTCGGAAAGTATATAACCCAGAGACTTGAAAATTTTGCTGCCAATGGCAGCAATTATGCTTTAAAATTTGAGCTAAAATGCATAGTCATACCTTCTTTCGTTTGGAAGATATGAGATGAGTAGCTGAAGTGACACAACACCAGCTTACACACAGTTTTTTGATCATAGCTTCTACATGTTTTGAGTAGCATCGTTCAGATTTTTCCTACCTTGTGCAGCTATTATGCTTTAATTTTCTAGCTATTGTCCAAAACCCTAACCTCACTGGTTTGCCTGTACTGGATGTGCGAGCTGAGGTTGTGTCACTCCAGCTGACACATAGTAAATGGCTCATATTAACGAAGTCCTTGTGGCAGCTAAACTAAGACTAGGATATTTGATTGCAGCTATTATGCTTTAAATATTGGCATAGGTAAAACTATTCTATCACCTATGAGGAAGCTGAAGTTACGCACACCTTTGTCTTCTAAATAATTCTTAACCTTATAATACTCTCTTTTTATCATTAGCGATGGACCATATTCCCATTTCTCAGTAAGCCGTTCTAAGAAATGAGTTTAACGCGTCTTAGTGACGATATTTCTGCTCCGACGAATCAAAGAAACGTAATTTCGTTCAACTTTGATGGGTACTTATTCACGGAATATCCCTCGTAGATACCGCATTCCGGGATTTTTTTCTCATTGAGTCTGAGACATAGAGTTTGACTCGATGGGAATCCTTTTAAAAAAATTAAAAAGCAAACCTTAAAAGTCTGGCTTTGCATTCTGTAATTCGTCATATAGTCCCATGTGAACAATTTTTAGACTTTAGTTGATATTTTAAAAAGTGCTAGACTGATTTTGATACAGTTTATATGGGACCACCTCTAAAGTATGATATACCAAAAAAAATCGATTCACATTTTTATAGGTGGAGTAATCGTGTAACATCACTACATACTCGTAGTATAAAACAAAGTCGCTTTCTCTGTCCCTATGTCCCTTTGTATGCTTAAATCTTTAAAACTACGCAACGGATTTTGATGCGATTTCTTTTAATAGATAGAGTGATTCAAGAGGAAGGTTTACATGTATAATAACATCCATTAAATAGTGGAAAAATACTGTTATTTTTGAGGTTTCTAATGTGATGTCGCTAATTATCATTTTTTTCCCGCTTACATTGCAAACGCAGGCTGAACCCTACGAGATTTATCAAAATAATGTACTAATTATTTGTACACATTGAAAAGGTCTACTGAAAACTCCGCGATGGCATATGTCTATCTCTTATGGATATCCCACAATAACATTTGTTTGTTTATACCCGTGCGAAGCCAGAGCGGGCCGCTATGTTTTTATATACAACGTTCACAGTTTTTCTGTAGTGTATTTAGTATTAGCATTGCACCCATGCGAAGCCGGGGCGGGTCGCTAGTACATTAATAAAACATTGAGTCGAATTGAGAACCTCTTTCTATTTGGAAGTCGGTTAAATAAAGACAAGCAACAGTATTAGCGGCTGGGAAAAAACCCAGGGCATCGCAGTATAACGCAGTCATTCAGTGTAACTGTTTCAGAAAAATATTCTAAAGGCTCTGTTCAGACAGAACGAAAATTCCTCGCGCACTTTTTCACGTCATATAAATTCAACCAAAATATCACTACCTATAGCTTAAAATATAAAATCGCATAATAATGGAGGCGATGCTGATTTCTTTAATATTTTACGATTTTGTATTTTAGGCTATGGTGGTATGGTTCATTTATCCATGACGTCAAAAAGTAAGCGAATATTTTCCCTTCTGTCTGAAGCGAACCAAAGAGTCATCGCACAGTTAGACTTCTGCGGTGCTATTCGCAATTATTCGGAAACGTTTCCGATCGGATCCCAGAAATTTCAAACTCAAATTGCTCGAATCTCAGTCCACTTTTATACATTTTGGAATAGGGAATTTTGGATTTTTTTTTAAAAACGTTCTCAAGATAAAATAGAGCTATGAAAAATATTCGCATTCGTAAGGGGTCACTTTTGACTGATTTATTTAATAGATAGACAAAGCAAATCAAAAATCTCTTTACATAAGGAGGTTGTACATCATAAGCTTTAAAATTAATCTATTTTAAATAGAAAATTTCAAAAATCATAAAAATTATTGAAATTGCACTCTATCAGTCTGTAGATAACTTTAGAGGCTCGTCAGTATCTTTACTTGTTTTTTACGGTCGTCATCTTTTTATACAGAAAATGGCAATAGAAAACCTTTAGCCAATGCGAAGTTAGTCTAAAGTGGTCGCCGGACCCTTAATTGAAAAAGTCGCTAGATGTCGCAATTATTTTTCTGGGGTCTGAAATGAAAAAAAAAGTCGCTGAAGACTTACCGTGACTGCGGAATCTGTAGCTAGTAACCTGTGGGACTTACTTTAAGAGCTCAATAAAGTCCAAATTGTGTATCAGGGAGGCGTTCCTCACGATGTTGTCGGCGTCGATTCCTTTACGAGCTATCTTCAGAAGTATCTGGAAGACAAAACAGGATTTGGAAACATACCTTCAGGAATAAAATTACGTATTTAAAAAAGCGATGATAGCCTAATTGGAGCAGGCCCGCCTCTCAAGCCAGAGGGAGCGGGTTCTAACCCAGCCGATGGCACGCACCAATTTGTTAATTGTCTGAACATTTGTGAGTATGTGTGTCATCACACACACACACGCACATGCACACAGACATATCACACCATACAGTCCCGCTTTTTAACTTCATCCAAAATCATTATGTACCTACCTACATAATACCTACCTACCTACCTAATAAATATCTACTTAATGTTACATGTTTGAACAATTCTTTTATTTTACAGTTTTGTTTATTTTCTAAAATTGTTATCGTTTATCACAATATCACACTCAATGGAAAATAAAAACTTTGTGATAGTGTACCGCACCACCCCAGTAATTAGTAAGAAATAGGTGGCCCCTGCAATACAGGTATTCATACCTAGTGCAGGGACCACAAGCAACACTAATGTAACTTAGGGTAATTTGAAAATATTTAAGAATAAGATATTTAGAAATAAGTTGTTTGTGTTGGATAATGTACATTTCTGTTAATAAAATTATTTGTATTGAATTGTATTGTATTTTATTTAGATTAATTAATTATTGTAAAAATCTTCGGACGAGGACGTTGACATCGGTGACTTAGTTTTAAACTTCTGCAGGTGTCAGTGATACTCATCAGACAGATAATGGCTTTACTAAACAAAGTAGGTACCAACCTTATAACTTTTATTCGTGAGATGCATCTGCGTAAAGTTGGCAATACCGTTGTTGGGGTCACTAAAATCTCCCGCTACGTACTGGATAGTAGTTTGAGTCAGATTCAGCTTGTCTATCTTGGCTAGGGGCTTGTCTTCCTTGAATTTAAGAGAAAGGCTGAAAGAAGAATAAAAATAAGACAGTTGGCTTACAAGAGAAAAGAAAGATCTGAGGAAACATTGCAAACAGAAGGGGCAGAAGAACAAGTTGTTTGGCTGCCTTGTATCATGACATAAAGGTCGATTTACATCAAACGAACATAGAGCTAGAGCTAGAACAAGAGCATTCTTTCGTAATCTTTTAGTGTAAACGAAAGCTAGACGTATCCATTTACATCAAACAAACACAGAGCTAGAGCTAGAGCAATCACTAGAACACAAGAACGCTTTGATGAGACCGCTCAGTGGCCCGAGCACGTCCGAACACGCTAGAATGCTCTAAGCAACTGTTCTCTCGCTCTTGCGCCGTTTACATCGAGCGAGCGAGCATTCTTAGAATGTTCTATAGAATGTTTGCGAATGCACTAAGAACAACGAAAGAATGCTCTACGCCTGTTTACATTTGAAGAATTTGATGTAGTGGGGATAGAATGAGCATTCGCTCGTTTGGTGTAAATCGACCTTAATAATATACTCCGTCAGATATAACGTTTCGAGTAAAAAATTATCACGTAGGCAACACGCAGTGACGTCAATCGATGCATAAGCAAGACCGAAATGAGTAATTTACAACAGGTTCGAAAGAGACGATGACAATGACGAGTGACGTCTTCAACGAAGTGTTGGCTCCCGGGACGCTATGGACCTTGTTTTTCTTCATCATGCCTTGTACGAAATGACATGTCAGACTACTTAATGAAGACCATGAGGTCTTCCCCGTCCTTTCTTTCCTTAATTCTCATACAAACATACATATAGTCACGCCCGTTACCCATAGGGATAGGCAGATACCAATTCTCTCCACTTGCTACGATTCTGGCATACATCTTTCGCTTCTTCTACTTCCATAAGTCTTTTCATACACGCTCGTCGGTTACGGGTACTCCTGACCTGGTCTTTCTTTAAAACGTCTTCGACTTGGTCAAGACACGTTCGTCTAGGTCGATCCTTACCAACTTGGCCGTTCACACTCGCCTCGTAGATCTGTTTCGTCAATCTCCTTTCAACCATTCTCTCAATGTGTCCAAACCATCTGAGCATTCCTTTCTCAATCCTTAACTCTACATCATCTTTCACACCACAGCATTTTCTAATCACACTGTTTTCTTTCCTTCTACCTTACCTGCCTAAGTACTTTTCCCACTATGATGGTCTTCATTATGTAGTCAGTCATGTCATGTCGTACGAGGGGTCTCCCAGATAGACGCGGTCTGCGGTGGCGATAAATGGACCGCCAATGCGAAGTCCATTGGCCGCCACCGCAGGCCGCGTCTATCTAAGAGACAAAAACACTAGGAGTCGTCCATTAGTCACGTGATGTTTATGAGTACGGCGACCACTTAATACTAACTTCGCATTGGCTAATGGTTTTCTATTGCCCTTTCGTCTAGAAGAAGACGACGAGCGAAGAGAGCAAGTAAAGATACTGACGAGCCTCTAAAGTTATCTACAGAGTAAAAAGTGTAATTTCATTTTTTTATGACTTTTGTATTTCTGTAATCATTCTTACATAACGAAAAGTTTCCCTTGTATTATAGATTAATTTAAAACTCATGATGTAGGCAACCTCCCTATGTAAAGGGATTTTCGAATTGTTATGTCTATCTATTGAATAAATCAGTCGAAAGTGACCCCTTACAAATGCGAATATTTTTCATAGCTCTATTTTCTCTTGAGGACGTTTGTTTAAAAAACCAAGAACATAGAGACGGAGATAAAGTTCATTTAATTGTTCATGCCAAATTTCATCATAATCTGACAAATGGTTTCCAAGAAATTTAACAAGCGCGTTTGTATGAAAAATTCAGAGCGTCGCGGAACACTTAAGCAACTTTTAAGCCCCCCTTCCCACTGGCGATTCGTGATAAGATTTCAGACTAAATCAAATCACGTGTACTTTTTTGGAACAAAATTATATCATATAATAACTTCTCAGAATATTCAACGTTGAATGAAAAATAATTACACGTGATATCTCTCTACATTCATAAATTTCGTGATTTTTTCCGAACGCCCTTCCACCCCTTTCGAGTCTCACGTGATTAATAGACGATCCCCTAGCTGAATACCGCTGCCTGGAACTCTATTTTGACACACGAGATATTATTTTGGTCACTTTCGCTCTTATGAGTTTTCAAACGAGAGAGACAATGACAAGATCTCACGCGTCAGATTAGGACCCCCCTGAACAAAGTAGCAATGCTTCGGACACTGCGTAGTAATGCTCTTAAAGAAGAACAGAAGGCTTACTTACTCCGACTTCACAGACAGGATGTGATCATGTGTCTTGTACTGGTAGTTTCCCTTCAGATCAAAGCTGATCAGGCCGGTCTGATCGTCCATCACGTACACTCTTTCCGCTGATGATACTGAGTCTACCTGTAATAGCAATTGGGTATAACGGAATAACTGATGAAAATGTAGTCTAAGCCGATTTTGACAAAAAATTTTAGTTGGCTCGTGTTATAATTTGATAATTTTTCTATTTCTTCTTTTGTTACGCTACGACTACATTAGCGGCCATCGGCGATAATTCGGGCTATCGCGACAAGTATACCCGATTATAGTACGTTTAATATAGCTTGATTCGCGGGACAGCTATCAAGATGACATTTTTATGACTACGAAAAAGTCAAAATGACATTTATTTTGATGTATGACTGACATGTGATCTTGATGGATGTCCCGCAAATCAAGCTATGTTTAACGAACTTAGTTCGTCACTCGGCGATGTATCGGGGCTAACGCCCAGGTCAACTCCGCAGACAGGCGACGAGCTGACCGCTAATGTAGGCAAGAACATCGGCGATAACCGATAACGATGTATTTTACCGCGAAAACGCGACATGGTTTATCGCGCGCTAATGTAGCCGTACCATTAGCTAACGTTTGCTCGGCTATGTAGTGATATAGGCGACTGCAGTAGTTCTCGACACGGGTTAACCTAGTGAGGGCTGCTCTCCATGGCTAACTTTTTTTGGTTCTCATGTTTGTCATAGTAATTTACCACGCCAGCCAAGGTGAAATAAATAAGCGATTTTTTTGTATATTTTGTTTGTATTGCGTCTGTCAATAAATAAAACAATATATTACTACAGACAGGGGATACCGGTGTCATACTCGTATTCTAGTGTCTCAGCATCAACGGATTGCATCGTTAGTAGCCACTTTAAGTTCAAAGTCAAAGTCAAAATAGTTATTTAATTGGGTATCAAAGTTACACTTATGAACGTCAAAGTTATAAAATATACTCAGCCTTGTTCGGTAATAGAGCCACTACGCAGAATAACGGACAGGAAACTGAGGGGCATTGTTGTTTAGGGTTCCCTACCCAAAGGGTAAAACGAGACCCTACTAAGACTAATCTCTCCATCTGTCACCTGGCTGTATCTTATGAACCGTTACAGTTAGACAAAAATTTTCACAGATGATGTATTTCTATTGCCGCTATAACAACAACAAATACAAGAAAACAAAATATAATAAATATTCATGGGGGCTTCCATAAAAAAAAAAAACGTATTTTTTTGCCGTTCTTAAAGATGGTGCGGAACCTTTGTGCGCGAGTCCGACTTGCACTTGGCAGGTTTTATTTCAAAAAAGTTTTCTCACAAATCTTGGCTTAAAACTAGGTAACTTCATATTATATCTATGTACTAGTGGCTACTTGGCGGAAGTGAAAGGCTCCAATCAACTTTGTCTTCTAAATAATAGTTAACTTTATAATATCCCCTTTACTTTACTTATGAGCGATGATAGCCTAGTTGGAGAAGGCCTGCCTCTCAAGCCAGAGAAAGCGGGCTCGAACCCAGCCGACGGCTAGCACCAATTTGTTCGTTGTGTGAACATACATTATGTGCGTATTGTATGTCATCTGCTACATAACTGGAGCCCAGTGTAATTTGGGACTGAATATCGGCGAAGTGGGAGTGTTGTATTACACCTCTTCCAGCCCCTTCGGTGGAAAGGCGTAACGATATGTTACTGTACTTACATAAGGTCGTTGCGTGTACTCCGAGGTCCAGGGTACAGAGCCCCAGCTGTAGCTGCTCCTGGTGGTCGGCACGCGGTAGCTCGTGTACTTCTTGATGGTGTTGCCCTTCATAGTGTACACCATCACGCAGATGTCGTCCAGACATGGCTGAGGATTAACAAATACAGGGTTATAGGTACCTAATCGAAAACCTCTTAAGAGTTCATTGTACTCATCAATACGAACAACTTTTACTATGAAGCCAATTCTGTAATCGCAAAAAAACAGCTGTTCCATACAAAAAGTTCAATCACCTGAGACAAAACACAGCTGATTTTTTTTTCATGCACGTGTTGTCTGTGCATATACGACAGTAGCGTAGTTTTAGGATGGTTTTTGGCTTTACCTAAATCATACGCCGTGCGCCATCTGACTCTCTAGGTTTATCTGAGATTATTGCTTACCTCGCTTATAGAATAAGTGCCAGACTTGGCCACGGTCCGAGTCAGCTGTAAGTTGACAGATATGGCTCGCTTGAAGTTGACTGACCACGTCGGCTCGTCTCCCACGTGGTATATTGACTTTATGAAGCCATTCTCCTGTGAAAAACACAAGAGATCAGCCATCATTTATATACCAACTCCCTAAGCAATAAACGTTGTGTGATGTAGGATTACGAGTAGTTATACAGTATGTTCTGTCTTTTTCAATAGAGTTGAAAAAAATAAAAGAAAGAAAAAAGACAGAACATACATAATACTAGCTGTCACCCCGCGACTTCGTTCGCGTTTATTATTTATATATATATATATATGTGAGCTATCCTATCTGTTAAGTTAGATCGAACTGCACACGGTGTGCAAATTTGATTGAAATCGGTTAAGTAGTTTAGGAGTCTATAGCGGACAAACAACGTGACACGTAATTTATATATATTAAAATACATATAGAACTATAATGATTCCGAGGCTATACATCGTTTATGCTAAGAGGGATAGATAGAGTGTATTTTACAAGCTTTTATTTAACTTGCAATGTATGTATCTATATAATTATGTAACTATGTTTGTTGTACTTGCAACTTGCAACTCAATTTTGAAGCAGATATCTTCAACGGATTGACCTGAAATTTTGTATACACGTATATTTTGTAAACACACATATGGCAGAACACCCAAAGGTGATGTGGCACAGTGTGAAAATTACAGAGGTATAAAATTGACCTCACATACACTCAAAATATGGGAAAGAGTCATCAACAAACGGATTGCCAATATTGCTACAACCTCTCCAAATCAGTTTGGCTTTACAGCATCGAGATCAACCACGGACGCTATTCAGGCAGCCAGGATCATGATGGAAAAATATAGAATCAACAAAAAAGACCTACACCTCGCATTTATTGATCTCGAAAAAGCCTTTGACCGAGTGCCTCGCAAACTGGTATGGCAGGCTCTTCGTGCTCAAAACGTACCCGAATACTACATCGAACTCATACAAGATATGTACAGTAACGTTAGCACAAGAGTCCGAAGCCTAGCAGGCGTCGGTGAAGCTTTTGAGGTTAAAGTAGGCGTTCATCAGGGATATTCTGTGCTCAGCCCGATGTTGTTTAACCTAGTTTTGGACTACCTTACAAACCATATTTCGTCCCCATTGCCATGGACTATGCTGTACGCGGATGACATCATTCTGGCTGCTGACACCGCATTACACCTGCAGGAACTGTTAAATACGTGGACACATGCGCTGGAAAAGTACGGTTTGAAAGTCAGTAGGAGCAAGACCGAGTATATGAAATGCCCCTTCAGCGGAGACATTACGACATTACACCAGAAACTATTGCGGTTGGGTCGACACCTATCCCCACAGTACATAAATTCAAATACCTAGGTTCCATGCTGACACCAGATGCCAACGTCGACGTCGATGTGTCTCACAGGATTAACGTCGCGTGGCAAAAATGGCGATCACTAACTGGTGTTTTGTGTGACCCACGTATTCCCATTAAAACTAAGGGCAAAGTGTACAAAACGGCAGTCCGGCCAGCGTTACTGTATGGCTCTGAATGCTGGACAACAAAGAAGACACATGAACAAAAAGCACATACCAACGAAATGAAGATGCTCAGGTGGGCAGGAGGTGTAACTAGGCTGGACAAAATCCGTAATAAACATATACGAGGTAGCTTCAAGGTTGCACCAATCGCAGACAAGATTACCGAAAACCGTCTACGTTGGTATGGGCATGTTAAAAGACGAAGCGACGACCATGTGGTACATATAGCTCTAAAAATACCTGAACACAAGAAAGGTAGAGGCCGCCCGCCATTGACCTGGTGGTCCAATATCGAGAGAGACCTCAAGAAAGCCCAATTGCCCGACCCGACAACCCAAGATCGCTTGACTTGGCGCAGGAAAGTGAGGAGACCCGACCCCAAATAATGGGAACAGGAGAAGACGAAGAGACATATGGCAGAACACCCAAAATGGCGGTCAAGGTATTTTTAATGCACTCCTACCTACAATATGGGTATTAAATGAAAAGTCTTGCTGAGAGTAACACGAAAAATGTTCTTTTTTTAGCGCAATAAAAGCTTGTATCGAAAAATACATTTTCCAGCAAAAAAACTTATTTTAAAATTGGAATGGATTATTTTATTTTTTCGCAATGGAAGTGAAAAGTAGAGTGTAACACACGGGGCTAAAACCTATTATAACTCGGGTTTCTATTTACTTCCTCGCTAAAGTAAACGCTCGTAAAACTTACTCGTACATAGAGGTCAAAGTCAAAGTCAAAGTCAAAATGTTTTTTTTTTTCAATTTAGATATCAAAGATACACTTATGAACGTCAAAGTTTTTTAAATTGACTAGACCGCCTTGTTCGGATAAAGAGCCTCTACTCAGAACAACAGGCAAGAAGCCGAGTGGCATTATTTTTTCAAAGAATAAATAAATTACAGTCTCACAAATTTATAAAATAAATACTAGTGGCTACTCGGCGGAAGTGGAAGGCTCCAGACATCTTTGTCTTCTAAATAATTCTTAACCTTATAACACTCTCTTTTCATTAATGTAGTTTTTACAAGTGATTTAAATTTTCCCTCAGCGAGCCTCGGTGAGCCCTGTTATATTTTTCGGGATTTTATTGTAAAAACCACAGAATATGCTCTATTACATAGGTCTGTAAAAACGAACGCAGTTGCCTAAAAATGACTTATTTGACTTAGTCAGTCTAAATCTCGGTACAGCTATATCCTATCCTTATTTCTAGTGTTATTATTATGATAGTCACAGTTCAATTTAAATTTATGTAGATTTTTGCGAACGTTCATAATATTTTCAAAGACATTTTTCTTTGAAAATAGTATGAACATATTACATTTTTCTTTGTTTATTAAACAAAGAAAAATGGAAAGTTAATATATCTATTTCTTTAAATAAAACTCTCAATAATTGGGGGGACCCGTCCCATAGAGGTTTATTTATTGATGTAGGCACTTGTGTATGTTTATGACTGGGTAGTTTATTTGTATACCTATTTAGTAATTATTTATGTAGGTATTAGTATGTAGTTTATTATAATTCTCAAATTAGTAACTTTATTTAACCTTAATTATTATTATTTTTCTTTAGCAGACACCACCGTCCATGCTAAATCATAATGTTTTTATTCCATTCAAAGGATGTCTGGAAGAGATCGCTCTTAAGCGATAAGACCGCCCATTGCGCCTTTATTTTTGAGTGTTTAGTTTAGATTTTTTTGTATTTGGTGTCAATAAAGAGTTTTTGTATTGTATTGTATTGTATTGTTATTTTAGCCCTTTGTATGATAATCTACTATTATGTTAGGGTTGGCCCATCGTAAAAGTTGGCCATAATGATAAGATACAATGATATCTTGGCATGCGTCCGACGTTAAGAGATACGATACACGGTGTATAACAGATGAAGATTGAAACAACACTAATGACCCCTTGCACCAAAAATAAGAATTGCCTAAGTCCTTGCTTAACTAGTTTAGTCTACTCCTAGTGTAATAATCGCTTATCGGCCACATAAGCGTACCTACACTTAAGGCGATAGGCGATAAGATAAGAGTCTCCTCAGGAATGACAAACTTCAGGGTTCGTGCAAAAAAATGTAGGTTTTTTTTTTTAATAGGTCGGCGTTTGACCACCATCTCGCCTGATGTTAAGCGACGTTGTGGTCTAAGATGGAGCACGACGACCTATAAGGTACATATTCACTCTAGCCTTGAAGTTTGGTAGAGTGATGAAGTACAAAGACGGCAGTTGAGTGAGGCGCTACAAGTGCGCTACTGCTCAGACCCGTCTTTGGAACTAGTTAGAGGTTGGTTAGAGCTAGCTAGAAGTAGTTAAGCAAGGATTTAGGCAATTCTTATATTCAATGCAACTGGTCCTAAGTGTCACATGAAACGAGCGTGAATTTCAGGTTAATTCAATTCTCCGCGCGGGAGTTATGGGAAGCCTTGACACACACCTTCAGAACAAAAAAAAAAAATATCAAGAAAATAATAGACTAAAATAAAAACCATGGTCTTCTTGGCTTTGATAAATTATATGTCCAGATGGATTAAAAAAAAACATTGAAACAGCCAAAAAAAAAAAACAGCCAACTGTTAGGTTCTAAATGAACAAAATGTATGACACAACCCTAATAGACGACGTACCTGCCACATACACTAGTCTAAAAAGTTGGCCTGTCACTTTTCGTTCATAAACAGTACGGAACTCTCTCTAGACATATACTCGTAGGTACTCATAGGTTCTTACCTGATAATCCACCTCCCAAGGGTTTTTAAAAAACTTATCGCCATCGACTGCGTATAGGTAGTTATGTCCAGTGTTACCTATCACAGTTTTCTGAAAAATACAAGACCAAATGAAAAGAATCTATCGACAATGACAAAAGAGTGCACAACATTTCTGTTTGACAGTCTTCATTAGGTTACTGTATTGATTTGATTAAAGCGCCATCTATTATCCAATTTGTGGAACTAACTATATTTTGGCCTTTCTAGTATTTGATTTTAGCGTTACATAATTTAAAAAAACTGACTTTTCAAAAAAGGAGGAGTTTTTCAATACGACTATTTGTTTTCTTTTCTTAAATTGTCATCAGCTTGCAGAGCACGTTAGCTTAATTAAAGAATCGTTATTATGTGAAAGTATTGCTTTAATTATAGCGCCATCTATTATAAAATTATGAGAACTAATCTTATTCTTATCTTTTCTATCCAAAAACAAAGTAGCCTTGTGAAAAAGTCATAAACTTGCAAAATACGCCTGCTTGACTAGAAACGTATTTTGGTGAAAGTAATGTTTTATTTTTAAACATAAATATATCGTCACGCCTTTCCCCCGAGGGGGCTAGCAGAGGTGTAATATAAAACCCACACTTCGTCGAACGATATTCAGTCCCAAATAAGACAGGGTTCGAGCCTGCCGCCATACACCGGGCTCCAGTCATGTAGCAGATGACATACAATACGCACATATGTTCACACAATGAATAAATTAGTGCGTGCCGTCGGCTGCGTTTGAACCCGCTCCATTTATTCCGCTTTTAATTTTAGCGCCACCTTTTATCCAATTTTAAGAATTATTCTTTTTTTCTTACCTTTCTAATATCCAAATATAGTCTAGCCTTGGTGAAGTTGTCATAAGCTTGCAGAGTGAGAGATCCCTCTAGTAACCAGAGCGACGATTTGTTGTTTTTTGGTTCAGTACCAATTGAGACGTTGGTTCTGACGTCATACACGTACTGGTGGGGGGAGGGAAAGAGAAGGCGGAGGCCGGTCTCGGGTGCGAGTGAGGCAGCGGTAGTTGCTGGAAAAAGTTAAAAATAATAATAAAGTTTTTAAAACTGTAAAACAGGTTTTCTACCTCCTTGCTCCATCATCAGATAAGGGAACGTACCCATACTACGTGACTCATTTAGGGGGGGGGGGATACGATTTTTTTATGTTTTGTTTGCAAAAAACGATTTCAAACTATGAATTACTACGTAAAACTAGAGTAGGAGGGAGAGGGTCTTAGAATAGAGTAGTATAGAGTACAGATGTTCACCGAGGGGGGAGGGATGAGGGTTAAAATTGTACGAAATGGTCACGTAGTATGGGTGGGTACGTTCCCTAAGCTCAGAAATATCAAATTAAGTTTTTTTCCTCTGAGCTAGTTGAATGAAACTTTTACTGTAAATTTCATTTCATTAAGACAATAATTAAAACTAGTAGCTCTTGTGAGCTGTAGACCTCGCGATTGGCGTCTGTCCTCTGCAGATAGCAATCCTGAACCAATTCTCGTGAAACTTTGCGAGCTGGAAAAACATCATATCTTCAAACTTTTGAAATAAGTAAGTAAATCCAAAAACTGACTTGACAAAAAAAACTATATAGGTAACTAGCTGCGCCCCACGGTTTCACCCGCGGTTTAAGAGGGCCGCGACGTTCTGAAATTTCCATACAAACGTGCTACTAAAATTTCTTGAAAACCGTTTGTCAGATTATGATGAAATTTAGCATGTACAATTAAATTAACAATATCTCCGCCCCTATGTTCTTGGTTTTTTTAAAAACGTTCTCAAGCGAAAATAGAGCTATGAAAAATATCCGCATTTTTAAGGGGTCACTTTTGACTGATTTATTCAATAGGTAGACAAAGCAAATAAAAAAATCCATTACATAGGGAGGTTGTCTACATCATTGGCTGTTAAATGAATCCATAATACAAGGGAAATTCTTGGTTACTTAAGAATGATTACAGAAGTGCAAAAGTCATAAAAAAATTGAAATTGCACTTTGTCACTCTGTAGGTAAGTTTAGAGGCTCGTCAGTAACATTACTCGCTCTCTTCGCTCGTCTTCTTCTTCTAGACGAAATGGCCATAGAATATCTTAAGCCAATGCGAAGTTAGTGTAGGTCGCCTAGGTCCAAGTTAGTTAGGTCGCCGGACTCTTAAAAGTGTCCTATGTGCTATTCTAGACTATAATCTATCTCTGTGCCAAATTTCATCCAGATCTGTTCAGCTGTTCTGGTGTGAAAGAGTAACAAACATCCATCCATCCATCCATTCTTACAAACTTTCGCGTTTATAATATTAGTAGGATATTGCACCTACTCACAAAATTTCATGACGACTGGTTAAGAAACGCGACCTGTAGAGAAAGACAGAGATCCTGACAGAAGTCTGGACAGAGTTCGGACATACTAAAGCGTTTTTGTCAAAGCTGAAGCAGAGACGCTTCGCTCACTAGCGCTCGCTCGGTCAATGCATGCATGCTAAGAGTTAGCCCATCTGTGTTTGTTCTATGTCTGGGTGTTAATATCTATTTATGTATGTATTTAAAGATATATATGGGCATATATCAGTCTCTAGCAGCCAAGCTTTGCTCAGTTTGGGGTCAGGCGACCGTGTGTGGAAATGTCACGAACTTATTTGTTTATTTTATCTTTTTTTAGACAGCCTCGGTGGCTCAGTTGGTAGTAAACCTGCCTTCTGAGCTTGGGGGCGTAGGTTTGATTCCTACCTAGGGCAAGCATTTATGTGATGAATATTTGTGTTTGTTCTATGTCTGGGTGTTAATATTTATTTATGTACGTATTTAAAAATATCTAAGAATGTATGTCCCTGGCAGCCATAGTACAAGCTTTGCTTAGTTTGGGGTCAGGCGACTGTGTGGAAATGTCCCGAATTTATTTATTTATTTTATCTGACGCTCGGGACCGTACACCTCAATTTGCTGCGCTAAAAAGCTGTACATAATACCTATTGATTGAATATCCAATCAATAGGTATTATGTAATTAGGTATTATGTAATTAGCTTTTTACCTGCCTGCTACCACAAAATTAGATTACACACAAAAGCATAATAAAACACTTAAAAGTACATTAGCCTTATCATTTGGTGTAATAAGGCTGCTTCCAGGCAACTTAAGCGTGGAGAACACTGAATTGGGATCAGTAAAAGAAATTGAAGCTTCATGTCAATTATTTTATTTTAACCGGCATCCAAAAAGTACGGAGTTTTGAAAAAAAAAAAACTTTGACGTGTATCTTTGATACCTAAATATCTGGATGAAATTCAGCACTGAGATAGATTTTAGTCTGAAATACCACATAGGCTACTTTTTAACTACGAGTAACACCACGGGACGAAGCTAGTAAATACATAACATAATTGCGAATTTTGAAGTGGATTAATGTTTGTTACTCAATCACGACAGACCGGCTGAACGTATCTAGAGGAAATTCAGCACAGTGATAGATTACAGTCTGGAACAGTACATAGAGTAGTTTTTTTTAACATCTACTTTAAAAAAAATGCGACTGAAATAATTAATGTCAAGCAATTATATATTTATAACGTATGTATTTCAATCCGTAAATCACTAAATAAAAGAATTCACACTAATATTTCTTTTACAAAAATTGCACACACCACAAAGCGAAGTACCCGACGAGTTAGACTTGCCAAATGCTAGAACTAACTACGGCAAAAAGCACTTACTTTTGAAGGAGCACAACTTTAAAACATACCCTATGAGATACCATCACGCATAAAAAAATTGAATACTTTCAACGTATTCAAAAAACAACTTGCTCAATATCTGATAGCCGATCACAGTCTTCTAAGCAAATGAATACGTTGAGAGGGTTGGTAGCCTTGCTAGATACGACGACATAGTAATTTTATTGATCTTTAGTATTGTTCTCAAGTGAGTGATATGTAATGTCTTTATTGAGAAAAAATGTCTTTAAACCTTAACCTTTTTTCACCGTATATAGGTAACATCACGGAGTGCAGCTAGTGTTATTTATAAATGCGAAAGTTTTGACGGTTAGATCCTTGTTACAGACATATTAGAACGGCTAAATGGATCTAGATGAAATTCGGCGCAAAGATAGATTATGCTACTTATATTTGGGGTTATAATCACAAAGCGCAAGTAGTTTACGAATAACACAAAAAAAATATCATCTGTAATTTTTAAGAAAACAAGTACTTAACATTATTAAAAGAAAAACGAAAACCCGGCTGCAAAATGTTGTACCCTGTCACTTCCACTATCAAGACGATTCAAAGGACACCTCACATGTCGAAATACATCAAGCTGTTTAGGCTGTAGAGCGTGCCAAAGAAACCTCATACATACATACCCACATACAAGCATACATATATACAAACATGCACACAAAAAACATAACCCTCCTTCTTGCGCAGTCGGGTAAATACATCGTCCATAACTTTAACAGATAAAAAATTAACACCCAAATAATGAAACAAACGAAACTCACCAACAAACAATAAAAACAACTTTGCACCCATTATATTAACCAAAAACACCATATCACTTTAAACCTTTACGAACTAATTCTCAGCATTATGACTCGAAACTTTCACTCTCCACTGTTATTACTATTATATTGTTAATAGTAATAATACACAATAATAATTATTATGTTGATAAGCCGCCGTCAGTTGAGCTCATCGTACCACACTGTCATTTGGGATGAGAGGCAGAAGGTTGTAACTGCAAAATTCTAAAGTAGCAATGTGATAAGTTTAATTTAATCTACACTAATAATATTACTAAAGTATTGAACAGAATACCTAGGAAAAGTATAAAATAAATAATATTTTACACATTACCTTAACGTTTCAGGTATTCTATAAATTGCCTAGGTATTGTATAGAATACCGGATTATACAGATTGCCGGTACCGTATACACTCACTTACTCGCTTACTAACTTTTGCATTTTAAAGTTCAGATCCTACTAATATTATAAACGCGAAAGTTTATATGAATGGATGGATGGATGGATGTTTGTTACTCTTTCACGCCAGAACGGCTGAACAGATCTGGATGAAATTTGGCACAGAGATAGATTATAGCCTAGAATAGCACATAGGATATTTTTTAACCGCGGGTCAAACTGCAGGGCGCAGCTAGTACAAAATAATTTATTGAGGGAGACCTAGTAATAAATAGTTACAAAAATAATTTATTCCAAAGGTTCCCGAACAGTGAAGGTGTCCACACAGTCTTTGACTGTGTAACAGGAGCCAATAGCTTCTACTTATAAAACATTTAGTTATAAGTATTTATTCATGCAAATTACTACTATGAAGGTTACTTTTTTCAATAAACATTAGAAAATGTTTTTTTTTATTGAACTGTGACTTTCAAATTGGTGTTATATTGTACGTAAAAAAAATCGATTATACCCAATTAGTGCTACTGGTGATAACGGTTCTACTGATATAACTACCACAAATTACTATTACATATATAACTATTTCTCTATTATTATATTTAGCTACCAATACGGCTACCATTAGTTATTAAAAACATAAATTAAATTAAAAAAAAAACTCTCCCTCGATACAGCTTTGGAGTTACAGCCCAATTCCTCTAAGCCTGTTATCAGTAGGCGTTGATATCTCACTTGACCCCTGACCTTCTGAATGAAGCGAACATTACCGACTGACCATCATAGAGAGACCCCTGTGTGTCAGATAAAGGTGAGGTCAAATATGAAGCGGCGTTTTACCACGTACGCAGACGCTAACGATTAATAAGCGTGAAAACAACATACTTAACATTTAACATAACATCAATATTTTTCAAATCAAAACATTGATTTAATTATAACATCAATATTTTCGCACGAACGCACAAACGCACACATACACACTCACCCCCACCATCCCACACACACACACTCCCACGCGTCTTCTCACTTACCCTCTCACACACTTCAACACATAACAAAATAGTATGAACAATTAAAAAAATTAAAATTAAAATTTGTCCACAAATTATTATTTTTCTATGTACTTATAATTAACATCATAAAAAAATATTTTTCTATTAAAATGAATGAGTATTATGTTTATTTAAGTTTATTTAGCGATTGTTTTTATTATTTTGTATTTAAAATGTAAATCCGTAATTAGCTGTAAGCTGTTTATCTATGAGTTTATTTCATGTATTATTGAGAGCTGTGGATTTTTGCGAATAATAAATAAATAAATAAATCACGTTATTCCGGAATTCACGGGATTGGTAGAGATGTATTTTTACTCCTACACTTGTAGCTATGTACTTTATTATTCTGTCCCAAGTGAAAACCCAATTGCTATTAAGATTTATAACAAATTACCTAAACAGGTAAAAAACATAAAAGATGAGGTCAAATTTATTTAAACGCTAAAAGCAATATTGATCAAAAAATGTTTTTATACTCTAAACGAATTCTTATCTTTTATGGGGGCTGAGCTACCCACGTCCGTAGGAGTGTACTCTATTCTGATTCCCTACACGTGGTCCCCGGGTAGTGCTAACCGGGTAGCAAACTCTGGTGGGAGGCTTCGGCCGAGGCTAGTTACCACCCACCGGACCAAGCCATGCCGTGAAATCACCTAGTCGTGTTTCGAGATGTAATCCGGTGTAACCGTTCCGAAGACGGGTCTGAGCAGTAGAACACTTGTAGCGCCTCACTCTACTGCCGTCTTTGTACTTCTTCACTCTACAAAACTTTAAGGCTAGAGTGAATAAGTACCTTATAGGTCGTCGTGCTTCATCTTAGACCACAACGTCGCTTAACATCAGGCGAGTTGGTGGTCAAACGCCGACCTATTCTGCATTAAAAAAAAAAAAAATCTGACAAATATTTAATAGAATAAATTCAGTCCGAACAATGTTACCATACCCTCCAGGGTCATTTTGTGACCCAATTTTATGTGAGTTACCTTTAAGAACTGCATGTACCATAATGGAAGCAATGCATTATTGAATATTGAGTATTGAAAGGGGGTAACCTTATCGCCATACATCGAACACAAGTTGACAGATGACATTCTACGAATATAACATTTTTTTTTTTTGTTAATTTTGCACACCCTGTCCCATACTCATTCGTCGTATTCTCTCCATCCCGACATCCAGCATGACGAATGAGCGTCGTATTCTCTCCATCCTAAGGCTGCTGTCGCGCTTGTCGCGCGGCGGCCGCGCCAAAGTTTGACCAGACCCTAACTCCGACTAGTACTAAGTTAGAGCATCAGGTCGTCGCAGCTCTCGTTATCTGGTAGGTGTAATTAGTCTTTAAATACGAATAATACGACACAAGGCCAAGTGCTTTTTCTTTGTTGGTATGAGTACGTAGCGGCCCCACGTCGTACATCGCATCTTTCAAATGGTAATTAGCAAATCTGACAGTTATGAGGAGAAAGTTAGCTATTGATAGACTGCAAAGAGTTTGCAGGAACTAGGTACTCGGCACAACATTTTGAATCCATAGTTCCTAATCCTAACCAATCCTTTTTTTTTTTGGTCGGCGTTTGACCACCAACTCGCCTGATGTTAAGCAACGTTGTGGTCTAAGATGGAGCACGACGACCTAAAAGGTACTTATTCACTCTAGTCTTGAAGTTTTGTAGAGTGAAGAAGTAGTTTGTAGAGTGAAGAGAACCTTGCGTGCCCGTAAGTTACAACTCCATACCTGCTCTCACATCAATTTAGCATACATTAAGGGTTTCACTGTGCAAGCTGTCCGGCTGTGGAATGAGTTGCCTGTTGCCATCAGACAGGCTGAATCATTGCCCATTTTCAAAAATCTTATTTTTAAACATTATCTTTCTCTTTGTTAATTGGTACATACATATGTATATATTTATTATTTATATTTGTGTACAATTTATATATTAATTTATATATTATGTGTCTAAAGGTATTTGTGTAGATATGATATGTTTTATTTGTTTACTATTATTTATGCTTATTTATGCTATTATTTACCTATACTCATATATTATTTAGTATTTATGTATGCCACCGACCGTTTGTCATATTTCGTTCTGTCCTGTCCATCCAAAGGTTGCCTGGAAGAAATCGCTTTAGGCGATAAGGCCGCCCTTGTACTGCCGAATGATATTTTATTTTTAATATTCTCTTTATGTTTGTTTTACTTTGTATTTTTGGTGTGCAATAAAGATGTATTGTATTGTATTGTATTCTAAAGACGGCAGTCGAGTGAGGCGCTACAAGTGCGCCACTGCTCAGACCCGTCTTCGGAACGGTTACACCGGACTACATCCCGAAACACGACTAGGTCATTTCACGGCATGGCTTTGTCCGGTGGGTGGTAACTAGCCACGGCCGAAGCCTACCACCAGAGTTTGCTACCCGGTTAGCACTACCCGGGGACCACGTGTAGAGAATCAGAATCTTCTTCTTAGTCGTTTACACTCTTGTCAGAGTGGTCGTGGTCATCGGTCAGGGTGGTGGCTCGCTCCACAAGTCGTCGCCATTCGTCACGTATAGCAGCCTTTCTTGTGCACGTGTTTATGGAGCCGTTAAGTGCAGCCCTTATTTGATCAGTCCACCGTAATGGTGATCTGCCGCGTGGTCTCGTCCCCTCAATTTTGCCCTGCACCACAAGGCGCTCTATGGAGTCGTGGCCGCGTCGCGATACGTGTCCAAAGAAGGTATCAGAATAGAGTACACTAAAAAAACATAAAAAAAAAGTTTTTTTTTTCAATACTCTGTTTTTGGAATCATTTTTCTAAATAAAATATCATATCTCCGCTATTTTAATAATTTCCAAAAAACTATCAATTTATTGCACCTCACAAATTTTAAGAAAATCGGTTGAGATGTGCGACCTGTAGAGTAACACAGAGATCCGGAATTTGATAGTATATTATAATTATTATTATGTCAATGGTTGAAAAGCAGTAAGCAAATACTCGTGATAATACTAATCACCCACTCTATATTTCATTATCTACATAAATTGTCTGATGGTATTATTTTACCCGCATACATTACAACAGAAAACTTGTTCTCTCCTAACTAGTCAGATAAAACAGATAGTCAAAGTTTAGTACAAAAAACTATGTTAAAAGCCTTCAGGTGGTATAAATACTTTGACAGCAGGACTAGCCACTCGTCCTGAAAAAACCGACGAAGTTTTAAATTTTTGCGTTTAGTTAAAAAATGTCGCTCAGAGCGATTGTGGTTTTGTGTTTATTGATTGTAATCTTTGGAAAAGGTAAAAAGTTCGACTTATTTTGACTGTTTGACTCGGAAAATTAAATACAAGTAACGTTATTAAAAGAAAAACCAAAAACCCGGCTGCAAAATGTTGTACCCTATGTCACTTCCACTATTAAGACGATTCAAATGACACCTCACATGTCGAAATACATCAAGCTGTTTAGGCTGTAGGGCGTGCTAAAGAAGCCTCATACATACATACACTCGAAAAACATAACTCTACTTCTTGCCTATTACAGGAGACGTCTTGAAACTAATTTAAAAAAATATCCTACAAATATTATAAACAAGCTGCGCCCCGCGGTTTCACCCGCGGTTAAAAAGTATCCTATGTGCTATTCTAGACTATAATCTATTTCTGTGTCAAATTTCATCCAGATCTGTTCAGCCGTTCTAGCGTGAAAGAGTAACAAACATCCATTCATCCATCCATACATTCTTACAAACTTTCGCGTTTATAATATTAGTAGGATGTGAAAGTGAGTTTGTTCGTTTGTTTGTTTGTTTGTAACGCTTTCACGTCTCAACTAGGTACTCAATCGTCTTGAAATTTTGCATACATGTTGTCTGGGGTACAGAAAAAGATATAGGGTACTTTTTATCCCGAAAAAAAATAACGGTTCCTGTGGGACCGCAGCTAGTTTTTTATGATAAATAAATAATAAATAAATAAATTCGGGACACTTCCACACACGGTCGCCTGACACCAAACTAAGCAAAGCTTGTACTATGGCTGCCAGAGACTGATATACGTACTTAAATATTTTTAAATACATACTTAGATAGATATTAACACCCAGACAAAAAACAGAAAAAGAACAAACACAAATGTTCATCACATAAATGTTTGCCCTAGGTGGGAATCGAACCCACGCCCCCTAGCTCAGAAGGCAGGTTCACTACCATTTGAGCCACCGAGGCAGTCATTTTAGCAAGAAAAAGTAACAAACATACACACTAACACACACACTCACAAACATTCGCCTTTATAATTTTAGTGTGATAAATAAATATTTTGTTTTGTTTCAGAAGTTATTGGAACTGGATCACGACAGAAAAGGTGCGAGTACACTTTTTTTCCCATCAGTTATTGATTATTAAGTTCAAAACATATCGTCACGCCTTTCCCCCGAGGGGGCTGGTGGAGGTGTGATACAACACCCACACTTCTCCGGACGATATTCAGTCCCAAATGTGACAGAGGGCGAGCTTGTCGCTCCGCTCGCATACACCGGGCTCCAGTCATGTAGCAGATGACAAACAATACGCACATATGCTCACGCAATGAACAGATTGGTGCGTCGGCTGGTTTCGAACCCGCTCCCTCTGGCTTGAGAGGCAGGCCTTCTCCCAACTAGGCTGCCATCGCTAATGTATAATAAAAGTTCATGGTATAATAATATGTTTATTTTAATTTTTGCATACAGGGTGTCACAAAAACCCTGTTTTATCCGTGAGGTGCGCATCTAGTATTGACTAGATGCGCACCTCACGGATGCAATTGTGCTAGTCCTACTAATATTATAAACGCAAAAGTTTGTAAGAATGAATGGATGGATGTTTGTTAATACGCCAGAACAGATCTAGATGAAATTTGGCACAGAGATAGATTATAGTCTAGAATAGCACATAAGATACTTTTTTTTACCGCGGGTGGAACCGCGGTGCACGGGTTATTTAAAATAAATATGGACTCTAAAAAATGTTGAACACACATCGCGCTCTGTCCTCCTAAAAGCGCGAACGCAGACACTAATCGCGTCGGTTTAATTTGTAAACTATTCCTCTCGTGCCGCTACTTTATTAGAATAAAAGCGCGAACGCAGACACTAATCGCGTCGGTTTAATTTGTAAACTATTCCTCTCGTGCCGCTACTTTATTAGAATAAAAGCGCGAACGCAGACACTAATCGCGTCGGTTTTATTTGTAAACTATTCCTCTCGTGCCGCTACTTTATTAGAATAAAAGCCGCCAACATATGATACGGATTTATAAACGTGTCAAAACTCTTGCTATTTTTAACGTGCATTTTTTTGGTATTTTTGCATGAATACTTAAAAGTGTGTGTACATTCCCTCCAATAATACAACAATAGACAATAGACAAATATTTATTTGTAGAAAAACTAAAGATAGTTAAATTTAGGGAGCACTTAAATATGTTTTTAAAAACTAAAATAAAACTAATAAAAACTTGTTGCCGATTTGGAGGCAAGGAATATAATGTCTTAAAACTTAAACTAGAGCCCAAAGGCAGACTTGATACTAGGCCGGTGGTCCGAGTGCGAGAATGCCGACTCGGCGCTGATAACGGCTCGCACCGCGTCTGTCTAGACGTTGAGTAAAGCATTCCCGACTCTTAATCTAAACAAGTAGGGACAGGGTATGAAAACGAAAAAATTACAAAAAAAAAAACAACAACAGTGTTTTTGTAACACCCGTATATTATTAGACTGTGTTTTATTAGTCGTGTTTCGGGATGTAGTCCGGTGTAACCGTTCCGAAGACGGGTCTGAGCAGTAGCGCACTTGTAGCGCCTCACTCAACTGCCGTCTTTGTACTTCTTCACTCTACAAAACTTCAAGGCTAGAGTGAATAAGTACCTTATAGGTCGTCGTGTTCCATCTTAGACCACAACGTCGCTTAACATCAGGCGAGTTGGTGGTCAAACGCCGACCTATTGTACAAAAAAAAAAAGACTGCCACATCTTCGTTTTACGCCTGTACTGCATAATTCAGGCCCGAGAGTGATGTAGTTGGGTGTCAACTTTCGGAACATTACCTAACTAATATTGTAATATTGAAAGTAACTCTGTCTGTCTGTCTTTAGGCTTTTCACGGAACGAAACGGAACGTACTGAACGGATGAAATTTGATAAGTAGTTACAGTATTTCACGAGAAAAGCTTTTAAATACCATTTTCTGAACAAACGCGAACGAAGTCGCGGATAACACCTGTACTTAATACTTCTACCCACCAAAATAAACAGTGGTAGAAGATGAGTATGCAAAATTCGAAAAAAAAAAAACGAAAATTCGATTATTTTCCTTTCAAATTCTGCAAACTTTTGTCATAAACTAGTGTCCCGCCCCGGCTTTGCACGGTGCCTACAAACCTTCCGTAACAAATATGTTACTGATGCTGATGGTGAAAACCACATTAAAATTCGTTGCGTGGTTTACGAGGAGTTAGCAGATATACAGACAGACATACACACAGACAGAGTTATTAGCAGACATACGGACAGACAGACGCAAAAATAGACTTTGTTTTATACTATGTAGAGACAAAAAACTTGTTCACTTTGACGGTGGAACAACATACATACATATCGTCACGCCTTTTCCCTGAGGGGGCTGGCAGAGGTGTAATATAACACCCACACTTTGCTGGACGATATTCAGTCCCAAATGCGTAAAGGGGTGAGCCTGTCGCCATACACCGGGCTCCAGTCATGTAGCAGATGACATACGATGTAAAAATTACCTACTAATTAGCTTAAAAATATAAATTAAAATAAATTTTTCATTTTTTTCACATTCATTTTCACACGGGACATTTTTCACAAGCGATCGTCTGACCCCAAACTAAGCAAAGGTTGTAGTATGACTTCTAGATACTGATATAAGTACATATATTTTATGAAATACAAACTTAAATAGATATTAACACCTAGTTATAGAACAATCAAAAATGTTAATCGCATTATTGTTAGGCCCTAGGTGGGTATCAAACGCACGCCCCTAAGCTTAGGAGGCAGGTTCACTACCAACTAAGCCATTGGCCACCGAGACAGTCACTTGTTTTCGTTTTGCACCAGACTCTACCTACGGCAGCTGTTTGGAGTAGAATGAAACATAAAAACGCTTTTTGTAAATTTAATTAAATTATAATTAAAATAAATAAAAAATCCGTGCACTTGGTTGAGAATTAATGTACGGCTTATTTAATTTTACAGAACCAGTAGCGTGGAGTACTTTGAGAATGCCATGGAGCGGATTAAAACCAAAATTATCATAATTATTTTGATTTTTTTTTTGACGTGACCAATCTATCTACCGCACCGCATCTATCTCTCTTCCACTCGATTAGGCTATGCGTCCGAGAAGAAGATTTCATCAATGTTTTGTTATGACGTTGTCACGTTAAACTATCGTCCGTAACTTTACAGAGAACCAGTTTTTATGTGGAGTATTTTGAAACCTTTTCTTGGAGTACTCTGAGAATAACCCCTTGTCTCATTGGTTTTCCGTTTCAGATGTATAGTTATCCAAAAGCAGTCGGGGTCCCGTGGGGAGAGCGCTGAGGACGATGCCGATGAAGACTACCGCAGACCACAGCCGAAGGAACCATCTTCCGACCGGCTGAGGAGACCAGCTCTTGGTGATGCAGAGGTACTTGAGATAGTTGATTAAATCAGGCGTTATTTTGCGGAAGTTCATCTTCAAAACTGTTACTTGAACCAATCTCTAGTGTATTTTTGTTAATCTCTAGTGTATTTAGATAGAGATTAGTCTCTAGTGTATTTTTGCTAATCTCTAGTGTATTTCCTCTAATCTCTATTGTATTTTCGCTAATCTCTAATGTATTTTTAAGTGTTAGAGCAGAGATACACTAGAGATTGGTTCAAGTAACCGTTTTACAGAGGTTCTTCTTCAAGGTGCTGGTTTTGGGTGTAATACAGGGTGCTGTTTTACCCATCAAAGTAAACAACTTTTAGAACACAAGGTTGCAAAATTCGAGAAAAAAAACTAAAATTATAAAATCGAAAGTATGTATGTCGGTCTGTCTGTCTGTAGGCTTGTCGGCTAAACGGCTGAACGGATTTTGATGAAATTTGGTAGAAGTTGCTTATACCTTGGGTTAAATCATCGACATGAAAAAAGTTTGCTTACTACTTACCATATCCTAGGGTCAAACACAGGCTACATTATTTATAACCCCTGACGCAAAAACGACGTGTTGTTATAAGTTTGACGAGTGTGTATGTATGTGTCTGTCTGTCTGTGACATCGTAGCTCCCGAACGAATGAACCGAATTTGATCTTGTTTTTTTTGTTTGAAAGGTGAATTATTCGGGAGTGTACATGGCTGTTTGATGAAAATCGGTGTCATTTTTTTTTTGGTTATATTAGGTCCTTACGTATGAAATTAGCGTTTTGTCGTACTGATCAATTTGATCTGAAATATCTCCTCTTTGGTTAAGAATTCGAAATTCAAATTAATAAATTCATTTAGCTGGTTTTTTTTCTTTGGAATACAGTCATTCATTTGTTATTTTCCTCATTATTTTTTCTTTGGCGTCGCTTATTACCGCGCAATGGAAAACATGAAATATCGGTATATTTACGAGTACGAGTTCTACCGTGGCACCAGTGCTGCAGAAACAGCTCGAAGAATTAATGATGTGTACGGCGCTGGTGTCGCTAAAGACAGCACGGTACGTTTTTGGTTTCAACGTTTTCGTTCTGGAAATTTCGACCTTAAGAACCAACCCCGTGGACGGCCGGAGATCAAAGTGAAAAACGAAGAATTAAAGTTTATTGTGGAAGCGGATCCATCACAAAGCACTTCAGAGATAGCAGCAGGCTTCGGGGTAAGTGACAAAACTGTATTAATCCACTTGAAGCAAATCGGGAAAGTAAAAAAACTCGAACGATGGGTACCTCATGAATTGAGTGAATCGAACTTGCAAACACGGGTCGCCTGCTGTGTTACTTTGCTCAACCGACACAATAATGAAGGGATTTTAAATCGAATCATTACTTGTGATGAAAAGTGGATATTGTACGATAATCGAAAGCACTCATCGCAATGGCTGAACCCTGGAGACCCAGCCAAATCCTGCCCTAAACGAAAATTGACTCAGAAAAAGTTACTTGTAAGTGTTTGGTGGACTAGCGCCGGTGTCGTTCACTACAGCTTTCTTAAATCTGGCCAAACGATTACGGCAGATATCTATTGTCAGCAACTGCAAACTATGAAGGAAGAACTAGCTGTTAAACAACCGAGATTGGTCAATCGCTCTAGGCCACTGCTGCTTCACGACAACGCAAGACCACACACTGCACAACAAACAACCACTAAGTTAGCTGAGCTACAATTGGAATGTCTGCGACATCCACCGTACTCCCCGGACCTTGCTCCAACAGATTACCATTTCTTCCGGAATTTGGACAACTTCTTACAAGGAAAAAAATTCCACTCCGATGCAGCAGTCCAAACCGCCTTCAAAGAGTTTATTGATTCTCGCCCCCATGGTTTTTATAGTAAAGGGATCAATGAACTACCCATAAGATGGCAAAAGTGCATAGATAACAACGGTGCATACTTTGATTAATTAAATATATTTTCCAAAAAAAAATCGACTTTTTATTCCTCCCGTACAAAACGCCAATTTCATACGTAAGGACCTATTATATTAAAAACTGCTAGACCGATTTCGATACAATTTCTAAAGAATGATCTACTAAATAAAAAACCTCTAAAGTATGATCTACTAAATAAAAAAAAACATCAAAATCGATTCACAATATTGGCGAAGTAATCGCGTAACATACATATAAAAAAAACAGTCGAATTGAGAACCTCCTCTTTTTTTGAAGTCGGCTAAAAAAACAAAAACAAACAAACGATTAGAACATACAAGGTAAACAAATAATCAAACGCCAAGTGGTCCCAATACATTCTGAAACCCTCGATTCACTCGGTCAAGTTTAAAAAAAATTTGCTAATCCTATCGTAGGCCAAGACCGACTATAAGTCGCTCTAAAAGAGCTAGCACCAAACTTAACTAATAACCTCCTTTAACCTTTCCCCTCGGTTAATAATAACTTTACCTAAGCCCCAAATTCTCAAACCCTACATTATTTCGAGAAACCTTTTGACCGAATCTGGGTCCCTCAAATCGCCCTCTCTTCCGTAAGCACTCAATTAAGGGTCCCCCTCTCTGAATATTTTAAATACTTTAGGGCGCATATTCATTGTAGGTGTGCGAGAAATATGAGCGGCGCGCGAGGTAAAAATCTACCAATACGATCACTCCATGAGCGGAGCGAGGAAAAAAATAACCAATACGATCACTTCATGAGCGGAGCGTGGAAAAAATCAACCAATACGATCACTTCATGAGCGAAGCGGGAAAAAATCAACCAATGCGATCACATCATGAGCGGAGCATGGAAAAAATTAACCAATACGATCACTTCATAAGCGGAGCGTGGAAAAAATCAACCAATACGATCACTTCATGAGCGAAGCTGGAAAAAATCAACCTATGCGATCACTTCATGAGCGAAGCGGGAAAAAATCAACCAATACGATCACTTCATGAGCGAAGGGAGGAAAATATCAACCAATACGATCACTTCATTTGCCGAGCGAGGCAAAAAATAAACCAATACGATCACTTCATGAGCGAAGGGAGGAAAATATCAACCAATGCGATCACTTCATGAGTTGAGCGAGGGAAAACTCAACCAATACGATCACTTCATGAGGGGAGCGAGGAAAAAATAACCCAATACGATCACTTCATGAGCGGAGAGAGGAAAAAAAACAATGCAATCATTTTATGAGCGGAGCGTTGAAAAAATAAACCAACACGATCACTTCATGAGCGGAGAGAGGAAAAAAAACAATACAATAATTTTATGAGTGGAGCGTTGAATAAAATAAACCAATACGATCAGTTCATAAGTAGAGAGCGAGGAAAAATCCACCAATAGAATTACTTCATGAGCGGCGCGCGGAAAAAATCACGAATACTTCTCGTCGCCATTTAAATATTTTAAAGTCAGCGCCACCCACTACGGTTCACACTTCACTCAAAGCATTCATTTCGATCATTGACATCCATGACTTCGATTGTCATTGTACATTCTAAACCACACTTAAAACTAAAATTTATTGCAAATTGACATTACAACACGCATCGTAAGCAAAACCCCTGCCTAGCAATAAACATTGTAAATCATCGCTATAGTTACTGTGTTTTGTCTTTTTCTTTTTCTTGAATTTTGAAGCCAGAGGGAGCGGGTTCAAACCCAGCCGACGACCAGCACCAATTTGTTCATTGTGTGAACATAAACATATGTGCGTATTGTATGTCATCTGCTACATGACTGGAGCCCGGTGTATGGTGACAGGCTCGCCCCCTGTCACATTTGGGACCGAATATTCGGCGAAGTGTGGGTGTTGTACACCTCTGCCAGCCCCCTCAGGGGAATTGAAAAATAAAAAACACTATAAAACTATTACGAACCTATCCATCTATTATTGTTAAGGATATTATTGTATCAAATAACTATCATCACATGAGCGGTTCGCGAGAAAAAAACCAACCAATAGCATCACTTTGCTGTGTAAATGGAGTGCTCCCATTGGTGGGTTTTTCTACGCGCTCCGCTCATCTCCTCGCTCATCTCCGGTGGGTACGCAGCCGAGCTCTGGACCCAAAAATGTGAAAAAGCCCAAATACTCAGTGACCCCTTACAGGGATCTGCACCTAATTCTATGAAGTGATTATAGGTCAACCAAAAATGTACAATACTAGCTATCTGTTCGTGGTTTTGCTCCCGTTTCATAGCATTGGGCGTTCAGTGGTTGTATACGATACAGGGCATGTTACAAAAACCCTGTTGTATAATTGGAGGGTATGTACTCGTACGCACATTGAAAAGTATTCATGCAAAAATACCAAAAAAAATGCACGATAAAAATAAAAAGATTTGTGACCGGTTTAAGAACGCAAATTATTATCTGTTTATTATTTGTGATTTGTTATTTTTGTTACGTTTATTTTAGGCTTATATTGCAATTAAATTGGCTAGAACGCAAGAATAGAAAGAAATTTTACAGAAATGTTAACAAATCAGTTATTGTAAAAGTACTTTTACTTACTGACTGCCTCGGTGGCTTAGTTGGTGGTGAACCTGCCTTCTGAGCTTGGGGGCGTGGGTTCGATTCCCACCTAGGGCAAACATTTATGTGATGAACATTTGTGTTTGTTCTATGTCTGGGTGTTAATTATCTATTTAAGTATGTATTTAAAAATATCTATGTATGTAAATCAGTCTCTGGCAGCCACAGTACAAGCTTTGCTTAGTTTGGTGTCAGGCGACCGTGTGTGGAAGTGTCCCGAATTTATTTATTATTATTTACTTTAAGAATTCCACTTAATCCGCTCAGGTGACTAAGGTGGAATAAACCCTTCATTGACCGATTTCCTCTCTCTACTGGCACAACTCGGAATGTATGTGTATGTTATGTGTGATAATCGACCGAGCGTTAACGTGTGAAGCATCTCTGCTTCAGCTTTGACAAAAATGCTTTCGTATGTCCGGATCTCTGTCTTTGTCTACAGGTTGCATTCCTAAACCGATTCTCTTTAAGTGTTATAAATTAGTTTAATAAAATGTGTTTTTTTTTGTCGAGTCAAAAAAAAAAAAAACGTTTCTGCAATTTCGAAAATATCTAAAAACTACTGACCGAATCTGCTCACAAAATTTCACGACAATCGGTTGATGAATGCAACCTGTAAGAGGAGCACAAACGTCGATCGCTACTATTGTAAAATCGAAAGTGTGTAAGAGTGAATGTGTGTTACTTCTTTACACTCAAACGAGTGGATGGATTTTAATGAAATTTGATACAGAGGTAGCATATACCCAAGGCTAACATACAGGCTACTTTTACTCCGCTCCGCGGTACTTAGCTAGTTAGTCTATACGTATTCTTTAAAAATATTTATAACCTACCTTTGTTTAATATTTACCCTATTGTTTCAGAATATACCGACAGAGTTGCTGAAGTATAAGATACTACCTTTAAAGGTAAACAATGATTACAGGCTGAAGAAGAGACTTTACAGAAAGTATTTGTAAAATTAATGTACTGTAACTTTAAATGTAACTTGTTTACGAGTATCTGTATTTTTTTTTATATAATTTGTATTATATAATTTTTAATGTAATATTTTAAAGTAACCCTATTTTATAGTAGACAAGGGCTAAAATGTTCTAAAATAGTAAATAGAAACCGAGTAATAATGGGTTTTTAGCCCCGTGTGTAACACTCTACTTTTCAAATCGATTGCAAGAAAATAACATAAACCAATCGAATATTAAAAATAAATGATGATCACCAATTTAATTTGTAATTAGAGAGAAAAATCTAAAGATTTCGCGCTAATGACTTATTACCCGACTGTGCAAGAAGGTTCGTTCTCAACCGATTCTCTGCAGAGGAGGCCAGACGCCAGCCGCGAAGTTTCAGGTCACAGAGCTACCATCAGTAATACTTTTATTTATTTATTTATACTCTGTAAGGGTATCGCATTATAAAACAAATTAAGATATTAAATCTAAATGCACCTGGGTGCATTAAGTGCACTTTTAGTAAACTTTGTTCATCTTTATATTTCTCTTTTGTTTTTTATTTCAGTTTTAAAACATGTTTTTATTACCTATTATAGTAAATTTTATATTTTCTTTTTGTCTGTATCTAATTATGTATTGACATTTGGAGTATGATCCAGCTCTGGCTTTTTCTTCCATTTACTACTTTGTATTTGATTGCACTCTGTTTTGTGTCTAAATAAATAAAATTCAAATGAAATAGAATAAGTCTTTTTGGAGAGTAACATCGCACAAATAATTACGTAGAGGGATGCAGGGGGTAGAGGGTAGAGGGGTAGTTTTAGGCAATAAATACTTTTTTTTTTTTATTATTTTATTTATGGACAATATTTTAAGTAAATACAACCAAAAGATATAACCGCAATCTATTCGACGTGATATCTGCCTTTCAAAAAGATGCCAAATTAAAACATAAGCCAAACACGAGGAAATCAAACAGTCTAATAAATTACGATTTGATCCGTCACGCCCAACTAAGTCTGCTTGATGGTCACGTAACAGTGGGTCACTTCTTAAAGATCGTCGGTAATTTAATGTAGATTTTGGTAAGCATGTATTCTGAACTTCTTTTTACAATTTCTAATTTTTATGAATAGTTGCCTCAGATCGCTAATGTTTACAGTGTGAGCGATTAGAGGCACTATTCTGGCACGCTCGAGCCTTTTCTGTCTCTCACACTCACGTTATTTGTAACAAGAGAGAAAGAGCGAAATGAACTCGAGCGTCCCAGAATTGCTCTACTGTAGAGCGTAGAGGTTATAAAGTAGATATTATTTTGGGGCTTTCAAATGGATCTCAGAATTTAAATATTTATCCTACTAATATTTTAAACGCGAAAGTTTGTATGTATGGATGGATGGATGGATGGTTTGTTACTCTTTCACGCCAGAACGGCTGAACAGATCTGGATGAAATTTGGCACAGAGATAGATTATAGTCTAGAATAGCACATAGGATACTTCTTAACCGCGGGTGAAACTGTGGGGTGCAGCTTGTGTAAAATAGAAATTTGAAAAACTAAAACTGTTTTCATAATTTTGAACTCTACCATACAATTTTTTAAATCTACTAAGAGAAAAAGGACTTAAGATTAGTTTAAAATTTGTAAAAAATATTAGTTCACTTGTTTATAAAAAAATACTATTTAAGATTACATAACATCAGCTCCACAATTCTACTAACCAATTGATTTGAATTGTTAATGAATTGCCTCAAATTAATTAATTGGATGCCAGAGGTTTTTTTTTAATGAAGAATAGGTCGGCGTTTGACCACCAACTCGCCTGATGTTAAGCGACGTTGTGGTCTAAGATGGAGCAAGACAAGGTACTTATTCACTCTAGCCTTGAAGTTTTGTAGAGTTAAGAAGTACAAAGACGGCAGTTGAGTGAGGCGCTACAAGTGCGCTACTGCTCAGACCCATCTTCGGAACGGTTACACCGGACTACATCCCGAAACACGACTAGGTCATTTCACGGCATGGCTTGGTCCGGTGGGTGGTAACTAGCCACGGCCGAAGCCTCCCACCAGAGTTTGCTACCCGGTTAGCACTACCCGGGGACCACGTGTAGGGAATCAGAATAGAGTACACTCCTACGGACGTGGGTAGCTCAGCCCCCAAAAATAGACTAAAAATAGACTTGAATAGTCTATTTTTAACAACAATTTAAAAACATTTAGGCCCAGGGCTTTGACTCTAAGCAAATTGTTAATGAATTGTCTATTTTTGACATTACAGGCATACTAAATGTGTCAATTTTAAAGATATGTAATTCCTTAAAAATTTAAAAATAATTTGTAAGTAGGATTTTTATATTTATGCTGTGGTCGATGCCTAGCTGTCAGCAACCAAATCCTATCCCAACCAATATTTAAAATATAGTCACGCCTATCTCCAAAGGCGCTGGCAGAGGTATACAACACCCACATTTCGCCGGAAGATATTCAGTCCCAAATGTGATAGGGGCGAGCCTGTCGCCATACACCGGGCTCCAGTCATGTAGCAGATGACATTCAATACGCATATACAGGGTGTGGCGTAATGAGTGGATAATCCTTCACCCACGGTGGGGGGGCATCACGACTGTTCGGAAAATGACAAATTGCATTCAGTAAAAGTGTCACGGTTTTCGAGTTATTGGGCATTTTTGAAAATTTGAAAAAAGTTATACCTTCGCCCACTCTTTTAATTAAGTGCCAAATTTACAATACAAAGAATTTTCTCAGCCTGTTTTCTGAATATCATTCCTAGATAGTGGTGCTAGCAAACGTAAACTACCAATTTTGTACGATAGCTATAGTTTTTTTGTTTTTGAACTTAGAAGGTTAAATTTGTGATTAGTTATTTTATTTTTTCTAACTTTGGTATCTCATGGTGTAAAAAAAATGTACGGTGTCATAAGTGCCCAATTAATTAATTAATAGCCTATTTCATTAAGATTCCAAAATGGTGTAATTTACGATGTTTCTAGCTCTGAATTTAAAAATATTTCATTTAAGATAAGTCAAAAGACTTTTTTTAATTTACAAGTTAATTTAAAATTTATTTTATTTTCTTAATTAATACAAATGTTACAACTAGGAACTGTATTACAGCGTGTAAATTAAACAAAATAGTCATCAAAATTTTTCTTGTTTTAAAATCTTGTGCACCGTCCTCGTTCATATTCCTGTACGTCTGGAAATTGCTCGCACTGACGTGGTTGGGTCGGCTTCTATCTCTTCGAGTACACTTTCATCGTCGTGTACACTTGGTCTCCCGGAGCTAGTACCGCCAATGCCACTTCCCGGAATTCGACCCTCCGTGTATGCATTATGTACTCTAATAAAAACTCTGTAATTGGGATGGCGTGTGTGTGGAAACCTGTCCCGATACAGTGCTGCAGCTTGACTGGCATTACCGCCTCAAATGAAATACATTTGAGCATACTCCATCGGCGTGTACGGTATGTTGCAAGGCATTGCAGTCGATACGTAACACCAGATCACCAAGTCCAAATCACTAGGCAAATCAAGTCCATGGTCACAGCAGAAAATCGATGAAATTATTGTCCAAATCACAAAGCAAAATCAAGTCCGAGGTCACAGCACAAATCGTAAATTAAATCCAATCCAAAGCAGAGCAAAAACGCGGGAGCACGAAAGCAGTATGATAGCACACTGGCGTGACACGGGCAAGGAGCATACCGACGATCCCCAAAATTAGGTAGAGTACCCCAGGACAAACAATAGAGTCGCTAACTATCTTTTTACTCGTTACATGAAAGAAAAGGACAAAACATTGGCTTTACTCGCAGACGCAGGTGCACTATGATTCCAAGAATTGAAATTTGACTTGACGGAGAGGCCTGTTTTGTAAACATAAAGGCACATGAAGTAAAACCATTAGAAAAAATAATTGTTTTGAGAAACACAACCTTCTTAAAATGTTAACCCTGGCTCATCTTAAATGCAATATTTTTAAGTTCAAAGCTAGAAATATCGTAAATTATACCATTTTGGAATCTTAATGAAATAGGCTATTAATTAATTAATTGGGCACTCATGGCACCGTACATTTTTTTTACACCATGAGATACCAAAGTTAGAAAAAATAAAATAACTAATCACAAATTTAACTTTCTAAGTTCAAAAACAAAAAAACTATAGCTATCGTACAAAATTGGTAGTTTACGTTTGCTAGCACCACTATCTAGGAATGATATTCAGAAAACAGGCTGAGAAAATTCTTTGTATTGTAAATTTGGCACTTAAAAGAGTGGGCGAAGGTATAACTTTTTTCAAATTTTCAAAAATGCCCAATAACTCGAAAACCGTGACACTTTTACTGAATGCAATTTGTCATTTTCGAACAGTCGTGATGCCCCCCCACCGTGGGTGAAGGATTATCCACTCATTACGCCACACCCTGTATGCTCACACAATGAACAAATTGGTGCGTGGGTCAGAACCCGCTCCCTCTGGCTTAAGAGGCGACTAGGCTTTCATCGCTTACTTGGCTATCATCCCTAACTAATATTATAAATCCAAAAGTGAGCTTGTTCGTCGTTGCTCTTTCACGCCTTACTACTCAACCGATCATCATGAAATTTTGCATACACGTTGCCCGGGGTACAGACAGAAAAAGGACATATAAAAATATATATATATGTATATCTTTAAAAAAAATATTTTTCTTTTTTTTTAAGTAGGTATTTTACTTTTTTAAGGATAAAAAGAACCCTATAGGGATAAAAACAACGGACCCTATGGGAATAGCACTGCGGGTGAAACCGCAAGGTGCAGCTTGTAAGTAATAATATAAAAAGTTTTTAAAACACAAGCTTTTATGTGAGTATTGTTTTTGTCATCTAATTTACATCATTATGCAGGTGTACTTATGGTATGTGAAGCGATTTAGTGGAAAATGAATAAATTTCAGCTCGATCAGATGCCAAAAAGTGTTCATTTTTTAAGATTTGTACTAAGTAAACATGCATACAAATAATATTAGGTCCTTACGTATGAAATTGGCGTTTTGTACTGGAGGAATAAAAAGTCGTTTTTTTTTTTTGTAAAATATATTTAATTAATCAAAGTATGCACCGTTGTTATCTATGCACTTTTGCCATCTTATGGGTAGTTCATTGATCCCTTTACTATAAAAACCATGGGGGCGAGAATCAATAAACTCTTTGAAGGCGGTTTGGACTGCTGCATCGGAGTGGAATTTTTTTCCTTGTAAGAAGTTGTCCAAATTCCGGAAGAAATGGTAATCTGTTGGAGCAAGGTCCGGGGAGTACGGTGGATGTCGCAGACATTCCAATTGTAGCTCAGCTAACTTAGTGGTTGTTTGTTATGCAGTGTGTGGTCTTGCGTTGTCGTGAAGCAGCAGTGGCCTAGAGCGATTAACCAATCTCGGTTGTTTAACAGCTAGTTCTTCCTTCATGGTTTGCAGTTGCTGACAATAGATATCTGCCGTAATCGTTTGGCCAGATTTAAGAAAGCTGTAGTGAACGACACCGGCGCTAGTCCACCAAACACTTACAAGTAACTTTTTCTGAGTCAATTTTCGTTTAGGGCAGGATTTGGCTGGGTCTCCAGGGTTCAGCCATTGCGATGAGCGCTTTCGATTATCGTACAATATCCACTTTTCATCACAAGTAATGATTCAATTTAAAATCCCTTCATTATTGTGTCGGTTGAGCAAAGTAACACAGCAGGCGACCCGTGTTTGCAAGTTCGATTCACTCAATTCATGAGGTACCCATCGTTCGAGTTTTCTTACTTTCCCGATTTGCTTCAAGTGGATTAATACAGTTTTGTCACTTACCCCGAAGCCTGCTGCTATCTGTGAAGTGCTTTGTGATGGATCCGCTTTGTGATGGATCCACAATAGCCTTTAATTCTTCGTTTTTCACTTTGATCTCCGGCCGTCCACGGGGTTGGTTCTTAAGGTCGAAATTTCCAGAACGAAAACGTTGAAACCAAAAACGTACCGTGCTGTCTTTAGCGACACCAGCGCCGTACACATCATTAATTCTTCGAGCTGTTTCTGCAGCACTGGTGCCACGGTAGAGCTCGTACTCGTAAATATACCGATATTTCATGTTTTCCATTGCGCGGTAATAAGCGACGCCAAAGAAAAAATAATGAGGAAAATAACAAATGAATGAATGTATTCCAAAGAAAAAAAAACCAGCTAAATGAATTTATTAATTTGAATTTCGAATTCTTAACCAAAGAGGAGATATTTCAGATCAAATTGATCAGTACGACAAAACGCCAATTTCATACGTAAGGACCTAATAATAATAATTCATTTATTCAGGCAATATAACTTGCATACAATGCAAGTTACAGAGGCCTATAGCAATAAATACCTTACAGACTAACATACATATCCAAATAAAATAAAAAAATTAAATGACACGTACACTCGCAGACGTGTTTTGCAGTGTTGGCGCGACTCGACGTAGCCGACCACGGAATCGACGAAATAAGACACCCGTCGACCAAAACTCCTCTTTCATGAAGGTCGGCAGATGGTGAGATGGTACTCGCACAACAAATGACTTGAAGTTCATCTCGGGCGTGACTCCAGCTGCTCGAATATAAAAGGAATTATTTTTTAGGACTGTTGGAAGCCCTTAAACAGCTTCTATTTTATTTCTTACTATTTAATAAGATGAATTTTATATTTCATTACAGTAAGTAGAAAAAGAATGGACTAATAATTAAAATTTTGTTAAACGTAAGATGTAGAAATAAAAACCAATGTATATGTAAAATAAATAAATAAATAAATTCGGGACACTTCCACACACGGTCGCCTGACCCCAAACTAAGCAATGCTTGTACTATGGCTGCCAGAGACTGATATACATACTTAGATATGTTAAATACATATTAACACCCAGACATAGATCAAACACAAATGTTCATCACATAAATGTTTGCCCTAGGTGGGAATGGAACCCACGCCCCCAAGCTCAGAAGGCAGGTTCACTACCAACTGAGCCACCGAGGCAGTCAAAAAATGACGAGTACATGACAGGAGCATTCCTAATATCCGTGGCACGTAGGAATAACTGAACAACTCGACTTGCATGATTTTTTTTTTATTGGCTTAAACGCTTCCTTCGTATGCGCTTTACTATGTATAAAAAAATCAGCCCGAAATATACAATAGTTTTAGAGCAATCGCGTTTTGTACATCTCGACACCCTTGCATTTTATGGTGTTTTACTTGATAAAACGACTTATCAAGTGTGTGTTTGCTTACTAATATTGACATCTTGAATTATCAACATCAACACATGTTCAAAATATTGAAGATCTCGACTTATACACCTAAGCCTTTTCTGCAAAAATTAATTTTAACTTGACAAATTGAGATGTCAAGCATAAGTTTGTGTATGAATAATTGTCATCTTGATTTATCAACTTACACTCACATCCAAAATACTGGATATCTCGACTTATACACATAGCCTGTTTCTGCCTCCATTGACAAATCGAGATGTCAAGTTATGGCAAGCCAAATATGTTTGATTAAAAAGTGACATTATCACATGTTCACTTTTACCTTTGCCGTGGTGATTTAGTTTTCATCTGCAATAGCAAGATATCAAGTTGTTATCTACCCGAGCTGGATATTTTTTATGTACCTACTGGAGCCTAAACGCCAACAAACATGCCATGCAACAACGTGAAGTAAATATAAAAAAGTATATTATAATGCTGTATATTATTGGTGACTATTACTATCATTGGTGTACTATGTACCTACCTACATGCATACTTACACAAAAGATTCAAATCAATACAGGGTTGATTGATAGCGGGGTGCAAAGCCGTAAAGAGACGCTAGCATAGATCATTTAGACCCTTTAGAGCCATGGTTGTCTAAGACGAAGTCTGACAATTTTTTAAATCTGTGTTTTAAGGTTTTTGGGGAAAAACACCAATGATGGCCAATCAGAATAAGAAGTTCCTTTTTTTTTCACTTTATTTAATTAAAATAATAGTCATAGCACCGCGAGAATCCAACTAGAAAAGAAAGGTAAACCATTTAGAGTAGGAAAGGGTGTCAGACATGGAGACCCTCTACCTCCAAAACTATTCTCAGCGGTTGTCGAAACAATCTTTAGGAGACTTAACTGGGAAAACCTCGGAATCACTGTCGACCGAGTCTCCCTACCACAATCGAGGTTCGCAGATGATATTTATATAATGTTATTTGCTGAAACACCTAAAAACATATAGCAAATGATACTTGAACTAGCGGATGAAAGTGAGAAGAAAGGTTTAAAGTTGAACCCAAAGAAAACAAAGGTAAGGACAAATGGGAAGAAAACCACCATACATCTAGGAAATAACCAAATTGATTACACTGATGAATATATCTACCTGAGACAGCTAATAACACAAGAGGTCCCTATACACAAAGAAATTGACAGAAGAATAACAAATGGCTGAAAGAGATACTGGAGTCTGAGAGAAGCCATGGAAGATAAAACTCTTCACATTATAGTAAAGAAAAAACTTTTCAACACCTGCGTAATACCTGTTTTAATGTAAAATCAGAAGACTCAAATGGCAATGGGCAGGGCATATGATAAGAGGCCAAGAGAAATGAAGCAAAATTGTGACACGATGGTGCCCTAGGAAAAGGAAAAGGGGCAGACCACAGAAAAGGTGGGATGATGACATTAGACAGGTAGCAGGAGTAACTTGGAATAGAGTGGCCCAAGATAGACAGGAATGAAAAAGGTTGGAGGAGATCTTTGCCGATTGGCAAACAGACCTACAAAAAATTATTAAGTATTAGAATAGATTAAGATTAGTTTAACTACCAAAATATACTTGTAAATCCACACTCATAGTTTTTAGTTCTTCATACTTTGTAAATAGATACTAAGTTGGTCTGAATAAAGGGTTTTATTATTATTTATTAGTATTATTATTGATCGAAGTAATGTGTAAGCAATCTAACAAAACATGTATTAAGCATGTGTGTCATCAGACATTTTTACAGATTTTTTACAGCCACTTAAGATTACGAAAATTTTCAAAGATTTTTTAAAAAGTTTTTTTGAAGTCGTTTAAAATAATAATTAGAAAAGCTTTTTAAATAAGACCTTTATAAGTAGGTATTTATGTCTTGTAGTGTGTTTGATTAATATTTTCTTATTTGTAGAACTCAACGATTGCCAACTGTTGATTTCTCGGGATAATAAGTCTAGCCTATGTGTTAATTTAGTGTATACTCTAAATAATTCATTTTAATTAGATACAAATGCGTTTTCATTGTGTTTTTCCCATATGTTTAAAAAATAATTTTAATAAGTTAGTGAAAATAGTTTTTAGATTATGTAAATGAGCGTATAATTCTAAAAAAAATATATTTTAAATACTAAGACTTTTTTTACATTTTGCATTATATGCTGAAAAGTAAGATATATCTTGTAAAGTAGTAATAATTACTTGACAAACTATATCTGTTTGAAGTTGTCATTGGTTTACTAATGAGAAATAATGCTTTTTCCATTGAAATAACTAAGGTAACCGATAAAAATGATCCGTACTCAGATGGTGAATAACTGGATAAATGTCCTTAGAAGCCAAAACTTGGTCTACAAGTCGAGTTATCAACTTATTCAAGGCATTTCAGCTGTTTGACAAGTCTATTATTATGTAAACTATAAGTTGTTTCGTTAAATTCTTGAAACCATACGAAAGAGGGCCTCAAGTAACCCTCAAAATAACTTTGACATCATCGTTTAACTAACTTACCGACTAAACATAAAATGTCAAACTTTAAAATGGCTGCCCTGAAAAATTGATGTTTTTGCGATGTTCAGTTATTCCTGCGTGCCACGGATATATTGTAATACATTATTATGAGTGCGACTTTATGACAATAAACTATTCTTTTTTTTTTATGTACAATAGGTCGGCGTTTGACCGCCAACTCGCCTGATGTTAAGCGACGTTGTGGTCTAAGATGGAGCACGACGACCTACAAGGTACTTATTCACTCTAGCCTTGAAGTTTTGTAGAGTGAAGAAGTACAGAGACGGCAGTTGAGTGAGGCGCTACAAGTGCGCTACTGCTCAGACCCGTCTTCGGAACGGTTACACCGGACTACATCCCGAAACACGACTAGGTAGGTCATTTCACGGCATGGCTTGGTCCGGTGGGTGGTAACTAGCTACGGCCGAAGCCTCCCACCAGAGTTCCATTCTATTCTAATTACATTATTTTACTATTAAAGGAAAAACAAAAAACCCGGCTGCAAAATGTTGTACCCTATGTCACTTCCACTATCAAGACGATTCAAATGACACCTCACATGTCGAAATACATCAAGCTGTTTAGGCTGTAGGGCGTGCCAAAGAAACCTCATACATACTTACCCACATACATACATACATACGTACATATATACATACACTAAAAAAAATAACCCTCCTTCTTGCGCAGTCGGGTAAAAATTAACAAAAAATATTACATTTAAAAATAGCGCAAGTTAAAAGAAAACTAAGCCATTTCAACTAGAGCGCAAACACGAGCTTACCACCCGAGCGTTGACGCTACACTGACCATTTCGCGTCGTAATTTTAAACTTAGAACGCGTCAACCGGACGTAATGATTGGTCAGCGGGCCTGCCCATAGAGCAATAGGCTTATTTTCTTAATCGGGCGTGGCAAAGGAAGGCTTTGATCATTCAGACGGCTCAGTGAGCTTGTTAACACAAAGGGTTTCCAAAGGGGACTTGACAAAAGATTTTTATAGCGTCTACGTTTGATTTTTGGAGCGTGAATTGTGAAGTAAAATAAATAAACATTTTGTTTTTGTTTTAATTGACCGAGGGAAGCGAGATCTCGGAGTTGACTGGGACAGTTAAGCATTTGTTTGTCCGACTATGGGTAGAGTCGGTGATCCAATCGGAATTTTCGGTAATTTTAATGCAATATCTCTTTAAGCAACCGTAAACATTTATTTGTGTTTGTTCTGTCTGGGTGTTAATATCTATCTAAATATGTATTTAAAAATATTTAGGTGTTTGTATATCAGTCTCTGGTATTCACAGCACAAGCTTTGCTTAGTTTGGGGTCAGACGACCGTGTGTGCAACGATGTCCCGAACAATTTTTTTTAAATTATTTACTATCTGCGCCCCGCGGTGACAAAGTAGGTTACTTGCTATTCCGGATTACAATCTATTTTTATGCCAAAATATCATCCAGATCCGTTCAGCCGTTCTGGCTTGATTGCCATTTCGTCTAGAAGGAGACGACGAGCGAAGAGCGCAAGTAAAGATACTTACAAGCCTCTAAAGTTATCGACAGAGTGACAAATTGCAATTTCAATAATTTTTATGACTTTTGCACTTCTCTAATTATTCTTAAATAATTCCCTTGTATTATGGATTAATTTAAAAGCTAATGATGTAGACAACTTCTCTATGTAAAAGGATTGTTTGATTTGTTTTGTCAATCTATTACATAAATATGTTTATCAGTCAAAAGCGACCCATTACAAATGCGGATATTTTTCATAGCTCTATTTTCTCTTGAGGACGTTTTTTTTTTAAAAAAAACCAAGAACATAAGGGCGGAGATATGGTTCATTAATTTGTACAAGACTAATTTCATCATTCTCTGATAAATGGTTTTTAAGAAATTTGACAAGTGCGTTTGTATGGAAACTTCAGAGCGTCGTGGAACCCTTAAAATATTAGTGTGCTTTATTAGTAATATCAACATTTTCTACTTAAAAGCATGAGAATTATCGCGAGGTCACAGTACGAAGAGAACTACTAGTATTACGCGTTTATTCCGAAGCTCCGAATAGGCGTTCATAACTGATCACCTACTCGCTCTACGCCACTCCTCACACATATTACCCGCAGGCTGATTACGAATCTCGCGACAGGCTTGCGACTTGCGACAGGTGTAAACCTCATCCTGTTTTTTTTTAGTGGGAACCAAAAAGGTGTTGTAGTAATTTTGAATTATTTTCTAAATCTTGTGATTCTTCGAGTGTTAAAGTGTAATACATACATACATCATGTATATCGTCACGACTTTCCCCCGAAAGGGCTGGCAGAGGTTTACAACGCCTACACTTCGCCGGGCGATATTCAGTCCCAAATGGCTCCAATTACGTAGCAGATGACATTAAATACGCACATAAGTTCACAAAATGAACAAAGCGTAATAATGTTACTAACTTTTATCGGTTCGTTAATGTGCATGAGTGTCGGCAAATGATGCAAACATTGTAAAACGTGACTTTATTTTCGTGTTCTCTACAAAACTCCTCATAAAGTTTCTGTAAAGTATCCATCACTTTACTGAAATGGGGATTGGGGACGAATTCATCATCGTCATCATCACCTTATCATCAGCACTCCATCATCTGTAAAATACTACATTAACTTTTTAACTTGACATTGACAAATGCATAAAACGTGCCACGCCAATTCCCATGGTTGGGGAACAAAAAAAAACTAATCCTGGATTTTTCGTGGATTTAAAACTTATTTGTCATTTGTATATGTAAGCTTCATAACATAAAACTAAAAAGTATTTAGAATAACAGAATCAGTTTCCAAACTCATTTATATTTTTTCATGTTCATTAACACGATTTTTAGTGATATTTTGCGACCGATCGCGTAGCGCTGCCTGTCGCATTGCAAGCGCTGTCGCGTGGCTGTCGCAACCGCAAACATTCCCGTAATGATCCTGCCGGTAATATAATCGCATCACGCGTTCACCTCACTCCATAGAGTGTTCATAGGGTGTTCATAGAGTGATAGAGTGATCAAAGGGTGTTCAGTGAACAGTCACGCTCGGTAGGCCCTTTCGAGCTCAGCCTGCTAGAATGTCGGTACCTAATTAGTGCTGTCCTGACGATTTTTTGCCCGACTGCTCAAGGGGGTGTGTTTACTCCGAAGGTGTGGTTGAGTAAGCGAAACTGCGACGCTAATCACGTAAGCTTTTTATGCAACTAGGGCAAAAAGATTATGAAGTAAGTTAAAATGAGAGGGCAATGTTGCCTACTACTCGTACATTTTCAACAGCGCACTAAGGATGAAAAAGTGGAAATAACATAACATATCGTCACGTCTTTCCCCCGAGGGGCCTGGCAGAGGTGTACAAACACCCACACTTCGCCAGACGATATTTAGTCCCAAATGTGACAGGGGGCGAGCCTGTCGCCATACACCGGGCTCCAGTCATGTAGCAGATGACATACAATACGCACATATATGTTCACACAATGAACAAATTGGTGCGTGCCTTCGGCTGGGTATGAACCGCTTCCTCTGGCTTGAGAGGCGGGCCTTCTCCAGCTAGGCTATCAAACCTTTACAAGTGGAAGTTCCCAATTAATATTTCTCATGGTCTGAAGGATTTGTCACACTGCAAGCGTTCTGCTTCCAAGGTCTAGCATTCAGCAAACACATAATGACGTCATCGTCATTCGTCTCTTTCGAACTTGTTGTAAATGACTTATTTCGGTCTTGCTTAAGCATCGATTGACGTCACTACGTGTTGCTGAATGCTATACCCGGCGGAGTATATTATTATACCATGGCATCACTTGTTAACTGAACTTGTACTACTGTTCTTATATCGGGAAGCGGGCAGGAGAAGATGCGGAAGAAATAGACTGCCTCGGTGGCTCAGTCGTTAGTGAACCTGCCTTTTGAGCTAGGGGGCGTGGGTTCGATTCCCACTTAAGGCGAACATTCATGTGATGAACATTCGTGTTTGTTTTATGCTATTTATGTATGTATTTGAAAATATATACATACATAATTATGTGTGTATATCAGTTTTTGACCTTTGCTTAGTTTGGGGTCAGACTACCGTGTGTGCAAGTTTCCCGAATATTATTAATAAAAAAAAAGAATTTAATTTATATCGCTGCCCGGTTGGCGAGGAGCACATGATGTTGACACATGACGCGGTCTGCGTTCACTTTGACCGGAACGCAGGACGCAGAACGCATCCAGTGTGACCGCTGCCAAACTTCAGAGGACTTATCTAACTATTGCCTGAAAATTTTATCAAACTCGATTAAGTCGTTTTAGGGTATAGAGTCAACTGGTACAAATGCATCTGTAGGGCAATTGCGTCCTTCGAGAATTACTGACAAACCCTTCACAAATTAGGCAACTAACGCCATCTAGTACAGAGAGTAGTTACAATAATCTGTACCAGACAGCTTACAGAACCACTTGTCTTAGTATGGATGTATAGATGCAGATATTTATTTTTCTTTAGCATAGGAAAACCGTGAGCCACAGCTATATGTATACATACAGTACAGTAATGAATAGATGAAGTACAGTAATGTATACAAACAATACAGTAATGAATACATAAAGTACAGTCATGTATGCATACAAAACAGTAGGTAATGAATACACAAAGTACAGTAATGTAAACATAAAGTACAGTAATGTATACATAAAGTACAGTAATGCATACATAAAGTACAGTAATGTTTACATATAGTACAGTAATGTATAATCATTTAAAAAGAAAACAAGCCCTCACCGGGAATGTTGACCTAAAAACCAAAAAACAGATTTGGACGGTGCCTCGCTTACACGAGATAGTCAAGAGTGGTCGAGTCGAGTGGCGGAGTCGAGTCGCGTTGAGTACCTCATTTAAATCGCGCGGTTCTTAGATGTTTGAGTGGACAGTTACTGGAATTAAAGTGATAAAGAGTTGGGTGTAAGTTGGTTTTCAGTTTTAGAATTTATTAAGAAAATTTTGAAATCAAATTACTGTGTTAATTTTTGACAATTTGACAGCGAACGTTTGACAAACGCATAGTAAGTGAAAAGGTGTCTGGGTATGTGAATGTTTCTTATTTCTTCACTCTAAAATGATTCAATGATTCAAATTGAGCCGAGCCGACGGCACGCACCAATTTGTTCATTGTGTGAACATATGTGCGTATTGTATGGCATCTGCTACATGACTGGAGCCCGGTGCATGGCGACAGGCTCCCCTGTCACATTTAGGACTGCATATCATCCGGCGAAGTGTGGATTGTATTACACCTCTACCAGCCCCCTACGGGGAAAGGCATGACCAAATTTATTAAGTTATGATATTTAATTCTTCAGTCTCTGGCAGCCATAGTACAAGCTTTGCTTAGTTTAGGTTAGGCGACCGTCTGTGCAAGTGTCCTGAATTTATTTATTTTATTATTTATTCATTTATTTGGCGCGAGCTATACTTGTTTTAGCGCTAGCCCGTTCAAACGGACGTCCCAACTGGAGTATATTAGCAGTAATTTACCGCTCTCCGCGTTGAATGCCGGCGCCATTTCTGAGGTGCTTCGGACCGCCTCACTTATTTGCCTGCTTATTTTTCTGACGTTTCCTCTGACAGGCTAGGTGGTGACCACAGCTCTTCAACTGCCGACTTGAAACAAAAAAATCATTAAACATAAAACATATCGTCACGTTTTTCCCCTGAGGGGCTGGAAGAGGGGTACAACATTACACATTACATTAATTTTACTTTGCCGGACGATCTTTAGTCCCAAATGTGTCAGAGGGCGAGTCTGTCGCCATACGGGCTTCAGTCATGTAGCAGACGACATACAATACGCACATGTGTTCACACAATAAACCTATATAATTATCGTCGAACAAACGAATGCCGAGACTTCCCGGTAGACTCTGAGACCTTCCTTGGTTAATTAGTATCCCCTAGCATAATTTCGCTGTTTTAAAATGCGTTTTACATGCTTTCCACCTCCCAGCTCTATCCTTTGTCATTCAAACTACATTTGCAAACAAAGTTTTATTTTGACACTTACAAGTAGTTACAAGTATAAGTTAAAAATTTAAAATACCCCGGATATCGATTTTCATCAAAAATAGCTAAGAAAACTCCCGACTAATTCACCTTTCAAATAAAAAAAACAAAATTAAAATCGGTTCATCCGTTCGGGAGCTACCATAACACAGACAGACACACACGCACACAGACACGTCAAACTTATAACACCCCCTCGTTTTTGCGTCGGAGGTTAAACATTAAGCTGACTCTGAGATCCCACTTCGCCTGGCCAAAAAACTTAGTAAGGAGCTACGTGAGTGAAACGACTAATTGGTTTCTTAATTTAATCAATTGAAAAAACACAGACACGTCAAACTTATAACAGCCTGTCGTTAATGCGTCAGGGGTTAAAAATTGACTTCCAAGATTGTATTACATTGCTAGCTAGTTACATGTGAAGCTAATAAAAGGGTGTGATACAAGTAAAACATTATTAAAAGAAAAACAAAAAATCCGGCTGCAAAATGTTGTACTCTACGTCACTTCTACTATCAAGACGATTCAAATGACACCTCACATGTCGAAATACATCACGCTGTTTAGGCTGCTGGGTGTGCCAAAGAAACCTTATACATACATACATACATTTACTCGAAAACATGGCCCTCCTTCTTGCGCAGTTGGGTAAAAATTAAATAGCTCTCAGTTCAGTGAGCCTCCCGCGGTCACCCATCCTTAGGCTAAGTATTCACGGAGCGGTTTTACGCCCAAAGCCACAACCTCGCGCGAAGCGACCAAAGTCCCAAGTACGCGGCAGCCACGGCGAGCACAATCCACGTCGTGAGTTCTGATTCAACTTTTTATCCGACTGCGCAAGAAGGAGGGTTACGTTTTTCGAGTGTTTGTATGTGGTTATGTGTGTGTGTATGTATGAAGTTTCTTTGGCACGCCCTACAGCCTTAACAGCTTGATGGATTGCGACAAGTGAGCTGACATTTTAATCGTCTTGATTCTGGAAGTGACATAAGGTACAATAATTTGCAGCCGGGTTTTTACACGACTGCGCAAGAAAGAAGGTTATGATTTCGAGTGTATGTGTGTGTGTAAGTATGTATGTATACTCGTATATGTACGAGGATTATTTGGCACGGCCTACAGCCTAAACAGCTTGATGTATTTCGACATGTGAGGTGTCATTTGAATCGTCTCGATAGTGGAAGTGATATAGGGTACCTAAAATATTTTACAGCCGGATTTTTTTATTTTATTTTATTACTGTTACTTGTTATAATTTTATGTATTGTATTTGGAGCAGCGAACGCTGCGTGTAATGGGTGTAAATTGAATCCACATCTTTCATAAGTTTTCCATGGTTCAGAAACACCACCGCATTATTACTGCAAAGTCAAAGTCAAAATGATTTTATTCAATTTGTATATCAAAGATACACTTATGAACGTCAAATTTTTTTTTCAAATAGACTCGACCGCCTTGTTCGGATAAAGAACCTCTACTCAGAAGAACAGGTAAGAAACTGAGGGCATTATTTTATCAAAGAATAAATAAATTATCTTACAAATTTTGGTTTACAACTAGGTAATATCTATAAATACTAGTGGCTACTTGGCGGAAGTGGAAGGCTCCAGACATCTTTGTCTTCTAAATAATTCTTAACCTTATAATCCCTCTTTTTAGTAATGTAGTTTACATGTGATTTGAATTTTCCCTCGAGCGTTGTTATGCATTCTTGAGAAGTCGCGGACTTGTGGCCGGAGCGGGTGCGGGCGAAAACTGCACCGTGAATTGTCAGCCTTAGACTGACCGTTGCTCAACATCAGTGATGACGGACACCTGCCTCTTTATTTTGTCAGCGTTATAGCAATGGTCATTGTGTTCTCTCACGCTCACTCGTGTGATGCGAAACGTTGGTGCGAGAGGGATGCCAGGCATTGACCATTGCATTACGCAGATTAAGGCCCCAACGGTACGAGCGCTGAAACGCAGTCGGTAAAAAATATTAATAAATAAATTCGGGACACTTCCACACACGGTCGCCTGACCCCAAACTAAGCAAAGCTTGTACTATGGCTGCCAGAGACTGATATACATACTTAGATATTTTTAAATACATACTTAAATAGATAATTAACACCAGACATAGGACAAACACAAATGTTCATCACATAAATGTTTGCCCTAGGTGGGAATCGAACCCACGCCCCCAAGCTCAGAAGGCAGGTTCACTACCAACTGAGCAATCAATTCAAGGTAGTACTTATTTGTTGGATAGCTTCATGTTATCCATCCATCCATCCATACTAATATTATCAAAGCGTAAGTAACTCTGTCTATTTGTAGGCTTTTCACGGCTAAACGGCTGAAGGGATCTTGATAAATATTGATATTTACTTACATTATTTCACTTAAAGGTTCTGGACACTATTTTCTGAATACATGCGAACGAAGTTGCTCTTAACAGCTAGTATCTTATCTTATCTTAATATATATAAATCTCGTGTCACAATGTTTGTCCTCAATGAACTCCTAAACCACTTAACCGATTATAATAAAATTCGCACACCATGTGCAGTTCGATCCAACTTGAGAGATAGGATAGTTTAAATATATATATATATATATATAGTATATATATATATATATATATATATAGTATATATATATATATATATATATATATATATATATATATAAATAATAAACGCGAACGAAGTCGCGGGGTGACAGCTAGTTAATTTATATAAATTACGTGTCACGTTGTTTGTCCGCTATAGACTCCTAAACTAAATACTTATCTGATTTCAATCAAATTCGCACACCATGTGCAGTTCGATCCAACTTGAGAGATAGGATAGTTTAAATATATATATATATATATATAGTATATATATATATATATATATATATTATTTATATATCATTATATATTATTTATCGTTTATTATTTATATATATATATATATATATATATATATATATATACATATATATATAAATAATAAACGCGAACGAAGTCGCGGGGTGACAGCTAGTTAATTTATATAAATTACGTGTCACGTTGTTTGTCCGCTATAGACTCCTAAACTAAATACTTAACTGATTTCAATCAAATTTGCACACCGTGTGCAGTTCGATCTAACTTAACAGATAGGATAGCTCACACATATATATAAATATGTAAATAATAAACACGAACGAAGTCGCGGGGTGACAGCTAGTAATATTATAAAGAGGAACGATTTGTATGTATGTATAGAATACTAAAAAACTACTGGTCCGATTTCAAAAATTATTTCACCATTAGAAAGCTACATTATCCCTGAGTGACATAGGCGATGAAACGCAAGCGAAGCCGTGGGCAGAAGAGCTAGTATACTATGTAGAGAAGAGAAGAAGTAGGATTCTGTATTCCCTCATTTATGCAAATCATATATACATAACGTGACGCCTTTCCCCCGGGGGCGCTGGCAGAGATGTAATACAACACCCACATTTGACCGGACGATATTCAGTCCCAAATGTGACAGGGGGCGAGCTTGTCGCCATACACCGGGATCCAGTCATGTAGCAGATGACATACAATACGCACGTATGTTCACACAATTAACAAATTGGTGCGTGCCGTCGGCTAGGTTTGAACCCGGGCTTCAAGGCTCTAGCCTACCTGAATAAGTACCTTATAGGTGCTTATCGTGCTCCATCTTAGACCACAACGTCGCTTAACATCAGGCGAGTTGGTGGCCAAACGCCGACCTATTCTACATGAAAAAAAAAAGCCGCTCCAGCTAGAGTGAATAAGTACATTTTAAGTGCTTATCGTGCTCTATCTTAGACCACAACGTCGCTTAACATCAGGCGAGTTGGTGGTCAAACGCCGACCTATTCTACATGAAAAAAAAAAGCCGCTCCATCTGGCTTGAGAGGCGGACCTTCTCCAACTAGGCTATCATCGCCTAATATATTTGCAAATCATATCTGTAATAAAACTGGACAAAAAAGGCTGTTAACAAAAACACCACCTTATCATAAACAAAGTGAAATTTTAATCATAACTCGAGCAAACCAAACAAAACTTAACGGTAATGTTTCAGAAATTAGGGATGGAATTTCCGGCATTTCACTGAAAAGTCTGCTCTTTGGCCGGATCGTAGAGCACTGCGATTCGACATTTAGTAGGCCATGATGAACTGAGATCTCAGAACCTCTTGCCCGATTTCGTTTTATTAGAATTGGTCCATCGTAAGTTCATCGTAATTGGCCGGATCGTAAAGTACAACATATAGTAGGTCATGGTGAACTTAAACCTCATGAGTTGAGTTTTTTGGCGGGAAGCGAAACGGTGCTTTCGTCATTTTGTGTTATTTTCTTAATCTTGTGATTCTGTGTAAGAGTGTTAAGGTGTAATAATGGTGGATTATTACCGTTATCAGTTCGTTAACGTGCACGAGTGTAGGCAAATGATACGAACATTGCAAAACGTGACTTTTCGTGTTCTCTACAAAACTCCACTTAAAGTTTTAGTAAAATATCCATCACTTTACTGAAAAAGTCTAAGGAGAGGGATTCGTCATCATCATTATCACCTTTTCATTATCACTCCATCATTTGCAAAATACTATATTAATTTGACACTGGCAAATGCACAAGACGTGCGACGCCAAATTCCCCTGGATGGAGGAGCAAACAAATCAAAAACTTCGTGAGTCGTAACCTCTTGTTCGATCGGTAAAAGTTACGTATCATAATATATCGTCATGTCTTTTCCCCGAAGGTGTATTATAACACCCTCACTTTGCCGAACGATATTTAGCCCCAAATATGACAGGTGGAGAGCCTGTTGCGAAAAACTTAAAATCTGTACTGTATCAAATAAACTGCATGCCTACAAAATTGTATATAGTTCAAATCTGAAGTTATCGCCTGAAAAATTTATGAAGATGCATACAAATCGTTATGATAAGCGAATTTTGCAAAGTTTTGTTCTGACGGATAGAATAACACCCAATATTAATTCTGTTTTTGGGTTTAGCAATACTACACTCAAAAACAGAACCTTGTACATAGAGTCAACTAGACATTAAAATCTTACAGTAAGTTTACGTCTGCATGCAGACAGAATACATTTTACTACATTAATTTTAAGACATGTGAATGTATTAAGCAAATAAACGATTTGATTTAGCCGGAATTAACATTGACCACAGCGTCCCATCTCTACTAGAACCCAGATAAAGTTTGCAAGTTCCCACAAGGCGATTTGAAAGTCGAGCTTTAATATTAATGTTCTTAAATTTGTTTTTGTGAAGTTTGAACGGTTCAGCGATAATTTTGAAGTTCAGTGTGCTATATGTTTCTCTCTTTCTCTATTATTATGATTAACATGGTCATCCATAATCACTGTATCACACGAATGAGTTTAAATAGAAACGAAAATGTATGTGTGTGTGTCGACCGAACGAGCGTTAGCAGCGAAGTGTCTATGATTCAGATTCGACAATAATGCTTGCTCATGTCCAATGGCCCTATTCGGAGATTTGAGATTTTCATCTCACCATTTCTCGTCCTTGTTGCTCTCGTTTGAAACGTTGTAGGTGTGAGAGTGACCAAGATAAAATCTCATCTCATCTCACGCGCAGGAATAGCCCCCCAAATTCTGTCCGGATCTCTATCTTCTATTGTTTCTTATTTGACTGCCTCGGTGGCTCAGTTGGTAGTGAACCTGCCTTCTGAGCTTGGGGGCGTGGGTTCGATTCCCATCTAGGGCAAACATTTATGTGATGAACATTTGTGTTTGTTCTATGTCTGGGTGTTAATATCTATTTAAGTATGTATTTAAAAATATCTAAGTGTGTATATCAGTCCCTGGCAGCCATAGTACAAGCTTTGCTTAGTTTGGGGTCAGGCGACCGTGTGTGCAAGTGTCCTGAATTTATTTTATTTTTTTTATTTTCGACTTGAAATTTTGTGAGTAGGTGTTGTTATTATACGGATATTGTTTTATGTAATTTTGGTTTATATCAAAATTGAGGAGATAAATCAAATCTCCGCCATTTTTATATAATTCCAAAAAATTCCTGGACACAAAAAACTGTATGATTATCTAACCTACACACAAAATTTCACAAGAATCGGTTGAGAAATGCGACTTGTAAAGGGAGACAGACGTCAGCAGCAGTCTACAGATCAGAGAGCCACTAGTGTGATTGGCCGAGCGAAGCGAGTACTGAGAGTGCACTGGGACATCTCGGCATTAGTTACCACCTACCCTTATCGTATTTCTGTAAGTTCCTGTCCATCCAAAGGTTACCTGGAAGAAATCGCTTTAGGCGATAAGGTCGCCCTTGTACTGCCGAAAAATGTATTAAGTATAGTTTTTACGATTTTCATGTAGTTTTTTGGTGTGCAATAAAGGTATATTGTATTGTAGTTTACCCGACGACACATAAAAACATCGTCACGCTTTTCCCCTGAAGAGATTGGTAGAGTTGTCTTACACCACTCACACTTCACCGGACGATATTCAGCCCCAAATAAGACACGACGCGCCTTTTGCCATACACCGGGCTCCAGTTATATAGCCAATGACATACAATACGCACAACAACAACAACAACAACAACTCTTTATTAAAAACATAAAATAATTACAATAGTACTTAAATAAGGCTTAACTAAGTTTTTAATGGGCGGCCTTATCGCTCAAAGCAATCTCTTCCAGGCAACCTGAATGGACAGGAACATTTATATAAGTTGAGGCCTTGAAAATTCTAATACTACTTAATACAATAGTAATAATCTAATACATAATTTTACAAGACGTAAAAAATAATAAGATAAAAATAATAAAAATACACAAATAAATACTAATAAGTAGACGAAATAAATATAATATAAATACTTTAAAAATGTTAAAAAATAAATGTCACTAATATATAAATAAATACATAGTGCGACTTTTGTGACATACATACAAGTATCTTACTATCTTTCAAAACGGCTATTGTTTTGAAAGATAGTGAGCCTTGACACGACTCTTAAAGACGTCAAGCGAAGGAGCAACAACTACACTTAGATAATATTTTAAAGAGGAAAGATTTGCATTTTTGTATCTTTGTATGTTTGTAACGAATAAACTCAAAAACTGGACCGATTTTAATAACTACACATCACATCATTAGAAAACTACATTGAGTGACAGGTCTACGAAACGCAAGTGCAGCCATGCGCAAAAGGGCTAGTCACAAATATACAAACAAACACAAACGCTGATTTGTCGAGCAGACTCTCTCACGTGGGGTGAGAGAGTCTGCTCGCTTAGAAAACCAAACGAAAAATCTTAAAAATTAATTTTAACCCGTCTCCCTCATTTTTCCACCACAGCAACCCTTGTCAACCGACCCTAGGGTAGAAACAAGACCAAAAATAACATTGACCCAATGCTTACATAAAAAGTTCCATTTTCCACCTAACGTTACTTTCCACACACGTAAAAGCTCTACACGGTCACACACACACGCGAACCTGTACTATACATATAGTAAGGGTAGGTGCAAGATAGCCAGTCGATGCCGGACAGCCACGAGGGGAGGTCGCGCGCGTTCCCTCAGCTTTCCACAGAAAACGTACTTTCTGTCATGATATAAGTCTTTTTTGTAGAAAAAACAGTGAAAAGTGTGTGATACGTGAGATTGTAAATTATGTGTTGAGGTAAGTGTTCTTGAATGTTTTGTGAGCGTTTTTCAGTTGGAAGTGTCAGCAAATCTAGCGGGTTTTATGGTTGTAAGGGGCGTCTGGTTTAGATGTATTGTTAGTTTAAAATCATAAACAATGGTTAATGATTTGGATTTCTAATATTCAGTTTTGTTTGAGGCGTTTTTGTGTGTATTTTGGGGACAGTCAATTGTAATGTAAAAGGTAGAGTTTATGAAAAAACGGATAAACTTGGTTACTCGCACGTTTTGCGGTTTGAAGAATAGTATTTTTTAAATGAAGTTATAGATTCGTTTTTATTAATACTTAACTATGTAATGAATTAATCAGTAAAGAATCAAAACGGATTCTTGTAAAGAAGATAACATGACTTTAGGTATATTTATTAAACAATGTTTTTGTCTAAAATAAATTATTGTTTGCTGTCTTTTGTATTGTAAAAATATCTAATTAGGAAGATTACCTCAAGCTCATGTTTTAAGCGGATTATAAAATCTTAGAACAAGCTTCGAGCTTTTTTTTAAAAATAATTGCTGTTAATTATGATAATGGCCGGTCTTTTAGTCATTCCTAATAGGTCGGGACAGTTAGGTATTTTTCATAGTGTTTGTTAAACTAATCTAGAGTTTTTAGCCTAACTAGCTGCTTTTCCGCGAGTGGCATTTACAAGTAAGCACTACCAAAAATCAGATTTTTTATTCATTAATTATTCATATTTAACTATCTGCGCCCCGCGGTTTCACCCGCTGTTAAAAAGTATACTATGTGCTATTCTAGACTGTAATCTATCTCTGTGCCTAATTTCGGCCAGATCTGTTCAGCCGTTCTGGCGTGAAAGAGTAACAAACATCCATCCAACCCGTCCATTCTTACAAACTTTCGCGTTTATAATATTAGTAGGATATAAATCTTAATAAATATTAATTAGTTTAATAATTTACCTATAACAAAAACTGGTAAGCTTTTTGGTTCCGTGTTTGGGGTATAATAATATATTTGGATATTATAGTATTAAATCCTAGAAAAATGAGTTTTCGCCACTGCTATTTTCGTTCTTTTGAAAAATAATATATAATTACGAATCATTTATTTTCCAAAAAATAAATATACTTAGATGCAGTTTTTAAATACACACAACAACTTAAAAAAATATTAATTTTAAACCAAGTACTTACATAAGTATTAATTACAAAAAATAAAGAAGTTGATACTACGGGCTGAGAAAGAGACAGAAGATATTAATAAGATATGATATTCTTGAGAGCTATTTAAAATGCACATACTACGTGAATACTCGTAAATGCAGTTCATAGTATTTAAATAACGCATTTTTAAGTTTATTAATTGTTCTCATAGGGCAATTTTTACCTCCAAATATTACGGTGACAACTTTAGCGAGCGAAGCGTCTCTCTTTCAACTTTCAGGTGCAAAAAATTCAGCTGGTAGAAGAAATAACCAAAATCAGTTTACTGAAGTAGAATTTTGAAAATCATTCTCATTTTGAAAAAAAAAAACATAAAAAGTATCTTTAAAATAAAAAAAGTGTCGGAACGTTGTTTAAATTTTCAGCGATTACACTACATTTTTTTTTTTTAGATTCATATTATTTATTGCCATAAGCCGTACAGTACACATGATGTTTCAAAACACAATATTGCATTAGGTACATAGTTCAACGGACCCCGTCGGCACAGCAACTTAGAAGAGAGGAGGATGGTTATTACATTTTGAAATTTTATTATTATCATCGTCGTAGTCGTTATAATATATTTATGTTAAGAATATTAATTTTGTCAAAAGTCATATTAGTCTATTTATTACTAAAATTAAATTGTATGGTTTTCATTTAAATATTCGTCAATAGTATAGTAAGCTTTGTCAGCAAGAAACTGTTTTAATCTAGATATAAACATAATGTCACTTTTTGTATTATACAAATCAAATATCTATTATATAACTATATAGAATTATTAAATATCTAGTTTACTTCTCTAAAGTTTAACCGAGCAACTCATTCTTATTTGTGTTCTTATTACGATTAATACAAATAAAAACGGCAAAAAAAATATTTCTAGGCACCGATCTCATTTTACTATTAAATATGGTATACGATTTTCAACTCTAAATGAAGCGGATTAAGTTATAGTATGTGTGGGTAGATAATCGTGGAATGACCGAGCCTTAAGTGTTAAAGTTTATACGGCTAGCTTGGATGCGCGGAATGGTTCTTTAATATATTTTTTATCACTTTCAGATAATATTTTACGGTTTCTTTACGACATCTATGAAGAGTTTATATTTCATACGTTTGCGTTTATTCAGAAAATAGTTTCCAAAATTTTTTGTAAAAGAATTTTCGAAATCGGACCAGTAACCAATCTTACAATCTTCCAAACGAAAATTAACTTTAATTAATTTCAAAACATTCTAAACTATAACTTTTTTTAAATATTACATAGCAGGAATAATCTTCTTCTTATCTTATCTTATCTTATATAATCTTAATATATATAAATCTCGTGTCACAATGTTTGTCCTCAATGAACTCCTAAACCACTTAACCGATTATAATAAAATTCGCACACCATGTGCAGTTCGATCCAACTTGAGAGATAGGATAGCTCAAAACGCGAACGAAGTCGCGGGGTGACAGCTAGTTAGTATATATATTATGTGTCACGTTGTTTGTCCGCTATAGACTCCTAAACTACTTAACCGATTTCAATCAAATTTGCACAACGTGTGCAGTTCGATCTAACTTAACAGATAGGTAGATAGATAGCTCACATATATATATATAAATAATAAGCGCGAACGAAGTCGCGGGGTGACAGCTAGTAATATAGTAAATATAATCACACTTCTCACTAATACTCCTTACTTAATATAAAATCGAAAGTCTGTCTGTCTGTCTGTTTATAGGCTTTTCACGGCTAAACGGATTTTGATAAAATTTGATAATAAACAGTATATCACGAGAGAGGTTTTTAGATACCATTTCTGAATAAACGCAAACGAAGTCGACGGTAAAAGCTAGTATACATATAAATATTATATATGTATAATATTATGAATTCGAAAGTTTGAATGGATGTATGGATGTGTGTTACTCAATCACACCAGAACGGCTAAACAGATCTGGATGAAATTTGGCGCAGTGATAGATTATAGTCTGGAATATCACACAAAATACTTTTTAACTGCGGGTGAAGTATAGACTAGCTGCGCACCGCTGTTGTACTTGCTATCTTACAAGAACCTTTTATTTTTCAGAGTAAAAATAAGCCTATGTGTTAATCCAAAATATAAAGCCTTTAAATAGCCCAAATAGTCTGACACCAGGACCAACTACTCGGCCTATACAAACTCACTTATAAGTACTTACTATTTTTGCACCAAATTTCTTCCAAATCCGTTGAGGTGTTTTAACATGAAGAAATGAACACACAAATTTGCATTAGTGTGATATTGTGCTGAAATACATATTTTATACAAAACGTGTACATATATACACACATTTTACTTAAACTCAATTTACACAATATATTTTCAAGCAAATTGAAACATACACTAGCGACTACGAGACCACGTAGCTCGCTACGGGTCGTAGCGTCTACGACGTAGTGTCTCTACGGCGTAGCACGTCTCCGAGTTTCGTAGCATTTTAAAGATGAGAAAAGGCGTAGATTTTTTAAAAGAGCTGGTTTTGTCTGCTGATGTTAAACGCTTTTGCTTAAGCAAAGACGTAGAAAAATAAGAAAATCTCGAACAACTACACACATTAAATATTCACGCCCATTTCTTTTAGAGGTAGGCAGATACCTCTTCTCTTCACTTGCTATATCATCTGCTACATGATTGGAGCCCGGTGTATGGCGACAGGCTCACCTCCTGTCATATTTGGGACTAAATATCGTCCGGCAAAGTGTGGGTGTTGACACACCTCTGCCAGCTCCTTCGGGGAAAGGCGTGACGATAAATGTTCAATTGCTACGATTCTGGTACACATCTTTTTTAATTTCATGAGTCTTTTCATACACGCTTGTCGGTTATGGGTACTCTTGATCTGGGGGACTACCATGTATCTTATCGCCACGATATAAACGTTGAGGTTTTGCAACTGCGCGACAATGGACCTTATTGCGCGGCGATACGATTAGCGGTCGCGTTGTGTCGACAACAAATTGTAATATTAGACGTGCTCAATCTCTTCATAGTTTTAAAACGCAGCTCAACGTGTTCTACTTTTCCAAACTGGCTCATTATAAGTAGACTCGTTTCCTTTTTAATATTTGTCATATTTCAATGTAAATATTAGTATATTTATTGATGTAGGTACTTGTGTATGTTTATGACTGGGTAGTTTATTTGTATACCTATTTAGTAATTATGTATGTAGTTAATTATAGTTCTCAAATTAGTAAGTTTATTTAATATTTATTTAACCTTAATTATTATTATTTTTCTTTAGCACACACCACCGCCCATGCTAAATCATAATGTTTTTATTCAATCCAAAGGTTGTCTGGAAGAGATCGCTCTTAAGCGATAAGACCGCCCATTGCGCCTTAATTTTTGAGTGTTTAGATTTATTTGTATTTGGTGTCAATAAAAAGTTTTTGTATTGTATTGTATTGTATTGCAACCATCATGGCAATAAGGTATCATGGTACCCCCTGGCCTTTCTTCAAAACGTCTTCAATTTTGTCGAATGTAGACGAACATACGTTTTAGTTCATCTGTTTGAGAGCTACATGCCCCAGACCAATACATTTTTATTATAATGTACATAAGATATTAAAGCTTATGTGTGCTCTGTTATTCGTTATGGAATTATAACCTGGGGTAACGCCAGTCATTATCTAGTAAAGAAAGTTTTTAGAGCACAGAAAAAGTGCATTCGCGCTATATTTGGTATGAAATGGATCGAATCCTGTAAACCTGTTTTCAAGTCTCAGAACCTCCTTTCAGTGCCCTGCATGTATATTTATGAAATGGCTAAATTGGTGAAAAGTAATCGATTATTATTTACTACTTTTGATAGCTGCAACAAAAGAACAGTCACTCATATAAAACTCAACATGCCCAGCGTAAGATTGAAATTATTCAGGAACAACTGCATTTACATGGCATCTCTCATTTATAATTCCCTTCCAAACAGAATAGTATAGTATAGTCTTCTATAAAGGAACCAAGAGTACAAAAAAGTGGCATCGTTTTATGGTCGACATACCTACAACACGCACGAAACGCTTTGGTTCCTCATTTCTCATACGGACCGCTAGAGTGTGGAATACTCTGCCAGAGTGTGTGTTCCCTGACACTTATAATCTGGGTGTGTTTAAGTCTCGAGTGAATCGGTTTCTTCTAGGTAAGCGTGCTACATCGTAGGCCGCATCACGGCTTATCATCAGGCATGTTGGCGGCCAAACGCAAGCCTATTAAGTAATTTAAAAAAATAAAACAAAAAAAATAGTAGATTTGCCTTTTAATAAATTTAGTACGGAATTGAAAAAATGGCTAGTGAGCGAAAGTTTTTATACAACAAAAGAATTCTTGGACAAAACATCGTGTCGCTACCATATTTATCACGATAAATATTAAGTTTTTTTAAGTGTTTAAATATGTTTCAATTTGACATTTTATTTAATTTCATAACATTTTACTGACATAATTAATTTGCACACCTAATGTGAGGTAGTTATTGGCTGTTCGAACCTAAATTAAGATCAGTGTAACCCATTGACGAGCAAATAAAGAAATTGAATTGAAAGACAATAAAAATTGCAACCAGACTGACTTTCTTTACAAAAATTTAAATTGAGCTAAATTATTTTTAAAATAATGTTTAAGAGTAAAGTGAATAGGTATCTTCTAGGCAAGCGTGTTATACCTTCGATCACGTCGACGCTTCCCATCAGGCGAGTCAGTGGTCGAACGCATGCCTAATTTGTAAATATATATAAGAATGAAGCCAAAAATATATATATATGTATGCCAAAAAAATATATATATAAGAATGAAATCATTTTGCATTATCGGGAAATGTCCCATCTCTACTAGACCGACTTTAATGACGTCACGCTCACGCCTTATCCATTTGCTTTCCTTTTAAAAAGTATTTGCTCTTTTTCTAGGGACGTAGCTAGGGAGCCGGGGGCTTGGGTTCTGTTCGGGTAAAATAGATAGAAGAATGGTTATTTCAATATATTTACTGAAAAAAATTAATAAAAAAAGCACAAAACTAGTTTCTTAGCTAAAAAAAATAAACGATAACATTTTTTTATATAAATAAATTCGGGACATTGTTACACACGGTCGCCTGACCCTAAACTAAGCAAAGCTTGTACTATGGCTGCCAGAGACTGATATACATACATATATATATTTTATTAAATGCATACTTAAATAGATATTAACTCCCAGACATAGAATAATCACAAATGTTCATCACGTGAATGTTTGCCCTAGGTGGGAATCGAACCCACACCCCCAAGCTCGGAAGGCAGGTTCACTACTAACTGAGCCACCGAGGCAGTCAAAGTTAGTCATCAATCGACAGCGTGACAAAAAACAAATTGCCGTTAATTCATTCTTTAGTTTTCTCTTATTTAACAATACAATACAATACAAAAACTCTTTATTGACACCAAATACAAAATAAATCTAAACTAAACATTCAAAAATAAAGGCGCAATGGGCGGTCTTATCGCTTAAGAGCGATCTCTTCCAGACAACCTTTGGATGGAATAAAAACATTATGATTAAGCATGGACAGTGGTGTGTGCTAAAGAAAATAAATTAACCCACGACGCAAAAACGATGCGGTGTTATAAGTTTGACCTGTGTATGTGTGTGTGTGTGTGTGTGTCTGTGGCATCGTAGCTCCCGAACGGATGAACCAATTTTGATTAAAATTTTTTTGTTTGCTAAGGTGAATAAGTCGGAAGTGTTCTCAGCTAAATTTAAATTAATTAAAAATCATTTACCCATGTTCCTTTTTGTACTCAATACCTTGTTAAACCGGGAAAACACTAGAAATTTTTCAGTTAAACAGTTTATAAGTAGATATTTTACTAAAATGTTAAAAGTATTAAGTTTAAACTTAAAAAAATGATGACTGCCCATCAGCAACAGCAGGAGACTCTTAAACACGACACGAGTGCAATATAAGCAATACTGTCCACTAAGTGGCAATCTAATTGCAATATTTTTTGCAAATTATACATACCTTTAGTGTAAATTGAATTTTTGTAGTTTATTTTGTGTTATTATTACTATTGTTGTAGATTATTGATAGTTTTTGTTATTATCTTTATGTATTTTATTTATTATCATTTTGTAGTGTGTACTGTGTATGTGCTTGTACCGTGACATCACCAAGCGGTTCCAACGGAAGACCAGCGCCGGTTAACAGCCGGCATTAGGCTGAGTTGAGGCCGTTTTGTGACCTTGTAGATTGTAAAATTCCCTTAATGTTTTTAATTTTAAAAGGTCACAAATAAAAATGTTTTCTTTCTTTTCTTTTCTTTTCTTTTTCTTTAAAACATCCTTACTGCGACACTGTCGTTGACGTCTGAGGTATAAGAAATTTAAATTAAAATCCGTGGCTTCCTCTCATTCTTCTCTGTAGCGCTCGCGGCGGCGGTGAATTATCTAATCAAATAGATCAGCAAAGTAAGCCGGGTTCGTTCCGGTCTTTCTTTAGATGGGTGACCGCGAGTGGGATTAGCAAGTGAACGCTGACTTAGTTTTTTACTCGACTGCGTAAGAAGAAGGGTATTGTTTTTCGAGAGTATGTATATGCATGTATGTATGTTTGTATCTATGTATGTATCTTTTTTTGTGAGATGGAAAATCTGCAACCAGACGCCGAAACGCGATTGAGGGTCGCGTCTGGGCAGTGTGGGGTTGCCATGTTGGCGACCCACTAAAAACCACCTGGTGGCTAGCCTCAATGCATGTCAAGGGGTTCCGAGATCTCTACTGAACGCACCAGTACCCCGCTCGCATCGTGCTCAGAGCACTGTCCCGGGAATGGCAAGCACAGCCACGCACCGGCACCCTCGCGTGCTACGACGACATCTATCTACTCGTATGTACGAGTATGTATATATGTGGATGTATTGTTGATAAATTATTTTTTTAAAACAAGCTTAAGTTAACATACATCTGACTAATGACAATGATGTAGTTAGTAGCAGGACCGTGAGCTGATTCAAATGATTCAAACACGGCCAGTCTACTTATCTTATACAAATAACATTATTAAAAGAATAACAACTAACCTGGTTGCGAAATGTTGTACCCTATGTCATTTTCACTATCAAGACGATTCAAATGACACCTTACATGTCGAAATACATACTGTCTAGACTGTAGGGCGTACCAAAGAAATCTTATACATACATACATACCCATATACATGCGTACACTCGAGAAACAAAACCTTCCTTCTTGCGCAGTCCGGTAAAAATCAAAGACCATAAAAATACATCAAGCAACTTGTTTTTGAAATAGCCAATAATGTTTGTCATTGTTACATCATAATGAAAACGATACCTTTTTTCAATAAAACATGAATATATAAACCATAGGACGTAGTAGCCATCTATTTTCAAGTCTAAGGCACTTATCCGACGCTGGCGAGTAAGCGACAAGCTATCGACTGATTTCTCACTCAAACAACGTAAAATAGATATCAATCCCTGTGTGAATAAATGAGACACATTTATTAATAGTTGATCGCTGACTGTTCACACCGCTGGAGAGAACTCGCTTGACTAGTTTAGATTAGTACTCGTTTAGCGAGTCTCGCCTGGTGAGTGGGTAAAGCTCGCTCGGCGTACACTCACTATAGCCGTACCGTTGCCCAGCGATAAAATAACAGAACATAAACTTGCTAGTCGATGCTCGCCAACTAGTCGGTAGTTTCTAGCTCTTCTTGTCACTCACTCATCGCCAGCTGTCGGACATCTGCTTAAGACGGTTCTCCCACCTTTTCTGTGCCACCGTAGTAGCAGAACCGTGAGCTGATCAAAATGAGCCTAAGCATGGCGAGTCCTATGGCCTCCTTCGGACTGCATCATCAGACCAGCTCCATGGTACCATATTATTGCATTGACAACGAAGGTACGCACGTATACCAACCAAATTTGAGTCCAATTGAACGTCTGGATGTGTTTCTAATAGATAGAGCTTTTAAGATTTGATGACTCGTTCAAACGTACACCGGCTGGTGAGAAGTTTCGATAATTTTACAGACTTGTAGAGGAAGACAGAGGTTCAGACAGAGACCCAGACAGAAATCCAGACAGAATTCAAACATACGAAATACGCATTTTCGTCGGAGCTGAAGCATAGACGCTTCGTTCGCTAACCTCGCTCGGTCTACAATCACACTTAAATTATAAATTACAGTCTGGATTGGCGCTTAGACTTCTTTTAACCGCGGGTAGCACCGCGGACTGCAGCTAGTATATACATACATACTAACTAACACGCCAAGTGAAATAAAAGCGTGTAAATAATAAAAAAAGATTTGCTCCTCTCACTAGTCTTTTTTTCATTTTCATTTCATTATTGTCAAGTCTCGTGATTCGTGTCCCGCGCCTCATTCGTCCACGAATAAAGCCGTGCAAGTGAAATAAGGCCCCACGGTACGAATGCCCTCCAAAGTATAGGAAACTCGACACCAGCATTTTATTAGTTTTCTTCTTTACTTGACGAAATAAAAGTATTGCCACAGTTTAGTGAGTAAAGAAAGTTGGTACCTACATCCTGTGGGCCTGTGAGTGAAACCGCAAGGAGCAGCTAGTTTGTCCCTTAGAGCAAAAACTAGTGTACAAAGCGGTTCCAATTTTGGCCCCATAGATGAAAAAATTCGGAACATTTCCACACACGGTTCCTGACCCCAAACTAAGCAAAGCTTGTGCTATGGCTGCCAGGGACTGATATACATACTTAAATAGATATTAACACCCAAACATAGAACAAACACAAATGTTCATCACATTAATGTTTGCCCTAGGTGGGAATCGAACCCACGCCCCCAAGCTCAGAAGGCAGGTTCACTACCAACTGAGCCACCGAGGCAGTCTACAAACAAAGCTACTTATTCTTATTTATGTCCTTGTTACGATTAATACCATTAAAAACGGCAAAAAAAATAAACTTTACGCGCCGATCTCATTTTACCATCAAATATGAAATACGATTTTCAATTCTAAATGAAGCGGCTTATGTAAACGTGAGTGTGGGTAAAATATCGTGCTATGACGGCGCCTTAATAAAGTGTAGGTGTATGTACAATGTGTTGGCATGACAGTATGACCCAGTCTTATATATACACTAGCGACCCGCCCTGGCTTCGCACGAGTGCAATGCTGAAACTAAATACACTACAGAAAAACTGTGAACGTTGTATATAAAAACATATCTGGCTTCGCACGGGTATAAACAAAAAAATCTTTTTGTGGGATAGACATATACCATCGCGGAGTTTTCTGTAGACCTTTTCAATGTGTACAAATAATTAGTACATTATTTTGATAAATCTCGTAGAGTTCAGCCTGCGTTTGCAATGTAAGCGAAAAAAATTGATAATTAACGACATCACATTAAACCTCAAAACTAACAGTATTTCTCCACTATTTAATGGATGTTATTAAACATATAAACCTTCCTCTTGAATCACTCTATCTATTAAAAAAAAACGCATTAAAATCCGTTGCGTAGTTTTAAAGATTTAAGCATACAAAGGGACATAGGGACAGAGAAAGCGACTTTGTTTTATACTATGTAGTGATGTATGTATATCCATATTTGAGTTACTAATTACCAATAACAAAAAAGAATATTTTTTCATGAATTTCGAATTAATCGTTTAAATACTCAAATTATAATCGGACACATATGAACATACTCAGAACAAACACACATACAAATGCCGATTCCAGCAGACTGAGACCTCGCTTCGTCCGGTATATAAAGCCATTAGCGGTAAGGCCACCCTCTTATCGCCGCGACGTTATTTGAGAAGTTCTACTGAACATGCTGTTCCACTCCACAACGGGGTCAAGGTACTTGAGTGCAGAGTAGAAAAGGGCAGAGTGACAACTCACAATTTTAAGTAACTCACAATTTTAAATTACTGCCTCGGTGGCTCAGTTGGTAGTGAACCTGCCTTCTGAGCGTGGGGGCGTGGGTTCAATTCCCACCTAGGACAAACATTCATGTGATGAACATTAGTGTTTGTTCTATGTCTGGGTGTTAATATATATTTAAGTATGTATTTAAAAATATCTAAGTATGTAAATCAGTCTCTGGCAGCCATAGTACAAGCTTTGCTTAGTTTGGTGTCAGGCGACTGTGTGTGGAAGTGTCCCGAATTTATTTATTTAAAAATAACATTATTAAAAGGAAAACAAAAAATCTGGCTGCAATATATTTTACCCCATGTCACTTCCACTATCAATGATTCTAATGACACCTCACATGTCGCTCCATCAAGCTGTTTAGGCTTTAGGGCGTGCCAAAGAAACCTCATCCACACAAACCCATACCTAAGGCATTTGACTCAATTGAGCGACGCGTCATTAGATTAATCAATGACCAGGCGCTCGTAATGAGGAAGATGGCGCACAGTCTCCAGCACAGGCGGCGTGTAGCTAGTTTGTCAATTTTTTACCGCCTCCATTTCGGAGAATGTGCACAGGAACTATACGAGCTGATTCCATCATCTGACTTCCGCCACAGGTCATCGAGGCAGACATTCCATCAGTATGTCGTCAGCTTTAATAAAGCCCGCACGAAGCGCTTTCAAAACTCCTTCCTAATAAGAACTGCCAAGGAGTGGAACGCACTTCCTGCCTCGATGTTTCCCAGCAATAGATACAACCCGAGTCTCTTCAAGACGAGAGTGAGACGGCACCTCAAGGACAAGCGTGCTCCATCTTAGATCGCATCGTCACTTTCCATCAAGTGTGTTGTGGTCAAACGTGGGCCCATTCAATCATAAAAAAAACTTACACTCGAAAAACATAACCCTCCTTGTGTAGTCGAGTAAAAATGGTTGGAAAGAGTGAAGCTGACATGTCCTTCTGTCGTTTGTTACTCTGTAAACGAATCGCGCTGAAAACTCCAGTAAAAGTCACTATAGGAAGAGATTTGCTGTTATACCGACGAAGGCGCAATAAAACAAAGGAAATATCGAGTTTACTTGTAATATAATTAATATAACTTTATTATTATACAGACTGTTGATTTAAACACATACCACCTTACTAATAAACTTTGGATAGCCTTGGTACAGTTATACAATTACGGTATATATATATATTTATACTGCTTGATAGAAGTTAGGCTATATGAGGTGCAGTGTCAGCTATCGTCGTACCAAATTTCATCATGAAAACGTAACAAACATACACGCTTACACACTCACAAAGCCTTTATAACGTTAGTGTAATGTGATGGTAAGAATAATATTCTCATATAAACTATAGTATACAATTAATACATATCGTCAACTGGGGCAAATGCGTCTGTGAGGCAATTGCGTCTTTCGAGAATTACTGACAAACCCTTCACAAATTAGGCGCCACTTACATCTTTTTTCAATAATTAGTTACAATAATTTGTACAAGATGGCGTTAGTTGCCTAACTTGTGAAGAGTTTGTCAGTTATTCTCGAAAGACGCAATTGCCCCACACGCATTTGCCCTAGTTGAGCCTACTACATCACATACAGTTAGTATTGATGATTTGAACATTTGAACTGTGAGGATCACAATAATAACACTAGAAATAAGGATAGGATAGCTGTACCGAGATTTAGACTGACAAAGTCAAATAAGTAATTTTTAGGCAACTGCGTTCGTTTTTACAATAAAATCCCGAAAATTATAACAGGGCTCACTGAGGGAAATTTCAAATCACAATTAAAAACTACATTAATGAAAAAGGGTATTATAAGGTTAAGAATTTGTTTAAAGAGAATGCCAATAGATGTCGCTGCCTCACTAACTCGCATGCGTTTGGTGCGAGAGCATAGGTTAAGTTAGCGAAGGAACAAAATAAAAGAGTTTTGAAGTCACATAGCGGTTTAATTCCCGAACATTTGGTCCTTCGAGCCGGATACAAAACAGGAATACGTTTATTTGTAGTGTCGTATATTATGTGTTGTGGATTATTGGTGTGCCCCCCCGGTAATAGTGAGTGAAAACGTAGAACATTAAAAATAGTAAAAAATTAAATTCAGTGCTCAAATAGAATAAATAGACTATAATGCGTGTAAAACAAGTAAAAACAGTTGTGAAGACTTTAAATACATGCGCATACACAGTGATTTAATCGAACGTTTAGTAAAAAAGTGCAATCTCGTTTGTTCAAAATGGAGGATTTACAATTAGCGACATACGCCCAAATTAAGAGTTTATTCGAAAATTTCAAGAAATCTCCCAAAGAGAGATTAACTCCAGCCTATTTAGAAACAAGACTAGAAGCGTTGGAAGGATATTGGAACAAATTCCAAGCGAATCATGACAAAATAGTTCTTTCAAACCCAAAGTCTGACTATTTCAACAAAAACGTGTACGACACGTGCCTAGAAATGTACTTCGACATGAAGGTTAAAATAAAAGAAAAGCATAATCAATCAGCAACTACGTCGAGTTCTGGAAGCTCTGAAATAGAAAGAAGTGATGATTCCCTTCAACCTGTCGCGAAATTGCCACCGATTTCTCTGCCGAAATTCTCGGGAGATTACAAAGAATGGTTATCATTTCGAGATTTGTTCAAGTCCCTAGTCCACGACAATGCGAAACTCAGTAAGGTAAACAAATGCCAATACCTAAAGTCTAGTTTACATGGAGAAGCAGAAAATCTAGTTAAACAAATTCCAGTGACTGAATCGAGCTATGATATTATGTGGGAAACGCTCAACAAAAGATACCATAATCGTAGAACCATAGTAAATGCGTATATCGGAAAACTTCTAAATCAGAAGCGCATAACCACCGAATCACCCAAAGCGATTAAAGACTTATTAGATATCACATCAGAATGCTTAATATCTCTAAAGGCAATTAGTATACCCACTGAACATTGGAATGACATAATAGTTTACATAATAATACAAAAACTAGATCCAGAGTCACACAAGCTGTATGAACAAAGAATAGAAGGTCAGGACTCTCTTCCAACATGGACAGATTTGTCTAAATTTCTAGAATTGAGATTTCGAACCTTAGAAGCTATCAAATACAAAGATACACCAGCACCTCATAGAAACACACAACACAATGCTAAGACTTTTTCTACAAGTGTCACATCCTCAACTGTAAACTGCATATTTTGCAACGGAGAACATAGAATCTATAATTGTCAAGATTTCCTCAAGCTACCTGTCAATGAGAGACAACAATATGTTCAGAAAAACAACCTTTGCTTCAACTGTTTAAAGAAAGGTCACACAGTAAAAGAGTGCAAGCAAACTAACTGTAGAAAGTGTAACAAAAAGCATCATTCACTAATACATGGGTATTCTATCAACACTAATTCTAAAGAAACTGATACTCATGACGCACCACAAGTAAATCACAACACTGAACCAATTAGAATCACCCTCAAAACTCATAGCAGCAGGCCAAGCCCTGTCATACTAGCCACTGCACTTGTAGCCGTGCAGTCAAATAGATCAAATAGTATTCACACCCTTCGCGCACTTGTGGACCAAGGGTCCCAAGCCACATTGATCACTGAAGGTGCATGCCAAGAGCTGGGCTTAAAGAAGTTTCCCATTCAAGGCAACATAGTTGGAATTAATTGCCAGCCATCCACCATAAAATCACTAGTCAAGCTGGAATTAATGTCCTTACACAACCCGAAGACAAAGATTAAAGTCAACGCATATGTATTGCGTAACCTAACATCACTACTACCACAACAAGCACAAGCAGTTGATTGGCCACAACTCAATAGCATACAACTAGCAGATCCTTCGTTCACACAGCCAGGCCGAGTTGATCTTCTCCTGGGAGCAGAGGTCTTCGCGGACATCATTCAACAAGGTCTGATGATTTACAGAAACAATACAAACTCACTTGTGGCACAAGAGACATCACTAGGTTGGGTCATATCTGGTAGTAATAACAAAGAAAATAGAGAACACACACAAGTATACACTCATCATGTGAAAATAGAAATAGATGAAGAACTCCGTAGATTCTGGGAACTCGAGGAAGCAGTACCTGGGAAAAAGATAATGACAACTGATGAGATTAAATGTGAACAGCATTATAGTATAAACCATAGTAGAAAAGTAGACGGAAGATATGAAGTCAGATTACCTTTCGCAGCTAATCGCCCGGACATCGGTGAATCTGAAACAATAGCACTAAAAAGATTATTAGGAGTCGAAAGTAAATTCAAAAGACATCCAGAGTTACAAAGTAGATACAACGAATTCATGACAGATTACTTAGAACAAAATCACATGCAACCAGTTTCATCGGATAATGACACCAAACTTACCTGCTACTTACCGCATCATGCAGTCATCAATGAGCAACACTTAACTACCAAGCTACGGGTGGTCTTTGACGCCTCTGCTAAGACAAGCAATGGAAAGTCTTTGAATGATAACCTGCTGACAGGACCATCGCTTCAAAGTGACATTCGAGATATAACGTTAAGATGGAGACGACATGCTGTAGTACTGGTAGGAGACATACGTCAGATGTATAGACAAATATTAGTACATGAATCCGATAGACAATTTCAACGAATTCTATGGAGATTTGATATCAACAAACCTGTGCAGAAATTTGAACTCAACACAGTGACATATGGAACGTCCTGTGCACCATACTTGGCAATCAAAACTCTGAAACAACTAGCGGTCGATGAAAAACCTAATTTCCCTGAAGAAGTAACTGATGTACTAGCCAATGATTTCTTTATCGATGATTTACTGAGCGGAGCTTCTACACCTACCAAGGTCGTTGAACTGCAAGAAAACTTGAAGGCATTGTTAAAGAAAGGCGGTTTCACACTGCATAAATGGGCAACCAACATAGTCAGCACAGAAGATACAACAGAAACAACTAGAAAAATACTTGGAATAGACTGGAATAATAAAACCGATACTTTTGAACTACAATTTGACATTAAAGATACTACTCAAAAGCCAACAAAACGAGCAATCTTGAGTGACATAGCTAAGCTATACGATCCAGCAGGATGGTTAGCGCCCATAGTAGTTAGAGCCAAAGTGTTTCTGCAAAAACTTTGGATAGAAGGCGTAGACTGGGATGATGAAATTCCGGAACACATAGAGGCAGAATGGTTGACATTTCGTAAACACTTATGTGAGATGCCAAAAATAGAACTCGATAGATGGATTGGCATCACAGACAACACTACAAAACTAGAGATCCACGGATTCTGCGATGCATCAGATATCGCTTATTCAGCAGTTGTGTACTGTCGCACAATTTCCCCAGACTTCATTAAAGTAACTTTAATAGAAGCTAAAACCAGAGTAGCACCAGTTAAGAAGATATCTACACCCAGACTAGAACTGTCTGGCGCTGTATTATTGTCAAAACTCATAGATAGAATTAGAACAGCACTCAATGTTCCATTGAACGATACTTACGCTTGGACAGATGCAACAATCGTTCTGGCTTGGTTACAACGTCCACCTAGTTACTGGAACACATTTGTAGCAAACCGAGTGACGGAGATCACGAACGCAGTAGACACGAGTAGATGGCAACACGTCGCATCACCCGACAACCCGGCAGATGTCGCTTCCCGCGGTGTTTCTCCGCTGGGCCTGCAGGCGCACGCTCTGTGGTGGAATGGTCCATCCTGGCTGCAAGAAGATAGTGCTCTACCTGTAACAGACTTAAGTGAAATAGTTAATCCAACCGAGTTAGAAAAAAGGTCTGAAGTGAAAGTGCTAGTGAAAAGTGTTGTAGTCCCGGTACCTGAAACAAACAAAGACATTATTAGTAAATATTCTAGTTATAAAAAGCTTTTAAGAGTAATAAGCTATTGCTTACGATTTTATTATAAATGTAAAAGCAAAGCTAAGAAAGAAAACTTACCTGAGTTTGTAAATACAACTTACTTGAATACCATAGAACTGCAAAATTCAGCAAAAGTCTTGATAAAAATGTCACAGCAATCTGAAATCATAAATAAAAAACATGTATTAAATTTAAATCCAATAGAAGACAAGGACGGTTTATTAAGAGTAGGTGGTAGACTACAAAATGCAATAGTAAACATAGAAACCAAACATCCTGTCATACTAGCAAAAGATAGTAAATTAGCTTACCTGATTGTGAAAGATTCACACTACACTACCTTGCACGGTGGTAATCAGCTGATGTTAAACCACATTAGAAATAGATATCATATAATTGCTGTAAAATGTTTAATCAAACATGTAATTAGAGAATGTGTAACATGCCGTAGACATGCAAATAAAACTGCACACCAATTGTTAGGCAATCTACCTAAAGACCGAGTCACACCACAGAGATGTTTTCTGGTGAGTGCCGTCGACTTTGCTGGTCCCGTGATTTTAAAGCTAACAAGTGGCCGCGGTTCAAACAAAACTACAAAAGCATATATTTCAGTATTTATTTGCATGTCCACAAAGGCAATACATCTAGAATTAGTTAGTAACCTTAGTTCAGAGGGGTTTCTGGCGGCTTTCCGTCGCTTCACTGCTCGTAGAGGGCACTGTAAGAAGCTAATTAGTGATTGTGGTACAAATTTCATAGGAGCCAGTAAAGAACTCAAAACTTTAGCAAAAAATAGCATTAGTGATTTGCCTGATGAACTTGTAGAGCTGTTAGCGCATGATGGTACTGCCTGGCAATTTAATCCTCCTGGAGCTCCACATATAAATGGACTAGTTGAGGCTGCAGTAAAATCTACTAAGAAACACCTAAATAGAGTCTTAGGCGACACTAAATTAACATTTGAAGAATACTCCACTTTACTGTGCCAAATAGAAAGTTGTTTAAACTCAAGACCCTTAACTTCCCTAGATGATGATAAATCTGGTACCACTATAGCTCTCACACCAGGTCATTTCCTTATAGGTGAACCACCAATTGTAGTCCCCGATGAAAATTTAGAGACACAAAATGTACCATATAATAAAAGATGGATCTATTTACAACAAAAACTTCAAAGTTTTTGGCGTCAATGGAGCCAAGAGTATCTTGTAACTTTACAGAAACGGTTCAAATGGAACCATAGGCAGGATAATTTTAAACCTGGTGACATAGTTTTAGTTAAAGATGACCGATTACCCCCCAGCAAATGGCTCATGGGCAAGGTAATCACTGTACACCCCGGCTCTGACGGACTAGTCAGGGTTGTCTCACTTAAATGTAAAGACTCAATTTTTAAAAGACCAATACATAAATTGTGTCTACTTCCCACAAATTAATAACTTATGCCCGAGTCTTTCCATTTGAGTACCTAGTTTAGTAAGTTATAACACAAGTTTTACAGTCCACTTGTTCAAATTAATTTGTATTTATTAAAAAAAAGTTCTAACGCACTTTGAGGGGCGGTATGTTTAAAGAGAATGCCAATAGATGTCGCTGCCTCACTAACTCGCATGCGTTTGGTGCGAGAGCATAGGTTAAGTTAGCGAAGGAACAAAATAAAAGAGTTTTGAAGTCACATAGCGGTTTAATTCCCGAACAGAATTATTTAGAAGACAAAGATATCTGGGGCCTTCCACTTCCGCCAAGTAGCCACTAGTATTTATAGATATTACCTAGTTGTAAGCCGAAATTTGTAATTAATTTATAATTTGAAAAAATAATGCCTCCCAGTTTTTTGCCTGTTCTTCTGAATAGAGGCTTTTTATCCGAACAAGGCAGTCGAGTCTATTTAAAAATGTTGACGTTCATAAGTGTATGTTTGATACCTAAATTGAATAAAAACATTTTGACTTTGACTTTGAGTTATGGTTTGTAAGGGGGTAGAGTAGACCATTATTCTTAACCCCAAAACTTCAGTCCATGCGTGTCCTTATTTCCATCGCCAGTCCTCTCCATCCTTTGCTCCAACACCTCCTGAGAGACCTCCCTCAGATCATACGCCAAGCCAAGTCTAGCACAGAAATCTATGAAGCTAGTCGAAAAGTTGAAATAACTGCCAAGTTCTCCCGCTTTATAATCATAGGGGAAGGCGTGATGGTAATTATGGAATCCTTCGCCGAACGTGGTCAAAGTTGTGATGATATTCTGACTTGCCAATATGTTCTTGTCATACGGTCTTGAACCAAACATGTGGGCTAAGCTGTTGATGCTAAACGTGCCATTTAGGCTAAGCATGTAACGGAACATGTTGACGTGGTACGCGATGGAAAACGTTTCGTTCCAAAAGTACATTGGTAGATAAGTCGGTACGACGAAGCATAGGAGAATTATGAGCCAGTCTTTGTGCCTGCAAATAACAAAAATATTTTTAATGCAGAAGCCTTAAGCTCCGTTCTTTTCTTTGAGAAGCTTCCGTGAAAAATTATGTAACTGATGTTGAAAACCGCATCAAAATCCATCGCGTGGCTTAGGAGGAGTCAGCGGATATACAGACAGAGAGACGCGGAAAATTACTTTGTTTTATACTATACTAGCTGAGCCCCGCAGTTTTACCCGCGCTTAAAAAGTAGCCAATGTGTTAATCCAGGGTATAAGGTATATATATATACCAAATTGTATCAAAATCAGTCCATCCGATTGAGCATGAAGAGCTAACAAACACACACACTTACACACTCACAAACTTTCGCTTTTATAATATTAGTGTGATGGACTGCCTCGGTTACTTAGTTGGTAGAGTCTTCTGCACTTGAGGGCGTGGGTTCGGTTCCCACTTAGAGCAAACATTTATGTGATGGAGATTTGTGTTTGTCTGGGTGTTAATATCTATTTAAGCATGTACCTATTTGAGAATATACAATACATGTCTGTTTATCAGTCTCTGACAGCCATAGTACAAGCTTCGCTTAGTTTGGGGTCAAGCGGCCGCGTGTGAAAAATGTTCCGAATTTATTTACTATATTATTTATGTAGAGAAGAGAAGATATACCACTTACTTCTTCTGGAACATGACTATAGGGTTGGCGAAGATATCGTCCAGATCGACCAGTCTCCCTCGTTTCTTGACTTCAGGGTGTCTGTTGACGCACACCCATCCTATGTGCGAGTACACGAAGCCTCGCGTCGCGTTGTATGGATCAGCGTCTGTGTCCGTGTATCTGTGGTGCAGCCTGAAAGGACACAATGGTTGTAAGTTTAAAAAAACAAGTAACATTATTAAAAGGGGAAAAAACCTGGCTGCAAAATATTGTACCCGATGTCACTTCCACTATCAAAACGATCCAAATGACACCGCACACGTCGAAATTCATCAAGCTGTTTAGGCTGTAGGGCGTGCCAAAGAAACCTCATACATGACATGGGTACAACATTTTTATGCAATCCGGAGTGTCAGACTATATTTAGCAGTTTTGTTTTTGTTCTTATTTTAATAGTGTTACTTGTAAGTTAGTATGTTTGATTCAAATCTTGGAAACTAAATTAGAACTATTTCCGGATGTTCGGCTTACATTACACACTTTCATATTTTATACACACATTTCATAACTGTATCTTTGATACCTAAATTGAATAAAAACATTGACTTTGACTTTTTGACACTCTAGCTACAAAAGATTTCTCTGGCAGGTCTTCAAAGTCAAAGTCAAAGTCAAAGTCAAAATATTTTTATTCAATTTAGGTATCATTTATACACTTATGAACGTCAAAGTTATTTAAATAGACTCGACCGCCTTGTTCGGATAAAGAGCCTCTACTCAGACTACGACTTCGTGTCTCTCACCAAGTTATGTTGTTCACGTAAGTTTATTTTAATCCAATCAATCAGAGGGTCAATTAGGGGGTTCAATATTAATCGGACCCTAAGCCCAGACCTAGTCGGCCTTAGGGAAAATCCGCATCTTACCTATGGTCCCTGACCCAAAGGAAGATAGTGTGCTGGCCGGCGAGGCAGTAGCAAATCATCAAGAACAGTTGCAGCGGGTAAGTGGCCTTGTACGAGCGATGCGACCAGAGGCGATGTGCGCCGGCGCACGCGGCTACCACGCTCAGATAGAATGTTATACTGGCTGAAAAGAAAAAAATAAAAGAATTCGATAGCCTGGAATAAAGTAAGCCTAAGTAGCTAAAAAATTTGCCTTAAGAAAACATAACATATCGTCACACCTTTCCTCCGAAGTGGCTGGCAGAGGCGTAATACAACACCCACACTTTGCCAGATGATTTCAGTCTCAGTACTGTAACAGGGGCGAGCCTGTCACCATACACCGGGCTCCAGTCATGTAGCCGACGACATACAATACGTACATATATTCACATGATGAACAAATTGGTGCGTGCCGTCGGCTGGGTTTGAAACCGCTCCCTCTGGCTTGAGAGGCGGGCCTTTTCCAACTTGGCTATCATCGCTTGCTGTTTACACTTGTTCTCATATATGCACAAATATCTAAATCAGCGGTTAGCAACCTTTTAGCAGCCAAGGGTCACACAGTGGTCAAATGAAGTGATGGCAGGTCGCACTTGTTTGTAATTTTGATAACTGTTATCTAACCTATCTATAATTGTATTATTATGTAGTGTCGACGACCAAGAACCCAAAGACTATCGAACGCTTATCGCCACCATAGGCTACTCTTGACTGCTCGTTCGCTTAAAACTTAACTTACTTATTTAGATGACTGTTACTTATAAACCAGTCGTGGGCCGCGAGTTGACGACCGCTGATTCTAACTGGTTGACAAGAGAGTATCACTATATGTTTCAATTTGTGGGTAATGAAACTAGATGGCGCTCTTCATAATTCTCTACAGACAGACCGCCTCCAACCTCATGCGAACCGCATCTCACTCAAAATGCTAAATCTTTTTTTTTTTTTTTTTTTTATGTACAATAGGTCGGCGTTTGACCACCAACTCGCCTGATGTTAAGCGACGTTGCGGTCTAAGATGGAGCACGACGACCTATAAGGTATTTATTCACTCTAGCCTTAAAGTTTACTAGAGTGAAGAAGTACAAAGACGGCAGTTGAGTGAGGCGCTACAAGCGCGCTACTGCTCAGACCCGTCTTCGGAACGGTTACACCGGACCACATCCCGAAACACGACTAGGTCATTTCACGGCATGGCTTGGTCCGGTGGGTGGTAACTAGCCACGGCCGAAGCCTCCCACCAGAGTTTGCTACCCGGTTAGCACTACCCGGGGACCACGTGTAGGGAACCAAAATAGAGTACACTCCTACGGACGTGGGTAGCTCAGCCCCCTATATACCTATATACCTCTAAACCTACCTAATAATAATTATTTCTAAACCTGAAACTTACTGAAAACTACCGTAGCCCAAGACGCTTGCGTTGCTAGCAAATACACTCCGTAAAAGGACGCGAAGAACTTGTAAGTGAAAAGTACGACTCGGTACCAAGTTACTTCGTACTTCCGCGGCCCGGCTTGTGGCGCCACTAGCTTTTCCAGAGGCTCGTCGGCGATGTCTGGAGTGTCGTAGAAATTTGGTTTCGGATCCATTTTGGAACGCCTGCAAAATCAAAGATGGCGGTCAATGCGAGCCAGCGGGTCTGAAGCAGTCGCTTTTGTGACTATTTTAGCCCTTTGACTCAACGTAATTAATGAGGTTGGGAGTATGGATGTCCTTACTTCAATTTACACATAATTAAATTTATAATCCTAACTAATATTATAATAAAATTGTGAAAGTGAATTTGTTTGTTTGTTTGTTTTTAACGCTTTCACGTCTCTACTACATAACCAATTGTCTTGAACTTTTGCATACATGTTGTCTTTGGTACAGAAAATGACGTAGGGTACTTTTTATCCCGAAAAAATAAACGGTTCCTATGGGACCGCAAGTAAAACCGCGGGGTGCAGCTAGTATAATATATGTGAAAGTGAATTTGTTCGTTAGTTTGTAACGCTTTCACGCCCTAATTACTCAATCGATCGTCATGAAATTTTGCATACGCGTTTTCTGGGTTACAGAAAAGGACATATGTAGAGTACTTTTATCCCCAAAAAAATAACTGTTTCTTTGGGACCGCGGGTGAAGCCGCGGGGCGCAGATAGTTTATGAATTTCATGGCGATCGGCTGAGTAGTTAGGGCGTGAAAGCGTTACAAACAAACAAACAAACTCACTTTCGCATTTATAATATAAGTTAGGGTTAGGATTATGTAAAACAGTACTACTTAGGTAAAATTGGGATATTGTTCCTAAAAACAATTGTATCTAATAGAATTATTTTTACCATGTAAGTAGGTAGGTACTTACGTAATTTTTAAATGAACTTTTACTAAAAAACAACTTATAAATAAAGAACAAAAATGAAACATTTTAAACCAAATGGAAACTGACGTGGTTTTCACATATAAAGATTTACAAGCTGCGCCTTGCGGTTTCACCCGCGGTTAAAAAGTATCCTATGTGCTATTCTAGACTATAATCTATCTCTGTGCCAAATTTCATCCAGATCTGTTCAGCCGTTCTGGCGTGAAAGAGTAACAAACATCCATCAATCCATCCATCCATCCACACATACAAACTTTCGCGTTTATCTTATATCTATAGATGAGCAATTCTTGTATATATTTATATATAATTGGAATCTCGGAATCGGCTCCAACGATTTTCATACAATTTAGTATATAGGGGGTTTCGGGGGCGATAAACCCATCTAGCTAGGAATCATTTTTAGAAAATGTCATTTTATTCGTGTTTTATCGATAATCAACTTAAACATAAACTTGGAAGAAAAATAACAAAAAGGAAGCGTTTGAGTAGTCTCAACTGAAAAATATGACTCTTCCTGGCATCTATTGGCGAATAATAATACAATTTTTTGTGAGCAACTAATTGCTTTAACGACACAACAGCAGATGGCGTTGTTAAGTAACACGAAGTCAATGAGTGTTTGCTTTGAGGTTAGACTAAAATCAATTGTTTATTTTCCAAAAAACACAATAAAAAAAAAAAAAATACCGAGTAAAGCTCGGTCATCCAGGTACTAATATTAGTAGGATGTAACGGGAATTACTCACGTACAATTTAGTCGATTATTCCGACCAAATCATCTGCCCTATGCAAGACGCAGCCGCACGCGCGCACTCGCCTTAATGAAGACCGCCGAATGCAATTGAAACTATAGTCGGAATAATCGACTAAATCGTATGTGAGTAATTCCCGTTACATAAATCATAAATTTTAAATCAAGAAAAAAAAAAACAATTGAAAATAGTCAACTACTTCAACAAACTACCCTTGACTGTTTTTTCTCAAAATCAAACTTAACTTACTATGTTTGCTTCAACTACTCACTTGTAAAACTCCACGAAGATTATTCTCAAGCCAGGTAACCTACTCAAGCTATCGAAGGACAGACAAAAGTACAATCGCCACGCTAGCTGTCCCAATAGGCTCTGACGCCTCACTTTGCTCACAGAAACATTACCTATCTAAAGCTGCAGCCACACTACTAAGGCGACTGGGACGCGATGAACAGATATGTGTCGCGCCCGCGGTACCTACTGTTAAGCAGTAGCCTACTGTTCAAAACTGTTACTTTAACTAATCTTTAGTGTATCCACGGTCTTTTATTTACGCAGTTTCTTGCCTGTTCTTCTGAGTCCGAGTCTATTTAAAAAAAACTTTGACGTTCATAAGTGTATCTTTGATACCTAAATTGGATAAAAACGTTTTGACTTTGACTTTGCTCTAACGTCGCATTAAGTACAACAAGGAATATGAGTTCCAATTACCATTAAACTAACCTTTTTTTTAACCTGACAAAAGTCTGATAAATCGATGAACGCCGGCTGCATTTACGAAAAAGGATAACTCATTGTCCCGTTACGCTTATTGTAACGTTACGAGCGAGAGCGCTACACGAGTGATGTATTAATAAAGTATGCAATCATTTCATCAATGTTTTGTTGTGCGTTGTCACGTTAAACTATCGTCCGTAAACCAACTTTACAGACATAATTTTGCTTCAGCTTCGACTAAAATGCTTTCGTATGCCCGAGTTCTGTCCAGATCTCTATCTTCCTATCTTTCTCTACAGGTTGCATTTCTTAACTGATTCTCTTGTAGTTTTGTGAGTAGGTTCAATAATTAAGTAGAATTTTTTTGTGGACAAAATTTCACCAGAATCGGTTGAGGAATGCGACCTGTAGTCGAGAACAGACGTCGGCCCCGAGGTCGCAGCTCACAGAGCCTCTAATATAAGTGTACCAAACCCATTTATAGCACTAACTGAATAGTACAGAAACTATGAAAATAAAAATTACGCTGGCAGCGGGTTAATTTGACACAAAAGTGCTAAGCTACTTGTCGCTTCTGCAGTGTGCCCACCGATTATATACGAGTTTGTTTGCACGAAATCGCCGTCGGGTCGCATTCGCCTTAGCAGCGTGGCAGCGGCTTTAAAGCACCTTCATATCATTATGCAGTCAACGTAATCATTGTAATTATTATGTTAATTAGTATTTTAGTGCAAAATTAGAATAAAATTAATATTAGTAAACCATATTAATAAATTAATTTAAATAATTAGAATGTATTACTTTTTGCGCCCACAAATGTAGTATTTTCAATTAATTTTCCATCTGCTCACATATTTTGTAAGGGATCTCAGGTTCTTGAGTAATAAAATCTTCCCTCTTGACAATTTTGCATTTATTTTATGTTCTTATAGTATAGGTGTTACATGTTCAGAAGTCGGCGCACGAATGAAAACAAAATGGCGCCCGCGCTACTTAAATACCTTTAAGTATATTTATACTAGGTTCCCTAAAGAGCGAGATGGACAATCGGCCTCGCTCTGACCTAGGCTAAGTACTGATTTTCATACATTGCAAATGAATAAAGTATCTACGTGTTTTTCTACGTGTTTTTCTTCTTGTCCGCAACATCCTCCCCTCGGCGTAGTTCTTCGCAGCCGCCATCAATCGGGAGGACAATAAGCCGCCTCACAGGTCGCCGAAAAATTCCGCCCCGCGTTCGCACGTCCGCGCTCCGCACTACACCATCCGGTCCCTCATATATCCTCTCCACTTCGCCCCGCGGCCATACTCCGCGTGGTAGCAATCCATCAGCGATAATGACTATGTCGCCTTTTTCGATGTTCCGCGCAGGTCGTCGGACGTCACCTCTAGGCGTTAACGTAGGCAGATACTCCTTCAGCCACCGCTCCCAAAATGCGTTGGCTAGGCCCTGCGCTGCTCGCCACGCCCTTCTGTCCGCCAAATCGCATGCTCCGACGATAGGCAGACCGTGCGCGGTGCCCAGTAGTAAGTGGTTCGGAGTGAGCGCTTCTGGATCCGTCGCGCACACTGATACATGAGTGAGTGGTCGTGAGTTTATAGTGTATTCGATCTCGGCGAGCGCTGTAGCTAGCACCTCCTCCTTTGGCGCCTTGTCGGTTAGGATGAGTGATAGGGATGTCTTGACGCTCCTTATCATGCGCTCCCAGGCTCCTCCTTGGTTCGGCGCCCCGGGGTCGATATAACGCCACTCGATTTTTCTAATCGAGGTAAACTCCTTCAGGCACGGCAACCATTCTTCATATGCCCTCTTCATTTCCACCTCGCTTCCGTGAAAATTAGTCCCGTTATCGCTATGGAAGGAAATCGGAAAACCTCTCCTTGCTGCCATGCGACGAATGGCCATAATCGCGGAGTCCGTGCTTAGACTGGCCAGTAGCTCGATGTGCACCGCGCGGGTAACCAAACAGGTGAATAATAGTCCCCACCTTTTTTCCCTGCGGCGTCCTATAGTCACCCACATCGGGCCGAATCCGTCCAAGCCGCAGCGCGCGAACGGCCGCGTGTATGCATCGAGGCGCTCCTTCGGTAGATTTCCTTTGACCGGCGTGGCGGGCGGTCTCCTTCGTATGCTGCACCACGTACATAGTTGAATTATTTTTCTCACCGTCGGTCGCAGGTGAAGAATCCAATATCTCTGTCGCATATTATTCACCACATGCTCTCTGCCGATGTGGCCATTTTGTTCATGTTCGTGTCGTATTAGCAGGCGTGTCAGCGCGTGTCGGGCGTCGAGGAGCGGGGGCGACTTCGTTTCCTCGGTTACGGGCGCGGCGTTTATGCGTCCGCGCAGGCGCAGCACCCCGTCCTCGGCGTACACCGGGTCCAGCTTAATAAGTCGGCTCGTTCTGGCGACAATTCTTCCGGCGCGCAGCCTTTTTATTTCCTCGGGAAACGCCTCCGCTTGCGCCTGTTGCAGTAGTACTCGTTCGCTTTTAAGTATATATTCTACATCGGTCGCGCTGCTGCGTTTTCTACATTTATCGATAAAGTGTAGAACTTTCGCCATTGTTCGTAGCAGACGCTTGTAGGACGAGAATCGTTCGAAGTCAACGATTGGCGTCCGTTCTGTAGTTCTTATAGTGAGAACCTCGGCCTCGTCTATTTTTCTTGTTTCCTCTTTCGGCCAGCGGTCCTCTGGAGCTCTCAAGAAGGGCGGGCCTGTGAACCAGCGGTCCGTGCTTCTCAGCTGGGTGTTGCCTGCGCGCGTCGCATCGTCGGCGACGTTGTATGCGGTCGGCGTCCATCTCCACTCGTCGACAGCTGTCAGCTCTGCGATCTCGCCGAGGCGGTGCGCGACATATGGCGTGTAGCGTGTTGAATCGTTTCGTATCCAGTGAAGCGCCGTTTTCGAGTCGCTCCAATACACGACGCGCCCTGTATATCCGTGTTCTTTCTTTATTTCCGACGCTAGTCTCGCGCCGATCAGATTCGCCTGTAGTTCCATGCGCGGTATGCTTTGCGGCTTCATTGGCGCCACTTTCGCTTTTCCGGCGATTAAAGTGAGGTGTACGCTTTCATCGCTATACGAATACCTCCAATAAGCCGCCGCTGCGTAGGCTTGCTCGCTGGCGTCGCAAAATATATGCAGTTGTCGGTCTTCAGCAGGTCTCAAGCTATAGCAGCGCGGGAGTCGCAGTTTTTCAATATACTCTAAATCGCGGATCCATTCAGCGAAGCTCGTTGCCTCCTCCGGTGGTAACGGGTCGTCCCATGACAATGCGTGGCGCCACAAGCTCTGCAATATCACTTTGGCCGAGATGACGTACGGCGAGATTTGTCCGGACGGGTCGAAGACGGACATGACGGCCCCTAGCGCCTCCCTTTTCGTAGGTGTGCGCGCGCCGGATTTTACCTCCTGCGGTATCCTCGGCATCTCGGTGTTGAAGGCGAGCTCATCCGTGGCAGCGATCCATTTGAGACCTAGGGTTTTTCCGTATTCGTTTCCGTTTGCACCGAATTTCTTGGGAGTAGTAGCTCGTTCGGCGCTACCTACTCCCCTTAGTAGCTGAGGCCGGTTCGAGCTCCATCCTGCGAGCTCAAATCCTGCTTTCCGGTGCACCTCGGTGACTTCTCGAATCGTCTCGGCCGCTGTGTCCTCGTCGTCGAAGCTCTGCACCCAGTCATCCATGTAGTGACAGGTGGTTATCGGGGCGTAAGCCAGCGGGTGTGTGTCGCGGTGTTCTTCCGCATTTTTGTTGCGCACGCTGTGCGCCAGGAACGGTGAGCTTCTGGCGCCGAAGATCATCGACGCCATCTCGTACGTATCCGGCGGTCGCGCTCGTTCTGAGTCGCGCCACAAGAAATGTTGCACGGCTCGGTCTTCTTTTCTTATTTTTATTCTCAGAAACATTTCGCGGATGTCAGCTGTTATCGCAACCGGTCGTTCTCGGAAGCGATAAAGTATGCCGTTCAAACTGCTCAGTAGATCCGGGCCGTCCAGTAGCGCATCGTTCATGCATGTTCCATTTGCTCGTGCCGCTGAGTCAAATACTAGACGGATTTTTCCTGGCTTGTTTGGGTTGGTGACTGCGAAATGTGGGAGGTACCACATCCTAGGATCCTCGCTGTGCTCGGTGTTGCATTTTATTGCATATCCCTTTTCGATTAATTTATTTATTTCTCCGGTGTAAGATTTCTTGAACTCCGGTGATCTATCCATTTTTCGCTCGATTCCTTTCAAGCGTTGCATAGCCATGCCATAGTTCGGTGGCAGGTGTACGTTATCGGTGCGCCATGGCAGCCCCACCTCGTAATGACCTTCGGTTCTTCTCACCGTCCGGTTGAATATTTCTACCGCTCGTTCATTGGCAGCAACCGGCTTTGGTTTGTTTGAGATCCCGATCGCATCTAATTCGAAGTGAGCTTTCACCAGGTCGTGCAGCTCGTCGTTGTGCAGCTCTTTTTCCTGCATTGTTCGGATGTGCAGCGCGCGCTCCTCGCGTGCCACGAGCGTGCTCCGTGGTGCAGTCCCGTGCAGTACCCACCCAATCTCCGTTCGGGATGCTGCTGGCTGCGTTCTCTTCCCGGTGAGCAACTCTCGTGACACTATCAGGTGCCAGTTGTCGGCTCCGATCAGAATGCGCGGCGTGGCGTTTGAGTAGCAGACGTTCTCGGCGCGCAGGTTCTGCAGATGTGGTTGGTCGAGTAGCTCTCGAGGCACCGACTGACTTCCAAGCTCTAGGCGCTCTACGGTGCGTGCTCGGATAGCGTGGTAGTCCTTTTCTTGCCTTCCCTTTATTTCTATTTCCACGGCTCGGCTACTTGCTTCCCTTTGGCTCGACGTTACACCGTAGATGTTGAGCGGTCGTGCGGGTCCTCGGGCTCCGATGCGGTCTGCCAGTTCTTGGTCGATGAGGCTAATGGTCGACCCTTCATCCATCAGGCCGAACGTTTCCATTTCGCCTGCGGGTCCCTTCACAGTCACCGGACATACCTTTAGCAGGACGCCTCGATCTGCTCGTACTTGTGCGGACGCTGTGATGGCAGAATCCTCACCCGGGGAGGGGCTCTTCTCCCCTTGTCTTTTTGGTGAGTGTAACAACGCATGATGCGACATTCTGCACTCCTCTACTCCGCATCTCTTTGCTTTGCACGAAAAACGTCGGTGTTTATTGTTGATACATAAAAAACATATTTTCGTTTCCTTGGCCCAGCGCCACCGGTCCTCCGTGGACATTTCCTTTAATTTTCCGCACTGAGTCGTGACGTGCTCTCCTCCGCAGCAATAACACTTATTTTTTCCCGGCGTGTCACTCGTAGTGTAGACGTTGGCTCGTGTTGTTCGTTGCGTTTGTCGCTGCGCAGGCGCGCCCGTCGGTCTTGACTGGGCGGACGTCGCTGAGGCGGTGTAGCAGTGGCGGACTGCGCGCTCGGCTTCTCTCATGAAGAATCGTGACAGTGTTGTGATCTCTGCCTCTTTTCGGGACGTGTGTTCTTCGGCATAATCACACCATCGCGCTCTTAAGTGCTCACTCATTTTCTCCGTAATGTTTCGCACTAACATCGGGTTCTGTAGATAACCCTTTTCATCGAGGCACGCTATCACTGTCACTATATTTTGCAACTTAATTGCGAAGTTGTTAAGTTCGGCCGCTGTCGTTCCTATGCGCGGCAGTTTTCTTAGTTCATCGAATGCTTGGTCGATAATAATTTCTGGCCGTCCGTAGCGTTGTTCGAGCGTGGACATTATCGCCGATGGCTCCGTTGCGGTGTATAGTAGCGCGACGACGCACTGCCGTGCTTCACCTTTGAGGCACGCGCGTAGCCTGGCGAGGTTCTCGCTCGACGGGATCCCGTAGACAGTGGTGGCCTCTCCGACGGCGGCCTTGAACGGTAGCCACTCTCCTGGGGCTCCGCTGAACGGCGGCAGGTCAGGCGGTCTTCTGTAACGGTTGCCTCGTGCCATTTTTTCTAGCGCGTCGGCCAATCGATCGATGCCGCGTTCGCGCGGCGCTGCTTTTTGTGGTGACGATGCGCGGTGGGGCGATGCGCGTCTGTGCGCAGTTAATGCGGCTTGGTTCGGCACTGTTTGCACGTTTTCCACCCACTCACTGATACGGCGACTATTTTCTAATATCACTTCACATTCGCTTCCTCGGTCCGACTCCTCTCGTATCGTTTCGATGTCGGCGGCCAGTTTTTTCTTAATGAGACTGGCTTGTATCTGCAAATCTTTTCTCTGTATTTGCACCAGCCTTTCCTCTGCTTCAATCTCCGCGCGGCGGATTCTCGCGCTGATGCTGATGGCGGAGTGCTGTGATCGGACGGACGGCGCTCGGTCCGCCTCACCCGTAGCAGTGGTCGCGAGCGGCATCGCGGAGCTCGTAGTCACAAGTCTCGTCGTGGAGGGCAGATCGGGAACAGGTGCGGGCGCCGCGTGCGCAAGCGGACGCGGCGGGGCGGTGGACGGCGACGCGGGGTAGTCGACGTACACGCGAAGATCCGCCTCTTCGGCGGCTTTGCTTCGAGTCGTCGGCATCTTGATCTTCGACACTTCACTGCCCTACGTCCCTACCTGCCTACTCTAGTTACCCAAACTTAACGCTATCCTGTGTCCCGACGCTCGCGCAGGTCCCGACGTTCGTGCCGGTCCCGACGCTCGTGCAGGCTGGAGTTCGCCAACCCGTCGCACCGTTCGGTGATTTTCTGTTTTCACCCGACGACCCGAAGCAGTCGCACCGTTGGGTGATCTTCTTTTTTCACCCGACGACCCGAAGCAGTCGCACCGTTGGGTGATCTTCGAGCCTTGGCTCGGCCTTCTCTTTTGAGCAGGAACAGGAAACCGGCTCGGGCAAAGTATAACGCAGCCCTAGCCGTTGATCGCACCGCACGCGCGTTCGGAGCGTGCGGTCGCTGTTTCCGACGATCTTCCTGCTGGTGGAGATTCACCACACTCACGGTCAGAGCGTGTGGTACTCCTCTTCGTCCCACGAGCGAAAGAGACGCGCTCAGTGGGCCCCTCGTACTCGTATTCTTGCGATAGTGGTTGTAGTGAAAAGGCGCCGACTTTTCTTGTTCGTTCTTGTATTCGGCAGTGAAGGACCAGCTTTGTAAGGGATCTCAGGTTCTTGAGTAATAAAATCTTCCCTCTTGACAATTTTGCATTTATTTTATGTTCTTATAGTATAGGTGTTACATGTTCAGAAGTCGGCGCACGAATGAAAACAAAATGGCGCCCGCGCTACTTAAATACCTTTAAGTATATTTATACTAGGTTCCCTAAAGAGCGAGATGGACAATCGGCCTCGCTCTGACCTAGGCTAAGTACTGATTTTCATACATTGCAAATGAATAAAGTATCTACGTGTTTTTCTACGTGTTTTTCTTCTTGTCCGCAACATATTTATTTTACAACAAAGAGAAAAAACTCAAACATTTCGTAAACGATGAGTGTGATTTAATGCGGCCACCTGTTTACACACTAACTTCTTTAACTGAGTTTTTATTAAAAACATATATCGACTCAAATGTATTGAAATAAAAAATATCACTTTTGAAATGAATATTATTGCATAACATTACATATCGTCACGCCTTTCCCCCGAGGGGGCTGGCAGAGGTGTAATACAACACCCACATTTCGCCGGACGATATTCAGTCCCAAATTTGACAGGGGGCGAGCCTTAGATACTTTAGAAGTGGTCGCACATAAATCTCATCAAAATCGGTTGAATAGAGTTTTAAATAACAAAATAGTTAAATAGTTTTAATAAAGTTACGAGTAAGTTAGTTAAAATTAAATAGTTTTTCAAAAAGAAAAGTCTAAAAATTGTTAACATGGATGACGAGTTACAGGATAGGATGTCGGTTTTTTAAGATTTGCTATATAATTTACTAGTTGCGCCTCGCGGTTTCACCCGTGGTTAAAAAGTATCCTATGTGCTATTCTAGACTACTATCTATCTCTGTGCCAAATTTCATCCAGATCTGTTCCGCCGTTCTGGCGTGAATGAGTAACAAACATCCATCCATCCATCTATCCATCCATCCATTCTTACAAACTTTCGGGTTTATAATATTAGTAAGATTATGTAGGTATTTTTTATAATATTTAGTCTTACTTACGCACTTAATTTTTTTAAGAATTTTAATTTTAATATTTTAATTAAAATTTAATTTAATATTTTCATTTTTTTTTTTTTTTTTTTAAGATTTGCTATATAATTTATTATGCAGGTATTTTTTATAATATTTAGTCTTACTTACGCACTTAATTTCATTACGTAAGTTGTTAGTTAGGTACCTATTTCAGTAATTGGAAACATAATTTTTCACTACCTCAATTAATTTCAAAATTGGATAAGCATGTTTACTCAATTTTGAGTTATGAAAAAAAAAAGAAAAAAAAAAAGATATGTTACATTATGCTCTATTGTCCAAGATTTTATTTTACATAGCCAGTTTTGCGTTGTGGCAAAACTGACTAACGCACATTCATGGTATAATAGTATACTCCTCCAGGATTCCGCATCCTCCGCATTCCGGTCTCGTGGTTAACACGTAGAGACGTCAATCGATGCTTAAGCAAGACCGATATAAGCCATTTACAAATAGTTCGAAAGAGATGGGTGACGTCATTGCGTGCTTACTTCCGGAAAGCTAAACCTTGTCAATTTAGAGGGTTCCGCAACGCTCTGCATTTTCAACAAAAACGCATTTGTCAAATTCCTTGGAAACTATTGGTCAGATTATGATCTAAATTGGCAAGTACAATTAAATGTACGATATCTCCTCTCAAATTGCACGTCTATTATTCAATGTTAATTTCCACAAAAACTAATATGTACCTATGAAATAGGCATTATTGGAATGAATTAAGATATTCGAACGAGGGTAAGATCAGAACGTGCGGCGTTCTTTAGACTTTATTGAAATGTGAAAAAGTCGATTTTGCAAAAAGTGTTACTTGTTCAATTTAGCTTCTACAGGGAGATTCAGATCTACTTATTCGGAGATTTGAGATTTTCATCTCACTTTTTTTTATCCTTGTTGCTCTCGTTTCAAACGTCATAGGTGTGAGAGAGACCAAGATAAAATCTCATCTCATCTCACTCACAAGAATAGCCCCCCACCAGCGAGATAATTTAGTAATTGTGATATTATTCTTTTGAGTGAGCTATGGTTTAGTACGGTCCTTACCCATATTGGATAAGTATAGTTAATTACTTAATTGGATAAGTAAGTATAGGATAAGTGTATATTTTTAATTAATAATATTTTTTCGCTCTCGCTTTTCGCATGCCGTCTCCATTTATAATTATTGTGACATTTAGTTTTTTTTGAGTAATATTTTATTGAATTTAATAACGTTTTAGTGTACACAATGTTAATGGACAAATAAATAAATAAAGTACACGGACTGTATGTCTGAATTTTGAACACAATAAGATGGCTTGGTCTATGTCCGAGATAACATCATTACTACAAGCCTAAATTTGCAGTCTGTCACTGCCTTGTGACAAAAAACCCTCCTTTTGGAGTTTTTGGCGGGAACCGAAAAGGCGTTGCCGTAATTTTGTATTATTTTCTAAATCTTGTGATTCTTCGAGTGTTAAAGTGTAATAATAGTGAATTATTAACCTTTATCGGTTCGTTAAGGTGCACGAGTGTGGGCAAATGATACAAACATTGCGGAACGTGACTTTTCGTGTTCTTTACAAAACTCCACTTAAAGTTTCAGTAAAGTATCCATCACTTTACTGAAATGGGGAAAGGGAAGGAATTCATAATCGTCATCATCACCTAATCATCATCACTCCATCATTTGTAAATACCTATATTAACTTGACACTGGCCAAGACAAATGCACAAGACGTGCGACGCCAAAATTCGCCTGGATGGTGGAGCAAACAAAAACCCTCCTTTTTTCTTTCTGCCTGCCTCGGTGGCTCAGTTGATAGTATACGAGTACCTGCCTTCTGAATTTCGGGGCGTGGGTTCGATTGCCATCTAGGGCAAACATTTATGTGATGAACATTTGTGTTTGTTCTATGTCTGGGTGTTAATATCTATTTAAGTATGTTTTAAAAAATATCTAAGTATGTATTTCAGTCTCTGGCAGCCATTGTACAAGCTTTGCTTAGTTTGGGGTCAGGCTACTGTGGGTGGAAGTGTCCCAAATTTTTTTATTATTTATTCTTGGCCGTAGTCAGGTAAAAACAGGAAATGGCACTGGCAGCAATCTATTACAGATCACCGTCTTGCACTGGAGTAAAAAACTTTGTAAACGGATTGAAGGATGATTTGGTCTCACTGATCTTCTACAAATCTGTAATATTAGTTAGCGAAATACTTTTATTATTATTATTATTTTTTATGTAAAATAGGTCGGCGTTTGACCACCAACTCGCCTGATGCTAAGCGACGTTGTGGTCTAAGATGGAGCACGACGACCTATAAGGTCACTCTAGCCTTAGAGTTTTGTAGAGTGAGGAAGTACAAAGACGGCAGTTGAGTGAGGCGCTACAAGTGCGCTACTGCTCAGACCCGTCTTCGGAACGGTTACACCGGACTACATCCCGAAACACGACTAGGTCATTTCACGGCATGGCTTGGTCCGGTGGGTGGTAACTAGCCACGGCCGAAGCCTCCCACCAGAGTTTCCTACCCGGTTAGCACTACCCGGGGACCACGTGTAGGGAATCAGAATAGAGTACACTCCTACGGACGTGGGTAGCTCAGCCCCACCCCCCCCCCCCCCCCCCCAAATATAACATAACATAATTATGTTATGTTATATTTGTTTTGTGACGATATATATCGTCACGCCTTTCCCCGAAAGAGCTGGCAAAGAAGTATAACACCCACACTTCGCCGGATGATATTCAGTTCCAAATAAGACCGGGGGCGAGCCGGTTGTCATACACCGAGTTCAAGTTACATAGGAGATGACATTAAATTCGGTCATAGTAAAATTATGCTCACAAATTAAGAAAATGGTGCGTGCCTTCGGCTGGAATCGAACTCGCTTGTTCTGTCTTGAGAGACGAGGCTTCTCCGACTAGGCTAATTTTATTTATTAACATTAAAATAAATTAGCTTAACATAACATATCGTCGCACCATTCTCCTAAAGCGGCTGGCAGAGGTGATACGACACCCACACTTCGTCAGACGATATTCAGTCCCAAATGAGACAGGGGGCGAGCCGATCGCCATACACCGGCGCTCCAGTTATACTTAAATATAAGCTAGGAAATTTTGGCCTACGCTTTGGATATTTAGATGGATATCTAGACATATCATATCTAGACTACGTTTAGACGCCCGTGAATATTTTACAAATACAAATTTATTTATTATCAAACCATTTGCACAATTTACAAACACTGTGGACCTCGCACTTGGAAAACCCAGTATCGCGGGCGTCCACTTGAACGTCTTTACACAAACTTAATGGCAGACTAAAACAAAGTAAAATTTAGAAATTTAAAGACAAATTTGAAGTAAAATGAAATAAAATAAATTAGGACTGACAATTTGAAAGATAAACAGGGTGATTGTGAGTGTGTGTGAGTGTATTTTGACGTTACCGAGCTAAATTACGTACTACCAGCATTTATTACGTTACCAGCTAGGGAAGCAAACTGCAATCACCATGGTTTCTTAAAGACGAACTAAGTCAAAGCAACAACGCTTGTTCTAACTTCTTCATTCACCACCGACCATTTGCCAATCCTCTTCAATGTGAAAAAATACAAAACTGTGTGATTTCACGCCAATGTTTAACTGTACTGCACGAAACCTTATCTAAATAATTAGTTCAGCTATACGTAATCATTCAAAACGAATTAAATTTTCACGCAATAGTAAAATTAATCATTAAACTTTTTACCCGTACCATGTGATTTGATGGTTTTTTCGATTTGTTCCATACATTTAACCTAGTTCCTTAATATTGCCGCTAGGAGGTGCTTCTTTTTGTTTACAACAGGCTAGTCTCGCGTTTGACCACTGGCTCGCCTGATGGGAAGTCTCAACGTGATCGAAGGTTTAACACGCTTGCCTAGGAGATACCTATTCACTTTACTCTTAAACACCCCCGGATTGTGGAAAGGTTTAGGTGGAAAGACAGACGCAGGCAACGAGTTCCACACCTCTGCAGTTCCTACAAGAAAAGCTTTACTGAAATCTATGGCAAATGCCATTAACGCACGTTTTTAATGTTAGTATCTTCACTGGAGTTTTACTTAATGTGCGTAATAAAGTCATTGTCCATTTAATTTTTAAAGGCGGAGATAAAAAAAGTACAGAAAAACCACGAAATTAACGCTTGGTCGACCACCTTGATAAGTATCATATTTGCGGACAACCAGTACGGATTTTGTCAAGGTCTACGGAGGATTCGATACTGGCCCTGACTATTATAATATCTTGCAGCTAATTGACACCAAAAACAAAGTGTTGTGTATTTTAATAGACCTCTCAAATACTTTCGACACTGTTTCTATCCTCTTTCTGCGTCACAAAATTGACGACGATGGAATTCGGGGACCGCCACTTGAGATGAGTATTAAAAGATTATCGGGTAAGGCTCAGTCGGTTCCGGTTGAAGATTTTACTAGCTCCGATCAAGAGGTGACACACGGTGTCCCACAAGGAAGTGTGCTGGGGCCTACTCTCTTTCTCGAGTAAATAAATGGTATATGTAATCTAGCTCTACCAAATTGCAAGGTGTTTACGTATGCAGATGACACGGCGCTATTGGTGCATGGTAGAGACTGGGAAGAAGTGGCGCACTTGTAGCGCGTCACTCAACTGCCGTCTTTGTATTTCTTCACTCTACAAAACTTCAAGGCTAGAGTGAATAAGTACCTTATAGGTCGTCGTGCTCCATCTTAGACCACAACGTCGCTTAACATCAATAGACAATAATTTATTTGTGGCAAAAAACACACAGAATACAGACAAAAACTTAACTAAAAAAAGGTGGAAACTTGGCTTTTTGCCACAAACCGGCGAGTTGGTGGTCAAACGCCGACCTATTCTACATAAAAAAAAAAGAAACCCAGAGAAACTCGGAAAGCATTGTTATGGAATGGCTATTGATCAATATATTGACAGTCAATGTTAGAAAATAAAATGTGTAGATTTTTCAGCGGTTCACGATCGCCACCGCCTTCGTATTTCACCATAAGAGCCCACATCTACGGAAAAACCCCTTACCTAACCTTAAAAAAATGTACCTGTTTATATGTAAACAAGGATGACACAAATGAAATACCTAAAAGAAATGAAGTGAAACGAAATGAAAACTATTCACTAAAAATAATCTTAGGTATATTAGATGTTGTCCCCCTACCTTGCTGGTTCATTATGTGAATTTGATCACATCTGTAAATTAATTTAAAGATGAAAAAAAAGATAGAAAAGAAATGGAAAGAATACAAATTAAGATCTCAGATCAACTAGAATATCAGATGGCGCACGGCGTTTGATTTAGGTGAAGCCAAGAACCATCCAAAAACTACGCTACTGTCGTATATGTACACAACACTCACACATTGACGCAAAAAAACTACGCTACTCGCTTCGTCAGTACTAACCTGGACGTCACGCTGAGAACATACAAAAAAATTCTGGAACGATGCCGTCATGTGCTGTGAAACACTGCACTAACTACACGAAAGTGAAAAAGAAATCCGATGGAATAACTTTCCATGTGTAAGTATTGTTAATAACATCTCATTATATAGTAAACAGCATTGTTTTAGGTTATAATTTCGGATACCTATATTTACATAGTGTTTTTTTTTTATTTTATTGGCAACTGGATACAAAGTCCATAATGCCATTTTAGGACTTGACAATGACATTACATGAATTTGTGGAATGTCGTGCAGTGTTGTCATAATCGCATTTTTTTCTCCAAAATATTATTTTAAATCCTAAGACTTTTTAGGTTCCCAATTAAGATTGAAAAAGCGACATTAAAAGAATGGGTGGTTGCCATACAAAAAAGTCGAAATGATCAAAAATGGCAACCATCAAAAAGAGATGTTGTCTTTTCAGACCATTTTAATGAAAGAGACTTTTACCTGACCAAGCTTGGCCTTCGCCGTCTGAAAAGGACTGCGTATCTCACCAGGGTAAGTTTTAATTTTTTACCAACGAAAAGTTGTTTTCAATTCAACGCGTATAATTTTTTTTTTCTGATTACGTATTATGGTTCCATACTCAAGGGGTGCTACCAGAACCCTAATACTAAGTCTACTATATTGCCTTCCGTTGAATAATTTAAAAAATCTTTATTTCAAAACTGTCGTCCAGTTTAGGTATGATGATGATTTTTTGGCAATTGATATTTGGCAAACATTTGATTAATTAACCTGGGAACTATTACATGAATTCAGTGGAATGCGGATACATACGTTGAAAACTACAATACTCAGGGTAATTTTTTTTTTCATGGCAACACTTCCACAGCACACATGTAACAAGAAGTGGCTTCACTTAGATCATACGCCGTGCGCCATCTGATATTCTAGTTGATCTGAGATTAAGATGCGTAATTCAAACGAGGAGAAGAAGTTGGGGTCAATAATCACTCTTAGAAACCTTAGCCGGAACGAAATGGGAGGAAATGGGAGAGGAAAGTAGATGTGGCGGTCCGAAATCAGGCACAAACTCATTTCAATTTAGTTTATTTAGAAACATAAAAATTGTTAGTGCAGGTTCATTCATTAAGCCCACGTGCAGAAGATACGGAGTTGAATTTTTTTAACGCTGTGCTTAACTCAAAGTTAAAATTCTATAAATGTCATGATAATATAGTGTTAACTCAAGGTTAGTATATAACTCTTGGTGGCGCAACGAATTTTTCACTTCTCTGATGAGCTAACACGGATTTAAAAAGATACCCGAGCTTCTGCAAGTGCATTTCTTACAAGATCAATACATTTTTTTTTTCAAAAACTTAAGTCCATACTTGTCCTTATCCCCGTCGCCAGTCCTCTTCATCCTTTGCTCCAACATATCCTGAGAGATCTCCCTCAAATCATACGCCAAGCCAAGTCTAGCACAGAAATCAATGAAGCTAGTCGAAAAGTTGAAATAACTGCCAAGTTCTCCCGCTTTATAATCATAGGGGAAAGCGTGATGGTAGTTATGGAATCCTTCGCCGAACGTGGTCAAAGTTGTGACGATATTCTGACTTGCCAATATGTTCTTGTCATATGGTCTTGAGCCAAACATATGAGCTATGCTGTTGATACTGAATGTGCCGTTCAAGTTGAGCATGTAACGGAACATGTTGGCGTGGTACGCGATGGAAAACGTTTCATTCCAAAAGTACATGGGCAGAGCAGTCGGTATGATGAAGCATAGAAGAGCAATTAGCCAATCTCTGTGCCTGAAAAAAAAAGAAAAAGAAAATTGTTAGATAAAAACATGTTCTTTTGAATCCACTTAATAATTTTACTGATAGAGCAATTTGAAAAGTATGGCTAAACTAGCTGCGCCCTGTGGCGTTAAGCGGTCATTACATTTTCCAATATAACAGGGCTCACTAAAGAAAAATTTAAATCACATGTAAGAACTACATTAATGAAAAGAGGGTATTACAAGGTTAAGACTTATTTAGAAGACAAAGATGTCTGGAGCCTTCCACTTCCGCAAAGTAGCCACTAGTATGTATAGATATTACCTAGTTGTAAGCCAAAATTTGTGAGACGGTAATTTATTTATTCTTTGAAAAAATAGTGCTCATCAGTTTCTTGCCTGTTCTTCTGAGTAGAGGCTCTTTATCCGAACAAGGCGATCGAGTCTATTTAAAAAACTTTGACGTTCATAAGTGTATCTTTGATACGCAAATTGAATAAAAACATTTTGACTTTGACTTTGATAAGCAATGTCTTTGCTAGGTGCTAAATTTGGATGGTGTAACAGCAGTTAGACAGATACCAAGCCAATCTAGTGCTATCGCACGGGTACTACCACGCTAAGTCACATTAACTTAGCATACTGCAAATTGGACAATGTAATAGCAGCTTTAACCGCGGTTAAAGAGTGGCCTATTTATTAATTCAGTTTTATAGTTCCCCCCAAATTTCGTCTCAATCCATCCATCCGTTTGAGCGTGAAGAAGTAACCAACAAACACAAACTTTCTCCTAGAAACAATAGCGGTCCCTCGGGAACCGGTATTTTTTTCGGGATAAAAAGTATCCTATATCCTGTTCTGTACTCTTGACAATGTCTTTGCAAAATTTCATGATTATCGGTTGATTAGATAAGGCTTGAAATCGTAACAAACAAATCATTAAGCTCACCGTCGCTTTTAAAACATGGATTAAAAAAAGTTAGGATTAGAATGTCTGGCTGCGTCATAAACGGTAGAAGAATGAGTAATCAATAGCTTGCTTACTTCTTCTGGAACATGACTATAGGGTTGGCGAAGATATCGTCCAGATCAACCAGTCTCCCTCGTTTCTTGACTTCAGGGTGTCTGTTGACGCACACCCATCCTATGTGCGAGTACACGAAGCCTCGCGTCGCGTTGTATGGATCAGCGTCTGTGTCCGTGTATTTGTGGTGCAGCCTGATGTCATAAAAACAAAATCGATAACATTGCATTGAACGTCGCTTGCCTTGTTTGTGGTTCAGTTATTAGACAAATGGTAAATTACGGTTCAAACACAAACAATTATAAACTAGGGATGGTTACTACGGTTCGTCAATATCGGTTTAAAATGGCTAACAGGTAGAAATCAGACGAAATTCAGACTTAGTGCGCAACTAGTATTAAGACTCCTTCGAACTTCGGACCGATATTTTTTCGGATTTAGATCGGAGAAGTGTGGAAATGACCTAAAGTACCTAACGCAAGGTGGGGCACCTGCCCCACCCTGGTATCTAACTCGAAGCTCAAAATTTAGGTTACTCAAGTAGAAAAAGTAAGTACAATACTTCTGCTCAACCCCTAAAAAATTCTGCACTTTTCCCCACCCCCAACAAAAGTCTGGGTAACGCCCATGAACCCCGGGCCTAGTCGGCTTGAGTCTGCCACTTACCTGTGGTCTCTGACCCACATGAAGATGGTGTGCTGGCCGGCGAGGCAGTGACAGATCATCAAAAACATCTGCAGCGGGTAAGTGGCCTTGTACGAGCGATGCGACCAGAGGCGATGTGCGCCGGCGCACGCGGATACCACGCTCAGATAGAATGTTATACTGGCTAAATTAACAAAAAATTAATTAATTAATTTAAAAATATTGAAAAAATCAGATTTATATTTTTGTACATACCGGTTGATTTTCTTTACTGCCTCGAATAACTAAGGTATAATAGATAAACGGAGTAGAAGAAAATGACATAGAATTTATTAATAAAAATTGAACTATTTAAAAGATTTGAATTTATAGATTATTGAAATGGAAATAATATCTACAATAGATATTTTTGATCGATTATCAAAAATATCTACGTTAAAATCATACTCATTAGATGTTTTGCGCTGTCGGACGCTTTGCTACTTAGACTTTTTGATCAGGAGCGCGCAACACCCTTTTTTACAGAAATATTTATAGGTTTCCATAGGTGGTCAACAAGCTAACGGGCCGCCTGATGATAAACGGTCACTGTTGCCTATAGATACCTGCAATACCAGGGGCATCACTAATACGTGCACGCTACTTAATGCGCGGAACTTTAGATGAATTTGTAGCGCGATACTATTCTTTGAAGTGGGCTAATATGAAGGTACTCGCCGCAGTCCCCACACGTGCTGTCAGTGCTTTTGGTATCATTTAGCAGCGCACGAGTTGTTCGCGTATCTGAGTAGCTCTCTACTAAACAAATATACTCGTGTAAGTATGGTTTTTACCTACTCCACTTACACAACATACCATATATTCTAGAGCCTGTAAATAAAATCAACCGGTAAATTTTAGATTTAGATTCAAGAGCTAAATTATTAATATCATTATCATCATCACATTTTAGTAAGAAGCTTCAGTCGTTCAGAACAGTGAGCTCAGTCAATTCTCTACAGTCTATTCCCACGCAAAATACTTATTTTCTTTCTAACTAAAACTTACTGAAAGCTACCGTAGCCCAAGATGCTTGCGTTGCCAACAAATACAGTCCATAAAACGACGCGATGTACTTGTAAGTGAACACGACGACACGGGACCAAGTTATCTCGTACGTCCGCGGCCCAGCCTGCGGCGCCACTAGCTTCTCCAGAGGCTCGTCCGCGATGTCTGGAGTGACGTGGAACTTTGGGTTGGGAGCCATTTTGGATTGCCTGCAAAATCAAAGATGGCGGCCAAATGCTAGACGATAAACGAATAATCATACTACTCAAACATATTTTTTTTATTACTTAATAGGCTTGCGTTTGGCCGCCAACATGCCTGATGACAAGCAGTGATGCGGCCTACGATGGAGCACGCTTGCCTAGAAGAAACCGATTCACTCGAGACTTGAAGACACCCAGATTATAAGTGTCAGGGAACACACACTCTGGCAGAGTATTCCACACTCTAGCGGTCCGTATGAGAAATGAGGAACCAAAGCGTTTTTTACCCGATTGAGCAAGAAGGAGGGATATGTTTTTCGAGTGTGTGTATGTGTGTATGTTTGTGGGTATGTATGAGGTTTCTTTGGCACGCCCTACAGCCTAAACAGCTTGATGTATTTCGACATGTGAGGTGTCATTTGAATCGTCTTGATAGTGGAAGTGACATAGGGTACAACATTTTGCAGTCGGGTTTTTGTTTTTCTACTAATAATGTTACTTGTGATACTTTTTGAATACAAATGTCACGTAATGTTATTGCCAACTTGTCCAATCAGCAGTGTTACAAAAACCCTGTTGAATCCGTGAGGTGCGCATTCAGTATCGGCTGGAGGATGCAATTATGCTAGTATAAATTAAATATTGACTACAAAAATTTTGAACACATATCGCGCTCCGCTCTCATAAAAGCGTGAACGCAGCCATTAATCGCGTCGGTTATATTTGTGAACTATTCACGTCGTGGCGCTACTTTCTTAGAATAAAAGCCACCAACACGTGATACAGATTTGTGAACATTTTTATCACATTATTTTTTTTTGTTGCGTTCCTAAACTTGTCATAACTTTTGCTATTTTTAACGTGCATTTTTTAGGTATTTTCGCATGAATACATATAAGTGTGTGTACATGCCTTTTAATTATACAACAGGGTTTTAGTAACATGCTGTATTTTATAGTGCAAATGGCAATTAACATATATCGTCACGCCTTTCCCCTGAGGGGGCTGGCAGAGGTGTAATTCAACATCCACACTTCGCCGGACGATATTCAGTCCCAAATGTGACAGGGGGCGAGCCTGTCGCCATACACCGGGCTCCATTCATGTAGCAGATGACATAATACGCACATATGTTCACACAATGAACGAATTGGTGCGTGCCGTCGACTGGGTTCGAACCCACTCCCTCTGGCTTGAGAGGCAGGCCGTCTCCAACTAAGCTGTCATCGCTAAACCACTAAGACAAATAGCACGTTGTACAATGTTTTTCCTACTTCTTACTTTACCTTACAACTTACTCCTATTATGCTAAAGTCAAAGTCAAAGTCAAAATGTTTTTATTCAATTTAGGTATCAAAGATACACTTATGAACGTCAAAGTTATTTAAATAGACTCGACTGCCTTGTTCGGACAAAAAGCCTCTACTCAGAAGAACAGGCAAGAAACTGAGGGGCATTATTTTTTCAAATAATAAATAAATTTCCTAATATCCTACTTATGTTACTCCTCTACATGTCGCATTTCTTCATCGAATCTCTTGAAATCTTGTAGGTTTATCTGTAGACGTATCGAACCTGGAGGGCTATTCCTACACGTGAGATGAGATGAGATTTTATCTTGGTCACTCTCACACCTATGACTATTCAAACGAGAGCAACAAGGACGAAAAAAGGTGAGATGAGAATTTCAAATCTCCGAATAGGGCGCCTGCTCACAAAATTTCACGAAAATCGGTTGTGGAATGTGATTCCTGCGCGTGAGATGAGATGAGATTTTTTCTTGGTCGCTCTCACACCTATGACGTTTCAAACGAGAGCAACAAGGACGAAAAAAGGTGAGATGAAAATCTCAAATCTCCGAATAGGGCCACTGTAGAGGAAGCCAAAGATCCGGACATTTTCTATACTCCTGGCAAGCTATACGTAAAATTTAATTATTATATTATCGGTTAAATAGTTAAGGCGTGAAAGCGTAACAAACATACGAAGTTATTCCGTACTAGCTGCGCCCTGCGGTGTCACCCGCGGCTAAAAAGTATCCTATGTGCTATTCTAGACTATAATCTATCTCTGTTCCAAATTTCATCCAGATCTGTTCAGCCGTTCTGGCGTGAAAGAGTAACAAACATCCATCCATCCATTCTTACAAACTTTCGCGTTTAAAATATTAGTAGAAAGTAGGATTTTCATAACGTTAGCTCTGCTTGAGAAGTTGAAGAAATCACTATGCTTCATAAACAAATAGATACAAAAATATTAAATTTTAATATTATTTATTTTAATCATACCACACTTAATATAACCTAGTTATATGGTGATGATAGCGTAGTTGGAGAAGGCCCGCCTCTCAAGCCAGAGGGAGCGGGTTCAAACCCAGCCGACAGCACGCACCAATTTGCTCATTGTATGAGCATATGTACGAGTATGTGCGTATTGTATGTCATCTGCTGCATGACTGGAGCCCGGTGTATGGCGGCAGGCTCGCCCCCTGTCACATTTGGGACTGGATATCTTCCAGCGAAGCGTGGGTGTTGTATTACACCTCTCCCAGCCCCCTCGGGGGAAAGGCGTGACGATAAGTATGTTACTACACAAAAAATGTAAAGCCTACAGTTGGCAGCCGTTTATTAGTTTAAGATTTTTACATGTTTTATAAAAGTTATTTTTAGTTTAGTATAATTTTGTAAATGTATATACAGGTGAGTGTTAGGAACTGGTGTTCCGTTCCAATTTGAAATTGTACAGGCCCCGTATTCTGAAGCGTGAGATGTTATCTTGGTCACTTTTGCTCCTATGACTTTTCAAACGAGAGAGACAATAACAAAAAATAAATCGTCATAAACATATCGCCACGCCTTTCCCCAGAGGGGGCTGGTAGAGGTGTAACACAACACCCACACTTCGCCGGACGATATTCAGTTCAGTAAAAATTAATCGGCTTGTAAGAATATACCTTTAGAAACTACTATCAAAATTCCGTAAAGATCAGATAAACCATACTCAAGCAATACATCCATACCAATATTATAAAATCGAAGGAACTCTGTCTATCTGCTTGTAGCCTTTTCACGGGTAAACGGCTGGACGGATCTTGATGAAATTCGATAATTAGTTACAGTAAATCACGAGAAAGGTTTTTGGATACTATTTTCTGAAGAAACGCGAACGAAGTCGCGGGTAACAGCTAGTATACCTATAATACAAATGGCAGATTGTCCCAGTAAATTCTGAGACCTCACTTCACTTGGTCAATATGATACTAAAATACAAAAGAAAGGTCCAAAGGAATGGCGGCGGCCGATTTCGAGCGATTTGGACCTAACTTCACGTCGCTTGTTTTTTGTGGAATGAGGTAGTATAATTAACTATAATGAACAGATGTTTGCTCGTGAATATTATGGTATAATAATATACTCCGCCAATTTGTAACAAATTAGTAGTTGGTAACAAATTACTACCCAGTAATTTGTAACAAATTAGTATCTAGTAACAAATTACCACCTAGTAATTTGTAATAAATTGGTAGTTAGTAACACATTACCACCTAGTAATTTGTAACAAATTGGTAGTTAGTAACACATTACTACCCAGTAATTTGTAACAAATAGTATTTAGTAACAAATTACCACCTAGTAATTTGTAACAAATTAGTAGTTAGTAACAAATTACCACCTAGTAATTTGTAACAAATTAGTAGTTGGTAACAAATTGCTACCTAGTATTTTGTAACAAATAAGTAGTTCGTAACAAATTACCACCTAGTAATTTGATTTTACCTAGTAATTTGTTGAGGTTATTAATTTATCTATAGCAGTTTATTAAAATATAGTTTGCTTATGGGAATGTGTCAGTGCGTGTAGCGTTAAGAGTATTGACACAAACTAATTAGTTTTTCAATACTTTGTCTTTTTAAAAGAAATATTTTTAACGAAATTAATAAAAATAGGTAAACTTACGTCTGCGTTTAAAAAACACTATTGCCGAATAACAGCGGAACTGCGAAAAGTATTTAAATTTATATGTTCTGGTTCTTACATAATTATTTAAAAACACATAATTATAATTGCTAACTTGGGCATCCATAGTTATTTTATTGAACTACTCGTATCAAGTATAGTTCAATGAAATAACTATGGATGCCCAGTTTCGCCTGATTTTTTGGAATAGAATAATAATAGAATAGAATAAAAATATTATAAATGCGTTTGTTTGTTTGTTTGTAACGCTTTCACGCCCTAACTAAGCAACCGATCATCTTGAAATTTTGCATACATGTTGTCTGGGGTACAGAAAAAGACATAGGGTACTTTTTATCCCGAAAACAAAAGATTCCTGTGGGACCGCGAGTGATACCGCGGGGCGCAGCTAGTAGAATAATTAAAGGAAAATAAAAATAATGACTAGTGGCTCTGTCAGCTGTAGACGTCGCAGCCGACGTATCCTCGTCAGCAGGTCGCATTTCAGATTTTAGAAATTTGTTAGCCTAGTCAGATTTTGGAAATTTTTCGAAATTGTACAGACACGATATAGGTATATACCTATATATGTTACGGGTAAAGCTAAAATACGAAATAAACCTAGGTTAATCCGGGTAAACTTAGTATTACCCAATTCAGTTAGGTAGAGTTCGAATACTGTCAAAAACTATCCTACTAATATTATAAACGCGAAAGCTTGTAAGAATGGATGGATGGATGGATGGTTTGTTACTCTTTCACACCAGAACGGCTAAACAGATCTGGATGAAATTTGGCACAGAGATAGATTATAGTCTAGAATAACACATAGGATACTTTTTAACCGCGGGTGAAACCGCGGGGCGCAGCTAGTTTGTCATAATTCTAGCTTACCTATCAGATTACTTACTTCATCATGCTATCCTTAATTTTTTCTAACATTAACATTTCAACGGTGGGTAGACCTAAGTGTACAAGGGTAAACTGCGAATTCATTTTTTTTCCTGTTTTCGAACTTTAATCAACAGAATTGGGCAATTTTAAGTTAACTCGGATAAACCTAGGTTTACTTCGTAGAATACGAACCTTTACCCGTAACATATACAAATCATAAAACAATAAATAACATTGTGAAAAGAAATACAAAAAACCTGGTTGCAAAATGTTGTACCCTATATCACTTTCACTATCAAGACGATTCAAATGACACCTCACATGTCGAAATATATCAAGCTGTTTAGGCTGCAGGCCGTGCCAAAGAAACCTCATACACTCGAGAAACGTAACCCTCCTTCTTGCGCAGTCGGGTAAACACACACACACACACTTAGTGCAAGTGGGCATTAACTTCTTGCGCATCGGATAAAACAACATTTATACTAAAAAAAATTCTTTATCTGATAAACAAACTCACAAATGATTTCGCAGTAATTTATATTTTTGGTCATAATGTTAATAGAAAGCCTGTATAATTGTTTTTTACCTCAACTTATCATAATCAATATTCACAGTCATTAATCTATTGACCTCCTAACAAAGTAGTTTTGCATTTAGTGATTTTATTTTATTTTGATTTAGAACTATCCTATGTGCTGAAGGTGCATTTACACAGGCAATTATAATTGCTCAATATTTGTCGATTTTGACGTGACAAAATCAAATCAAATCAAATCAAATCAAATTTCTTTATTTAGCGAATAGTACATAGGCAAGTTGTATACGCTGGGGGCCCCAAACTCGGCGCAGCCGGTATCTTGGGGTCCGATCAAAGCATTACCAAATTAGAGTGGTCGCGCGTTTATACATAGTATTAAAATTGCTAACATTACATTTTAATTAAAATAAACTAAATTAAATTTAAAAATAAATAAAATAAAAATAGACAAAAATATGCATATTACAAAAATTAAATTCATAATCAAAATTAAAGTTAAATCGGACAAGAGGAGAAATAATATTATCATAATCATAACATAAAATTAATTGAAATGGATTGACGTGACAAAATACTTTTGCACTTATCTAATCATTCTTTAACAAATAAGCATGTATCTTGTATTATAGATTAATTTAAAAGCTAATGATGTAGAAAACCTTCATATGCAAAGGGATCTTTTATTTGTTTTGTCTATTAATTAATTAAATTAGTCAAAAGTGACCCCTTACAAATGCGGATATTTTTCATAGCTCTATTTTCTCTTGAAGAAGTTTAAAAAAAAAACAAGAAAATAAGGAAGAAGATATAAAGTTCAGCCAATTTCATCACAATCTGGAGAATACTTTCCAATAAATAAGACAAGTGCGTTTGTACGGAAAATTCAGAGCGTCGCAAAACCCTTAAGCAGTTTATGTTCAGTAACAAACGTCATTGGCAAAATCTTGTGCAACAACATATTTGAGCGATCCTAGTCCAAGAAACTTAGCAATATTTTCACACGCGAGCAATGTAACTAAAGAACTATCGCTCGGTGAACAACGTTTTTTTCTATTGCAGCTACGACTCGTACCGCTTTTGTTAAGATAAGTGAAAAGCAATATAGAACAAAAGCAGCAATGTTAACGCGTCGCCGTGCTAGCGTCCCTGTCATCCGCCCGTTTACGCTCCGATTCGGCTTCCGCGAAAGCGAGACATAGTTGACCGCGGAATGAATAAATGCAAGCGAAATAGGATTCAAAATTTGCCTAAAAATTGTACACCCACAAGATATTCGGCAATCGGTATTGCCGAATATATGGAGCCATTATAAACAATATTGCCAAAACAATTGCCGCTATTTATTGAAATAAAACTCCAGGTTGCTCCACTAATAGCTTCAGCAATATTGCTATCAAAAAAAATGCCCGTGTAAACGCACCCATACATACTTAATAGAAAGAAAAGTTAAATGTTAAAAGAAAATAAATCCAGCCATGATTAAAAAAACGAGGTCTAACATTCAACAAACACTTAATGACGACATCATCATCCGTCTCTCTTGAACTTGTTGTAAATGACTTATTTTGGTCTTGCTTAAGCATCGATTGACGTCACTACGTGTTTCTGAATGCTATACCTGAATATTGTACCATAGCCCACGCTAAATAGCAAAACAGACTTCATATAGGACTGTCGATATAATGGCAGGTTTATTTCAGGTTTCTATAAAATAAGATAAAAAAAAAACAAAACTTTTTATCAAAATATAATTTAATACTAATAAGTAATCAACTTATTTTTATTTTTTATATAACAGAAACTGATAATACCTGCGAAACGAAAACGTCTTTCTAATTTGAGACAAAATTTTGTACATAATTTAATTTATTCTAAAATTTGATTATAATATTCTTAATATTAATTTTCTATTACGATAAACCTTGAAAACAGAAAATAAAAAAACAAAAGTGTGAAGCAAAACTATTATTTATCGAATCGAAATAAAAAAGGAAGAAGCGGTACGAGTCTAATTTCTGGTACATGGCACGTGGACCACATACAACAACAAGCAAACAGACACTACACAGCTCCGTTGACAATATTATGTTACGTGTATCAATAACAAAGATAGAGAGACGTACAAGAGACTGTAGCGAGAATGAGACAACAAAAATGATTACTGTTGCGACTTGCTGCGTTTATTTGTGATTACGGCGAGTTGTGAGCATGCACCTAATTTATGCAGCCCATGATTAGGTTTGCGTACCGTTTCTCCCTTGAATTTGATCGAAATCATTACTTGAAAACTGTACATAGGTTCTAACTCTCTCATACCTCTCTCATTCATTCCATCGTTCACTCCATCCTTCATACACTCATTCACCCACTCACGCTCCCCCACAAATCCCTCCCATCCCCAGTCCTCAGCATCCTCCTTCCCACCACCTCATCCGACACCCACCTCCTATCATAAACCAAGCCCAACCAAGCACAGAAATCTATAAAACCAGTCGTAAAATTCAAGACATTATTCCCAAGCTCTCCCGTTCTGTAATCCTGGGGGAAAACGTGGTGGTAGTTGTGGAATCCTTCGCCCAACGTCGCGAGGGTAACTGGTATGCTCTGTGTGGGTGAAATGTCTTTATCGTAAGGCTTGCATCCCCACATGTGAGCGGCGCTGTTGACCAGGAACGTCGCGTTTAAGCCACAGATGTATCGTAGCATGTTGGTATGGAAGGCGGATGTAAGAGTCTCGTTCCAGAAGATAATGGGAATGGCGGTTGGTAGGACGAAGGCCATGAAGAGGATGAACCAGAGCTCGTTTCTGGAAATAAAATAAATTAAAATAAATATACAGGACGATTCTGCACACATGATGTCATGTCACGGTGATGACACGCGGTCATCTGACCACAAACTAAGCAAAGCTTGTACCATGGCTGCTAGAGACTGATTAATATACATACATATATAATATTTTTAAATACTTGAATAGATAATAACACCCGGACATAGAACAAACACAAATGTTCTTCACATTAATGTTTGCCCTAGGTGGGAATCGAACTCACGCCTCCAAGCTCAGATAGCAGGTTCAATAACAATTTAGCCACCGAGGCAGTCAATATAATTGAATAATTTTAGTCAAGAAGCGAGTGAGTACATGTCAGTTTGGGGGAGGAGGAGTGAGTGAACCCACACACTTCCTACCTCCTCAAAAACGTAGTAATCAAATCTAAAGGAGTCAACCTACCTACACACCAAAATCTGTGGTCACCAAAGTCATGACATGACGTCATGACATGACGGGAACGGCTTGATTTCTTTTGAAATATGGCCGCTGACATCAAGAAACATAGACGCCGACTTTATATCGGTGGCTGCTAGCAACTTTGGTGTGTAGACTCTCTTAGATCGAAAGTTCAGATTGATAGATAGATATGAGTAGATGTTTGTTACTCAATCACGCCAGAACGGCTGAACGAATCTGGATGAAAGGCACAGAGATAGATAAAACAGATATCAGAAGGTATTTTATCACTTTTGTGTTAAATACCTACATAACTTTAAGCTATTTCTTAGGAGACTCTTATTTAGGAGGCGATTATTTCGCTAGAAGTTTAAAGCTAGTTAAGCATGGACTCAGGCAATCCTTATAATCACTGCAAAAGGCTACTAGTATTTACCCGACTGCGCAAGAACGAAGGTTATGTTTTTCGAGTGCATGTATGTATGTATGTATGAGGTTTCTTTGGCACGCCCTACAGTCTAAACAGCTTGATGTATTTCGACATGTGAGATGTCATTTGAATCATTTTGATGGTGAAAGTGACATAGGGCACAACATTTTGCAGTCGGGTTTTTTGTTTTTCTTCTAATAATGTTACTTGTTTAAGTTTTTGGTTTAGATACATACCGCTTCTGAAACATGATGACAGGGTTCCCATAAATGTCTGACAGATCGATCAATCTGCCCCTCTTCTTAACTTCCGGGTGCTTCTTCACCAGCAGCCAGCCGATGTGCGAGTAGAAGAAGCCGCGAGTGGCATTATGGGGGTCGGCGTCCGTGTCGCTGTACTTATGATGGAGCCTGTAACAGTTCATTATAGGTAGGCTAAGAAATTATTTTGAGTGAACGCAATTTGAGTGAGCTCAATGTAAGCCAGAGGTTGTCCACCATATGCCTCAAGATGATTTTGCAGTACTTTGGGCATAGCATATCGTCACGCCTTTCCCCCGAGGAGGCCAGCAGAGGTGTAATACCACACCCACACTTCGCCGGATGATATTCAGTCCCAAATGTGACAGGGGGCGAGCCTGTCGCCATACACCGGGCTCCAGTCATGTAGCAGATGACATACAATACGCACATATGCTCACACTATGAACAAATTGGTGCGTGCTGTCAGCTGGGTCAGAACTCGCTCCCTCTGGCTCGTACTTCCTTTATACATCGCTCATACTTACTTTACTATACTTTGGGCACATTGAAACTAGAATACTAGAAAACCGGCGACGATGTGGAAAAACTCATAATACTAGTAACAGGGGAAGTGGAAGGAAAAAGAAGTAGAGGTCGAAGCCCAAAACGCTGTCGGAACAAGTCTCTAAGCAGCTTGACACCTAAATTTGTAACGTCATTCATGAGGTAACCTATCACGTATCACGTAAAACTGTCGGTCGGGATCATCACGACGCTCAGCAGTAAGCTTTCTTCCTCCTGGAAGGAATAATTATTGTACGGCTACAGTAGCGCGCGTTAATGCGTGTCGCGTTGTCGCGCTAAAATCATCGCCTGATGTTTAGCGACGTTGTGGTCTAAGATGGAGCACGACTACCTATAAGTACTTATTTACTCTAGCCTTGAAGTTTTGTAGAGTGAAGAAGTACAAAGACAGCAGTTGAGTGAGGCGCTACAAGTGCGCTACTGCTCAGACCCGTCTCCGGAATGGTTACACCGGACTACATCCCGAAACACGACTAGGTCATTTCACGGCATGGCTTCGAGTGACGAACTGACACGGCATTTCAATTTAGCACTTCTAAAATACTTTTAAAAAGCATAACCGCATAACTTCGTCATTTGAAAACTGATTTGGAAAATAAACTTTTTTATTAGATAACATTATTTACAAAATGGTCCCAATTTCTGATAACGAGAACTCGGTTTATTTTATTAAATGTTTTATTACAAAGGCTTACTAACAAAATGGTCTGAATTTTTTTCAAAGTCCAGTTCCGATACCGAGAATTCGGTTTACTTAATCTAATAGATTTTTGAATAGCTGCAGTAAGTCACCTGTGGTCTCGGACCCAGTGCACGATAGAATGCTGGTTGGCCAGCGAGTGGCAGAGCATCAGGAAAATCTGGAGCGGCAGCCTAGCCTTGTACGTCTTGTGGCACCACAGCCTGTGGACGCCAGCCGTTATGCCCAGCGCGTTCAGGACGTACATCGCAATTGCTGTAAAAACAGACAGAATAAAAAAAAATGTTTAAACAATTTTAATTTTTTTCTTCGGAAGTGTAAATCTGAAAAAGAAAGTGATGACAGCCTAGTCGGAGAAGACTCGCCTTTCAAGCCAGCGAGAGACAGCGCGTTCGGACTTAGCGGACGGCACGCACCAATTTGTTCATTGCATGAACATATGTGCATATTTAATGTCATCTGCTACGCAACTGGAGACTGGTGTATGACGACAGGCTGGCCCCTGACACATTTGGGACTGAATATCGTTAGGCGAAGTGCAGGTGCTGCCCTTATCTTTCGGGGAAAAGGCACAACGATATGTAAATGATAAGTACATAACTAATGATGATCCGGACAGAAACCCAGACAGACATACGAAAGCATTTTTGTCGGAGCTGAAGCAGTGACGCTTCTCTCGCTAACGCTCGCTCGGTCGATAAATCTTGTATAGCGTCGAAATACTTAGTTATACAGTGTTTTGTATTCTTCGAACAAGTATAAATTTAAAATGTAAAAAAAACCCCGACACTGATTTTCATCAAATATAGCTAAGGACACTCCCGACTAATTCACCTTTCAAACAAAACATACATTTCAAACATAACAACAAACAACAAAACTGTTAAAGAAGCTCTCCAAAATATGTCCTACGAAGATAAAAAAAAAAAAAAAGTCGGGACACTTCCACACACGGTCGCCTGACCCCAAACTAAGCAAAGCTTGTACTATGGCTGCCAGAGACTGATAAACATACTTAGATATTTTTAAAAACATACTTAAATACATATTGACACCTAGACATAGAACAAACACAAATGTTCATCACATAAATGTTTGTCCTAGGTGGGAATCGAACCCACGCCCCCAAGCTCAGAAGGCAGGTTCACTACCAACTGAGCCACCGAGGCAGTCAGAAGATATAGAGAAGTTGTTATTTGTTTGTGTTTAATTTGTATGTTTAATTTTAAATTTACAGTAAGTTTATTTCATAGTTTAAAATTAATTAGAACTTTATTGAATTAGAATATTATGTGAGTATGCAATGATTATTTTAAGTTAAGTTTTTGCCGTATTTATCGCCTGACAAACAGGACTACCTAATTCAGGCAAAATTCTTTTATTTTTCCTAAAATATGTTTGTATCTGATAGTTTTTATCTTTACCATGTAGTTTTTGAAATAAAAAAATATTTATTTATTTATATAGTAAAATCAAAATCGGTTCATCCGCTTGAGAGCTAAGATGCCACATACACACACACTCACACACACGTCACACTTATAACACCCCGTCATTTTTGCGTCGGGGGTTAAAAAGAAAGAAAAAGACAGAACATTGCATAACCATTCCAAAGCTATACGAATTTGTTTATCATCGGTACTATAATTAAGAACCCAGCGACCACTTTAGACTAACTTCGCATTGGCTTAAGGTATTCTATAGCCATTTCTTCTAGAAGAAGAAGACGAGCGAAGAGAGCGAGTAATGATACTGACGAGCCTCTAAAGTTATCTACAGAGTGACAAAGTGCAATTTCAATTTTTTTTATAACTTTTGCACTTTTCATATTTCATCGCGGCCCTCTTAAGTTATCCTCAAACAAACATACAAACAAACAAATGGTTAGTTATCTCATATAGATAGAGACCTTTGCTACGCGCGTCCAAACAATTTAAAGAAAAAAGAATTCTTGGTAAACAAAATTATCTTAATAAATTATTTGTCCGTCTGTCCGTCTGTCTTTGAAGGACAGGCAATCAGACGAAGGGACGGACAGAGGGCGTAAGCTTAATAATATGGTTCCGTTTACAACGTTAGGGTACGGAACCCCAAAAATGTTTCCGACGCGCGGCCAGCCGCCTGCAAGCCGCGTGGTGGCCGCGCCTGTGTGAAGACTCCCATACATTTCAATGAAATACAACTGGCCGCTCTGTCAGCCGCCGCGCCAGGCCGCCTCTGTGTGTTTGACGCTTTACGGACTTCAGCAAGTAACATTATTAAAAGAAAAACAAAAAACCTGGCTGCAAGATAATGTATACTATGTCACTTTCACTATCAAGACGATTCAAATGACACCTCACATGTCGAAATACATCAAGCTGTTTAGGCTGCAGGCCGTGCCAAAGAAACCTCATACATACATACACTCGAAGAACATAACCCTCTTTCTTGCGCAGTCGGGTAGAAATAAGAAAGTTTTAGGAATAATATCTGCTAATTTTATCCTAATTAAAAAAAATAAACAAATCTCTAAAAAATCAGGTTTCTTGGAGCGTGGTATTCCAAAATCAACTTACCAAATCCTACAGTGTGCCACTTGGTTGACGTAAAGCACAAATACAGCCCGTAGAGAGCTGCTAAGTGGTAATAAGTGAACACCACCACGTTTAGCCAGACTATTTCAAACTTTCGCGGCTCAGCCTGTGGCGCTACAAGCTTTATCAATGTTTCTTCTTCTCTTATAAAAATTTCGTCGGTTGAGGAGTTCGGAGCCATTTTTGGTTTCTGAAAAAAAAACATTGAAACGTCACTAAGACGTCTACACTTTTTTTCCTTTGGGCTTTGCGCGCAATTAACACTTCTACACTAAAATTATAAGGAGGAAAGATTTGTAACAAATGAACTCGAAAACTGCTGGAGGGCTTTTTTTTTTTATTTTTTATGTAGAATAGGTCGGCGTTTGACCACCAACTCGCCTGATGTTAAGCGACGATGTGGTCTAAGATGAAACACGACGACCCATAAGGTACTTATTCACTCTAGCCTTAAAGTTTTGTAGAGTGAAGAAGTACAAAGACGGCAGTTGAGTGAGGCGCTACAAGTGTGCTACTGCTCAGACCTGTCTTCGGAACGGTTACACCGGACTACATCCCGAAACACGACTAGGTCATTTCACGGCATGGCGTGGTCCGGTGGGTGGTAACTAGCCACGGCCGAAGCCTCCCACCAGAATTTGCTACCCGGTTAGCACTACCCGGGGACCACGTGTAGGGAATCAGAATAGAGTACACTCCTACGGACGTGGGTAGCTCAGCCCCCAAAATATATTTGAACTATATTTTGGGTATATTTGAACTCAGTTTAGGAATTTAATTTTATAATAAAATCCCTGACTCTATTACTGTACTAAAATTGACATACCTACTGAATTTCATAAAAAACTATTCATGGACAAGAGTTACTATAAATTAGCAGATGCTAATGATGACAAAAAATATTTATGAACATCTAAATATTTAACCTATAATTTAATTTAAATAATGAAAATTACTAAGTAATGTTTTGAATTTGAATAAGCATAGATATGGAATTTAATTATGAACATATTGTACGAGTACAAACTTACGATTCTAAGTGCATATAATTATGTCTAACTAATATGTCTATGAATTTTTAATTTGAATTTGAACTCGACCCATGAGAAGAGATCTGGTCACTTTCACTCCTAAGACTTTTCAAACAAGAAAGACAAAGACCAGAAAATATCTAGAATTCTAGGAACAGAGTCCCAGTGTCAAATTTCAAAAATTATTGCACCATTAGAAAGCTACATTATCCCTAAGTGACATAGACTACGAGACGCGAGCGAAGCCGAGGGCAGAACAGCATATTATAAATCTGAAGGCTGGCATAGATTGATGGATGTTTGTTATTCAATCACGCCAGACCGGCTGAACGGATCTGGTTGAAATTTGGCATAGATATTGATTATAGTCTGGAATCACACAAAGGGTACTTTTCGCGGGTCAAACCGCGGGCAAAGCTAGTACATTATAATTTTTTTTAAAAAAACATTACCAATCGCAGCTAAGGAATATCTTGATCACTCTTGACACATTTTTATTTTTTTATTGCAATTTTATTTCTTTAAAAAACTCACAATATGACTTGTGTTGCACCAAAAACCAATTGGTTTGTTTTATGCTCACATCTACCAATCGTCGAAACATAAATGAAATTAACATAAAAGTGTTCCAAACTACATTATTACTCTTAACTACGCTGCATAGAAAGTTTGACTCGTAAGCAGCTATTTGCTGTTTTAGCAAATATTTGTCTTCTAATCATTGTCATTAACTAACTATCCATTCCTAAAATAACATTAATGTAGTTGCGCACGAGTCGCTGCGGCGAACTCTGTCTATTTATAAATAATCTATCGAAAATAATCTAGCAAATATCATTATTAAAAGGAAAACAAGAAACCCGGATAATGCTGCATAATGCTGTAGGTACCCTATGTCACTTCCACTATCAAGACGATTCAAATGTCACCTCACATGTCGAAAAACATCAAGCTGTTTAAGCTGTAGCGCGTGCCAAAAAAACCTCATACATACTTACATACATTCCCACATACACATACATACATTCCCACATGCACATACATACAAACATACATTCCCACATATGTACATACCTACATAGATACATACATACATGCATACATACACACACCGTTCCGAAGACTGGTTTGAGCAGTAACGCACTTGTAGCGCCTCACTCAACTGCCGTCTTTGTACTTCTTCACTCTACAAAACTTCAAGGCTAGAGTGAATAAGTACCTTATAGGTCGTCGTGCACCATCTTAGACCACAACGTCGCTTAACATCAGGCGTGTTGGTGGTCAAACGCTGACCTATTCTACATTAAAAAAAAACTCAAAAATCATAACCCTCCTTCTTGCGCAGTCGGGTAAAAACCAAAGCTTAATAAACCTACTTCCCATTATGTAATTTGTCATCCATGTAAACAATTTTTAGACTTTTGTTGGCATTTTAAAAACGGCTTGACCGATACAGATAAAATGTATATGGGACGTCTAAAGTATAATCTACCAAACAAAAAGAGAATCATTAAAATCGATTCACAATTACCGGAGTAATCGCGTAACATACATGCAAAAACAATACATACATACAGTCGAATTGAGAACCTCCTCGTTTTTGGGAGTCGGTTAAAAACAAATATAGTAATCACTGATCGACCAGGTCTGTTTCTAAGCGCGGCGTAAACTGCACCATATACAGGGTGATTGGAATATAGATCGTTTCCTATTAAGGGGTCTTTCTACTCATCTTGGGCTATGTTGTGTGTGTTATGTATGTGTTTTAGCACACACTACCGTCCATGCTTAATCATAATGTTTTTGTATTCCATCCAAAGGTTGTCTGGAAGAGATCGCTCTTAAGCGATAAGACCGCCTATTTGTATTTGGTGTCAATAAAGAGTTTTTGTTATGTATTTTGTTATGTATGTTTCAAACGTTACATTAGATCAGGAATAATTTTGGTTATCGAGTTATTTCATATTTTGTACTAGTTGCGCCCCACGGTTTCACCCGCGGTTAAAAAGTATTCTATGTGCTATTATAGACTATAATCTATCTCTGTACCAAATTTCATCCAGATCTGTTCAGCCGTTCTGGCGTGAAAGAGTAACAAACATCCATCCATCCATTCTCACAAGGTTTCGCGTTCATAATATTAGTAGGATTCAATTTTTCACAAAAATACTAAATGTAACTGAAATAAAAATAAAAATTACTGAAATTAATAACAATATAAGCCTAAAATAAACTTAAAAACATTAAAAACTTAAAAACAAATTACACATAAGAATAATAAACAGAGCTCAAGTCAGTATCCGCGGGTAAAGTAATAATTTAAGAATAATAAATTATTTTAGTTAAAATTAAAAAAAAAAAAAAACATTAAGAATAAGGAACAAAGAAATTACCAGTCACTTGACGCAGACGTCCCCCTTTTTTGTAGTCGGTATAGAAAATCACAATAATATTACTCTAATTAATAACAGTTTACTATTTTTTCTAAATTGTTCAGAATTGAATTATGCGAATGTAAAAATAGTCGTTATTTCGTTAAATATTCAGTACTTTAATAATAATAACATTCTTTATTTCAGGCCACAATAACCCAGTATGAAATAACTACTACTAATTGTAATAATAATAAAATTCTGTAATTAGGTAGTTAAAATAGTTAATGACTTTCCTTAATGCGTACTTAAATAACATTTAAATTTTACCTTTGCAAAATAAAATTAATTTCAGTTGAAATGCTCACAATTTTAAAATAACTTCTTGAGTGGGAAAAACATTGTTGTTTTTTTTTATATTTAATTTTTTTGAGGTTTTAGGGTCCCGTTTGCATTAGAGAAAATGGAACGCTAAATTAGAACATTTTATTAACATTGTTTTTATTTTTTTTTAATTTATAGGTACCAACTTGTTTTAATCCAGTTTCGTTCTGACTAAACTGTCTCACTGCAGGGCAAAAACTTCCGTTTCTTTTTTCATTTCAGTTTTATTTAGTTCAAATTATCTATATGTATTTTACAGCCCTCATTTCCTTCCACATTAAAGAAATGACGGAGTAATTCATTAGGTATTTTTGAACCCACAAAATATCTAACTTGACAGCTATGCCGAAGTAAATGGTATTTTTTACCCGAAGAAAGAGGCTTATGTTTGTGGGCATGTATGTATGAGGTTTCTTTGGCACGCCCTGGAGCCTAAACAGCTTGGTTAGGTTTGTCAGTAAATCTCGAAAGACGCAATTGCCCCAGTTAACCCTACCTATATTTATTTATGTATAATATCTGTCTGCATACATACGGAACTCGCAACATAAAGCCTGACATGCACTTGACCACATTTAGCTGGTGGGAAAGCAATTATGTAAATCAATTGACGTATTTTGGTGATTAGAATTAAGATTATAATTTACATTGTTGATCACATTAAAAGATGTTAATAAATCTATTTTAAGATTTATAATCTAGAAAATATAAAGAAGCGCTGGCGAGAACATAAACTGTTGGACATTTTTGATGTCGTGGCATCACATTGGTTTCAACTTTGGGTCCAGCTTTGCTTCAATTTGAATTGGTTAATAATGATCTTTATTACTGCCGTGACTCATTGGCTTCAATTTCAAGTTTACGTCCAACTAGAGACCCGCCGGAATACGAAAAATCTTTTGTGGAAAATCATCTAGCTGATTGTGATTTTGAGGCGGCTTTGCCTCAAAATCAGTTGCGTGATATAAGAGGAGTTAGCGGATATAGGGTCGACTGGTACGAATGCTTCTGTGGGGCAATTGCGTATTTCGTTCCCTATTTTTAGTGAATAAATTTCATTTCATTTCATTCCATTTCATTCCATTTCATTCCATTTCATCCCATTTCATCCCATTTCATCCCATTTCATCCCATTTCATCCCATTTCATCCCATTTCATCCCATTTCATCCCATTTCATCCCATTTCATCCCATTTCATCCCATTTCATCCCATTTCATCCCATTTCATCCCATTTCATCCCATTTCATCCCATTTCATCCCATTTCATCCCATTTCATCCCATTTCATCCCATTTCATCCCATTTCATCCCATTTCATCCCATTTCATTCCATTTCATTCCATTTCATTCCATTTCATTTCATTTCATTTCGAGAATTACTGACAAACCTTTCACAAAGATTTACTAAAGAGATTACCCAAATACAAAATTTACCTGTAATATTAGGGTACAGCTTATTTTACAAAACCCTGTTACATAATAGAAAGGATTTACACACAGGCGCACTTAAAAGTTTTCATGCAAAATTTTAAAAAAATGTCCGTTATTAATAGCAAGAGCCATGACCAGCTTAAGAACGCAAGCAAAAATATCTGATAAGCAAGGCAATCTGTTTTGCAACTGCAAAGTTGTTTTTTGGTGCAAGTACTAAATAATAATAAATAATAAATTGGGGACACTTCCACACACGGTCGCCTGGCCCCAAACTAAGCAAAGCTTGTATTATGGCTGCCAGGGACTGATATACATACTTAAATACATACTTAAATACATATTAACACCCAGACATAGAACAAACACAAATGTTCATCACATTAATGTTTGCCCTAGGTGGGAATCGAACCCACGCCCCAAAGCTCAGAAGGCAGGTTCACTACCAATTGAGCCACCGAGGCAGTCAACTTACTTACAGTACTTGCATTAAAACCTGAGCAAGCGAAGGATTCTAGGATTGAAACACGAGCGAAGGGAGTGATTCAAATATAGAATCCTGAGCGTAGCGAGGGTTTCATAATACGAGACGCTGAACAATTTTGCTGCCAAGCAAAACACACAACTTTCCCCCTCACTACAGCGAGTACTTTTTTTTTCTCATTAAGTCGTGCTGGCTAGTGTGATTATTCTAAGATTCAAATTTTAAAAACTCTTTCCATGCTAGCGGACAAAATTCACTTTTGCACTCAGATTTGGAATGTTAAACAGATCGTTCCGAGCTTGAGATGAAAAGATTTTCTTTTTTTACAAATATGTTAACAAATCTGTGTCATCATGTTGGCGGCTTTTATTCGAAGAATTTAGTGGCATGACGTGAATAATAGTATAATATAATAATAATAATAATAATAGTAGCCTTTAATCAGACATCACAATATAATAGAACATAGTTATTTAATTTTATTTTTCTTGACATCCATGTCTGTATGCCATTTCTTGGCAAAGGCCTCCTCCAACTGTCTCCATTTGACTCTTACGTTGGCTGTTGTTGTCCAACTGCTGCCTGCTACCGCCTTTATCTCATCTACCCATCTCCTGGGTGGTCTGCCACGATTTCGTCTCCTATGGCTTGTGAATCAATACATGACAGCTTTTGACCACTTTTCTCTTCCTCTGATTGTATGTCCAGTCCATTTCCATTTGAGTTTTCTGATAGTTACGTTGACGTCTTTTGTTCTCGTGAACTATGACGTCGTCTCATGACGTGAATAGTTATCAATAAAACCGACGCGATTAGTGCCTGCGTTCACGCTTTTTAGTCTAAAGGCGGATCGCAATTTTTATGTTCAATATTTTATTTAACATATCGTCACGCCTTTCCCCTAGGGGGCTAACAGAGGTGTAATACAACATCCACACTTCGCCTGACGATATTCAGTCCCAAATGTGACGGGGGCGAGCCTGTCGCCATACACCGGGCTCCAGTCATGTAGCAGATGACATACAAAACGCAGATATGCTCACACAATGAAAAAATTGGTGCGTGGCGTCGGCTGGGTTGGAATCCGCTCCCTCTGGCTTGAAAGGCGGGCCTTCTCCGACTAGGCTGTCATTGCTTTTTTAATATTTTATTTAGACTAACATTATTGCAACCTCCAGTCGACACTAATGCGTACGTCGCGAATATAACAGTATTTTTGCCACAACCTGTATATAATATATCTATAATATAGGTTTTAAGACAACTATTTAACTATAATTGAATTGTTATATGTATATTATTGTATCATTAAATAAATAAATAAAATAACAATACTTTGACCTGATAACAATACTTAACCTAATTTCATGAATACCACAATACTGTGAACCAAAAATCGATTCTCGGTAATCTCAATTACTTAATGTAGGTAAATAGAGTCATTATAACATCGATTAGATAAATAGAAAAACAAACATTACAATAATTGACAGATATGGAAGGGAGCCAACGCGGTCAACCGCACGACTTAAAATTTCGCTAACCCCATAATATTCTGAAAACCAGCTTTAGGCTTCAGCTTACTGAGTACATCGCTGAGAATATCCTAATTGCCTAACTAAAAAGAATATGCTGTTGTTTTTATGCTGCGTACAGAGCCAGGCCAGCGAGGGCCGGCGATGTGCTGCGTCTCTTTTTATTTTATTGAAATGAAACGGGACGCTGCGCGTGCGTTGGCGTTCGTTAGCTTGGTGTGTGTTAATTAACAAATTAACGCACATAAATATTTAAATATTTAAAAAAAAGTATTTATTGCATTATTGTATTAATTACAAATTAATGCAGGGTGAACCCTGCATTAATTTGTTTTTTAATTTTTAGTTTTAGGCATTAAATACTTTTTTTAAAATATTTATTCATAATGAAGTGCACTAACCCAAAAATTGGGTTTTTCTTTTGGGAAATCGCGTTTATCATAACAATTTTAAAAACGATTTTCGTAACAACATGTTTTTTTTGGTCGTGTAGTTTATTATTAGGGTATAATTGTTATTAATTTAAGCACCTCGTTAAAGCAGTTACTCAAACTCAAAATCATTTTTTTTAATTTCTCTCGATGTTTCTACCACTTCTTCTCGAATCGTATTCAAGATATAAAAATAATTCGAACAATATATGAACACACTATCGGCATCCCGCGGTTTCACCTACGGTTAAAAAAATTATGTGCTATTCTAGAGTATAATCTGTCCCTGTGCAAAATTTCATCCAGATCCGTTCAGTCGTTCTAGCATGATTGAGTGACAAGTATACATCCATCCATCCAAACATCCATCCAAATATTTGCTTTCATAATTTTATAGTAAGATATATTTTTTTCTTTACGTAGAATAGGTCGGCGTTTGACCACCAACTCGCCTGATGTTAAGCGACGTTGTGGTCTAAGATGGAGCACGACGACTTATAAAGTACTTATTCACTCTAGCCTTGAAGTTTTGTAGAGTGAAAAAATACAAAGACGGCAGTTGAGTGAGGCGCTACAAGTGCGCTACTGCTCAGACCCGTCTTCGGAACGGTTACACCGGACTACATCCCGAAACACGACTAGGTCGTTTCACGGCATGGCTTGGACCAGTGGGTGGTAACTAGCCGCGGCCGAAGCCTCCCGCCAGTTTGCTACCCGGTTAGCACTACCCGGGGACCACGTGTAGGGAATCAGAATAGAGTACACTCCTACGGAATTAGGTAGCTCAGTCCCCAAAAATGCCAATATGTGTCATGATCCCAGACTACTGTTTCGAAATGCTTACCTTTCTCAATAATTATTATAATATAATTATTCAGATAATTTTAAGCTCTTGATTGTTCTCACAGAAATCAGAAACTAAAACAAAAATAAAATTAATCACTTAATTAACTTTAAAACAATTACTTCACAAGTTATAACCATCGCAGTTATTTTTAAACTGATTCCGAAATTTGTTCGCAATTATATTTCTAATTATTAATACCTGTATAAAGTTTTAATAAAAATAATTATGTGAGAAATACCTAACATTTGATGAATAGGTCGCAAAACCCGTTCTTATTTACATGCTTTTACCAAATGTAATGAAATCTTAGAAATATTTTTTTACCCCGACGCAAAAACGGCATGTTGTTATAAGTTGTACCTGTCTGTGAAGTGTGTGTGTGTGTGTGTCAAAAATGTACAAAAATTGTAAAAACTAAATAAATAAAAAAATCTGTGTGTACATTAAATCGACGGTTGTTATAAGTTGTACGTGTCTGTGGAGTGTGTGTGTGTCAAAAATGTACAAAAATTGTAAAAAATAAATAAATAAAAAAATCTGTGTGTACATTAAAACGACGGTTGTTATAAGTTGTACGTGTCTATGGAGTGTGTGTGTGTGTGTCAAAAATGTACAAAAATTGTAAAAAATAAAAAATCTATGTGTACATTAAAACGACGGTTGTTATAAGTTGTACGTGTCTGTGGAGCGTGTGTGTGTGTGTCAAAAATGTACAAAAATTTAAAAAAAATGTGTGTACAGTAAATTGTGTCTGTGACATCGTAGCTCCCGAACGGATAAACCGATTTTGATTTTTTTATTTTTTTTGTTTGAATGGTTAAATAGTCAGTAGTGTTCTTAGCTATGTTTGTTAAAATTATGTGTTGATTCAAAGTCAAAGTCAAAGTCAAAATGTTTTTATTCAATTTAGGTATCAAAGATACACTTATGAACGTCAAAATTATGTGTTGATTAGAATCGTTAGCGAGGGTTTTTAATATTTTAAATCTGTATTTGTTACGTGGGTAGGTAGGTTCTAATTATCATATCGAAATTGTTGTTACATTCTATTTTCAACGCTTTTTCCTCTCTTTTTTTTCTCTGTAGGTAACTTTAGAGGCTCGTCAGTATCTTTACTTGCTCTCTTAGCTCGTCGTCTTCTTCTAGACTAAATGGCAATAGAAAACCTTTAGCCAATGGCCTGAAGTGAACGCCGGATCCTTAATTCTGATTTTTGACGTGACAACGTCTAATAAATCGATGAACGCCGGCTGCACGCACGAAAAAGGATGACTCATTGTCCCGTTACGCTCAGTCGATCGGAGCGAGAGCGCTACACGAGCGAGCGAAAGGCACGATCGGCTTGAGCGTTCGGCTTGCACCGCATCTTTCTCTTTTCACTCGATTGCCCTATGCGTCCGAGGAGAAGATTACATCAATGTTTTGTTATGGCGTTATCACGTCAACTATCGGCCGACTTTACAGACAACCAATTTTTGGTTTGTAATCTTAATAAAATAAATAAAAAATAAAAATAGCTTTATTTTTCCTTACACGTTTAGGTTAAGAAACATGTTACAAAATAATTTTTAGCTAAGATAACTAACTTAGTAAAAAGTTATACAGAAAAACTTATTCTAGGTAGGTAGGTACTTATTATATTAAAATTAAAAGAAAAAAATGCTTAGGTAGTTAAGGTTAGTAACTTTTATGTATTTAAAAGGTACACTCTTTAACGGTAATAATGTATGTAATATTATGTATGTGTATGTATGTATGTAATAAGGGTTTGTAATCTTACTAGTATAGAATTATGCCGTAGCTCTCCGCCTAAAACTTAGCCATGTACAATGTACATCTAAACGAGCCCCTGTTTGCATAGGCCGAATAGTTGGTTAGGCGTGGGCGGCGACCGCGGAACACCAGACATTAGAGACGACACCGAGTGTGTTCTATTGTACTTGTCAGTTTCTTTCCTGTTCTTCTGAGTAGTAGCTCTGTTTTCGAACAAGGTGGTCGAGTCTATTATAAAACTTCGATGTTCATAAGTGTGTTTTTGATACTCAATTGAATAAAAACATTTTTACCTCGACTTAGATATTATCCTATTCTACTAATATTATAAACGCGAAAGTTTGGACGGGTGGAAAGTTTTCGCAAAATATATTTGTCTCCATGAATTAAAAGATGAAATAAAATGTTAAGCAATGATTAATTAATAAATAATGATTCGAGACATTTTTGCATATAAATTTGATGCCAAACTAAGCAAAACTTGTACGATGGCTGTCAGAGACTGATATACAAACATATCACATAATTGAATACAGATCTGGATAGATAATAACAGCTTTAAAACAAACAAATGTTCACCGCATGAATATTTGCCTAACGTGGGAATCAAACCCACGTCCTCAAGCTCAGATCAGAAAGTTGGGATCAGACGATTTTAATTACTTTTTACAGTCCGATTGATTGCACGATCACACTTTCGGCAGAAGACTTATTTTGCTCATACTTACAGCGCTACGAACCGAGAAGCCAGGCCATTCCATCCACAGCGAGTTCTCACATATTAAACACATATTAAGCACACATCATAACGAACACATGTAGGCGGTTTAGGGGGCTGATTCTGGCGCGATCGATATTACCTTGGCGTCAGTCTCTCTGGCTCATTAGTGGTATGTGTTCGAAGAGTTTCTATATCCAGGGTTGCTTAAATGAGCCCTCGCCCATGCGGCAAAAGAACGTGAACGTAAGGCATCAAAGGACAGCCAGGTAGGAGTAGGTGACAGAACCTGCCGCGCGCTCTTACTTCGCTCCTCTTTCACGCTTTATCTTTACACTCTTGTACCGTAGTAATGAGCATGTATTTTAAAAGCATGCTGAAAAACCAACTGATTTAATTTTTGACTTTTTTTTGGAAATAATTTTAAATAAATAATAAAATTCATTTATTCAGGAAATTAAACCCGCAAGTAGATACATAATTAAAAAGTCACAAAATTAAGTTAAAATTATAGAATTAATAATTCAATTTGTCATGTCATTATTCAAGTCATAATAATCAAATTCCAATTAGTACTATAATAATATTAATAAAATACAAATATAATAATCCAAATAAAAAAACAATAAATACATACAATAAATAAAAATAATAATCAGCAGTCACATAAGTCAAGTCGAGTCATTTACACACTAAAATATCAATTCTACAACTGTCTCACAGGCATAGGGACAGCGACATGTCTGCCACAGCCATGCCGGATATACGGGCAGTCGAGCCTGCTGGCAATCATAGCCAAGACGGCATTGGGGCTGGCCCGCACCCTGCGCACCAGGGACGCGCACCTCTTGCGCATGGAATTTTGAAATTTTGAAAAAGTGACGATAGCCTAGTTGGATGAAGGTTCGTTTCTCAAGCCAGAGGGTGTGAGCTTGATCCCAGCTGAAGGCACGCGTCAATCGGTCACCTGTCATCAGTAAACGTATGTAGGATGTACCTATTTAATGTCATCATCACATTTGTTACTGAATATCGTCCGAAAAAGCGAGGGCCTTGTAATTGTCCTCAGCCAACACCTACGGGGAAAAAGCGTAATGAATTATGCTGCTATTTTTAAGAATGGTTAAAAACATGCTTCTATTTGAGCATGTGTGTCTGTACCTTGTGAGAGGCCGAAATAATGTCGAACGCGCCAGAATAAGCCTCCAAGCATGGGATAGAGACATTATTAATAGTTTGAGTGAGTTGAACAATGTTGTTGTTTGTTCAGAAATCGGTTAAACTTGTATTTCTTAGACCAGACAGAACAGACAGAAACAGACGGACAGAATTCACAAATACAAATATTTTATTGATAAACAATAACACATTAATAATAAGAAGGCCAAAGCCAAAACGTCAAAGTGTATTACAATACTATTTTCTACTCAAGCCACCTGTGGCCCTATTTTTTTTTTCTTTTATATGGTCGGCGTTTGACCACCAACTCGCCTGATGTTAAGCGACGTTGTGGTCTAAGATGGAGCACGACGACCTATAAGGTACTTATTCACTCTAGCCTTGAAGTTTTGTAGAGTGAAGAAGTACAAAACAAAGACGGCAGTTGAGTGAGGCGCTACAAGTGCGCAACTGCTCAGACCCGTCTTCGGAACGGTTGCACCGGACTACATCCCGAAACACGACTAGGTCATTTCACGGCATGGCTTGGTCCGGTGAGTGGTACGAATAACCACGGCCGAAGTCTCTCACCAGAGTTTGCTACCCGGTTAGTACTACCCGGGGACCACGTGTAGGGAATCAAAATAGAGTACACTCCTACGGACGTGGGTAGCTCAGCCCCCAAAAACGATATTAAGTATTAAAGATATTATCCCTATTCGGAGATTTGAAATTTTCATTTCACCTTTTTTCGTCCTTGTTGCTCTCGTTTGAAACGTCGTAGGTGTGAGAGTAACCAAGATAAAATCTAATCTCATCTCACGCGCAGGAATAGCCCTCCTGGTGTCTTAATAATCGCAGTGCTCCTTAAGAAACGCCATGCGAAAATCAACTCTAATTTGCATACATAAGGATCTTACTTCCTACTCAAGCCACCTGGTGCCTTACGCATCGCAGTTCTGCATAAGAAACGTCATGCGAAAATCAACTCTATGTTGCATACATAAGGATCCTACTTTCTACTCAAGCCATCTGGTGTCTTACGCATCGCAGTGCTGCTTAAGAAACGCCATGCGAAAATCAACTGTATTTTGCATACATAAGGATCCTATTTCCTACTCAAGCCACCTGGTGCCTTACGCATCGCAGTTCTGCATAAGAAACGCCATGCGAAAATCAACTCTATTTTGCACAAATAAGGTCCATCTTTTTGATTTTTGAAATTCAAGGTCCATTTTTGGGACATGCGATAAGCAACGCTGCATTGCGTAAGCTAAGGTCGATTTTTGGAGATTCGATTTTCGCTGACCGGTCGCCCCACGGATTGACGGTTTCAAGAAGAAGACGCTCTATCCTCAGATCAACCTAGAGGAAAAGATGGAACACTCCGTTATATCTCGCTGAAGCCACTTTGCTTTTAAACTTGTATGCGTGGTAATGTTGCCATAAAAACATTTACAATTGCACGAAAACCATTAATTCCTAAACTCTACGTTAGCCATTTCCTTTCCAACATACAACCATAGTAGATTTAATATTCTAAAACTGCACATATTTGTAAGAGTTTAAGGTTACGGCTTTTTCAAAATTGACTTGTAAAAAAACAGCACAGTTTTTAAAAAGAACCATAAAATGTAGTCCTGGCGCAGTTATATAATGGAATACATATATTTATGTGCACGAAATCGTACCATAAACCAATGCACATAATGTCGAGGCAAGAATGACCAAGCGAGTAACGTAATTTTTTTGCGTCAATGTGTGCGTGTTGTGTACATATACGACGGTAGCGTAGTTTTTGTATGGTTTTTGGCTTCACTTATATCATACGCCGTGCGCCATCTTATTCTCTAGGTTGATCTGAGCTTCACTCTTAAACACCCCCGGATTGTATTTATTTTACCGTGTGAGTTCCACACCTCTGCAGTTCTTACAAGAAAATACCATAAACATTCATAGATTCTTAAGCCATTTCCTGGGAGAATCTTAACTTTATGTGCCCGCTATGCGAATATTTCACTAGGAGTAGCTCAACACTAGTTAAGCAAGGACTTATGCAATTCTTTTTTAAAGCATTTGATCGTGACTCATCATACTACTAGTAGTACTAGTAGTATAATGTTCTGCGCTACCGTGAAGTAATAATTTACTCCGCCATGTACAGCATTCAGAAACACGTAGTGACGTCAATCGATGCTTAAGCAAGACCGAATTGGGTCATTAACAACAAGTTCGAAAGAGACGGATGACGAATGACGTTATTACGTGTTTGCTAAATGCTGGATCTTGTTTTATTTGATCATGTGTGCTACTAGCCACTCCACCTATACATACTTCGATATCTAGGTTATCAGTTTAATTAACAGACTGGATTTTGGGCGGCTTAATAAATTATTAGCGGAGCCCGGCTCCAAAACAAACAGATCTGTTCAATTGTGTGAGTCACCTCAAGTGATTGTTTGCAAGTGTTTTTTTTGTTTATCATTAAATTATTTACCATCCAAAAAAGAAGACCAGTCCAGCTCAGTTTTGTCCAGGCCATTTTGAAGAATTTTCAAAAACTGACTGAAAAAAAAAACATTTGTAGAATCATCTAAGCTGCCCACAAAATTTCATGAGAATCGATTGAGGAATACGACGTGTAGCGGAGGATAGAGTCAAAGTCAAAGCCAAAATGTTTAACAATTTGGATATCAAAGATTGAAACACTTATGAACGTCAAAGTTTTATAATAGAATCGGCCGTCTTGTTCGGAAGAGCCACTACTCAGAAGAACAGGCAAGAAACTGAGAGGCATTATCATTTTCAAAAAATATTTTGATAGCTTTCTCACAAATTTTGGCTAACAAGTAGTAGTCCAGTCGGGGTAGACATTTAAATAGGAAAAATTCCGGGGAGCGTTTTTTTTTTTTAAACGTCGTGGGTTGGAAGTATAAATCTCGATTTTCTAACTAATCCTGGTAAAGAGTTCGCCGCCATCTTGTTTTAAAGTTCAATTTTTTCGTTTTTCTGAAATAACTCGTTAATTTTCAACTTTAGAGCAAAAATGACATTATCCAAAGTTGCTGGAAATTTAATTTCTCACAAGTTTGGTCATGGTCATTTTTACGCTAGGATCAATATTTACAGTTATACTATCAAGTTTATAAAAAAATCGTAATGGGTGGAATTTTATTATCGCTCCCCGGATTTTTTTCTATTTCAGGCTAGTTTTATCTCTGCCCCGACTGGACTATATGTAATGTCATATTAAATCTATGTACTAGTGGCTACTTGGCGGAAGTGGAAGACGTCGGCCGCGCAGTCATATGCTAGTGGCGCTGTGAGCTGGAAACCTCACAAGTCTGTGATCCCATATCCCCGCACTATACATCTGGAGGGCTTTTCCTGCGCGTGTCTCTCTCACACCTATGACGTTTCAAACAAGAGCAACAAGGACGAAAAAAGATGAGATGAAAATCTCAAATCTCCGAATAGGGCCACTGGTAATATACCAGTTGAACAAGATTAATTAAACATTAAAAAAAAAACCCGACAAGTTAAGAACACTATCCACTAATTCACCTTTCAAACAAAAAAAAAATAAACAAATATTAGGACACTTACACACACGGTCGTCTGAACCCAAACTAAGCAAAGCTTGTACTATGGCTGCCAGAGACTGATATAAATACATATATATCTTTAAATACATACTTAAATAGATATTTACACCCAGAGTTCATTGCATAAATGTTTGCCCTAGGTGGGAATCGAACTCACGCCCCCAAGCTCAGAAGGCAGGTTCACCACCAACTGAGCCACCGAGGCAGTCAAAATCAGTTCATCCGTTCAGGAGCTACGAAGCCACAGATACACACACTCACACACATACACACACAGACACTTCAAACTTAAAACACGTCATCATTTTATCGTTGGGGTTACAAATATCGGTTTAGTATCACATAACGTCCATATTTATATATACCTCTCTAGGCTCGTACGTAAATGCTAAGTACGTACACTTTAGGTACGTAGATACAAGTAGCATTGTTTAATGTACTTTTCTGGCAAAATTATGTATGTACCTATCTGCCAAAATTGTTTATTTCATAACTTGGAACAATGGCTTGACGTAATAATTATAAAGTGCATTAATTAAAAATTGTGTTCACAAACACAATTTAAAGCAATTTATTTATACAAGGTGTTTAGACAGGCGACTTTTGGACGTAGATAAAATAGTAGATTATGCACCGAGGGGATAAAACAGTGTCATATTATGTTGCGGGCGACCTCGTTACGTTCCCTGAGCGTAACGAGGAACGCTAGAGTTAGCTCCCGAGCGCAGCGAGGGAGTTATGTAGAGTCCTTAGTAAAGTGAAGGGTTGAAGCCGCCCAAGACAAAGACACTGCTTTATGTCAGAAGTGAATACTCTACTTTTGACACCTTCTGCGAGGCAGTAAAAAGGAACTGTGAAAATATGTTACTCCAAACACAGTCTTCTGTTTTAAATTTCGTGGAGCTCATGGTCCAGCTGGTTCTTTTTTTCTTGGTGGTCACTTCAATTTCCGAATAAAATCTTCTGACAGTACCCGTATGCTGAGTTTTCATTCAATTTTAACCTCTTTGCTCGAAAACTCTCTTGGGATTTTCATACAACTTGATCTCCCTAGGGAGGCAATGCCTAGGTGACTACGTGATGTATGATCGGTCTTTGTCGAGCAGGTAGTGTGAAAATATTATAACTTACCTGAATTTCTAGTTCAAAGCGTTTAACTCTCTGAATGTCATATCAAAAACAGTCTAATTTTAAAAAAAAATTATTGGGTGCATCTTTAAAACGTCGCACATACTTTAGGATATCATTGTATGCATCAACCACATTGCAACCACGTTGCATTGTGACCAACTTGTACCCTGATCCCCACGATAGCCTAGTTAGAGAACACTTGTCTCTCAAGCGAGAGGGAGCGGGTTCGGTCCCAACATGCACCAATTTGTTCATTGTGTGAACATAATATGTGCGTATTTTACGTCATCTGCTACATGACTGTAGCTCGGTGCAAGGCGACAGGCACGTCCCCTGTCACATTTGGGACTGAATATCGTCCGTCAAAGTGTGGGTGTTGTACACCTCTGCCAGCCCCTTCGGAGGAAAGGCGTGATGAAATTTTATGTTATGTCTTACTGATGAGTACAACGATATCCTGAAATTTGACAGCCTGTATGTTTTGAAATAAAATTCTTTCAAAATTATATATATATATATATATATACATACAAAAGAAACACGTTATTATTACTACACTATCAGATATTACTTCCAAAAAAGTTTTGAGTGCAGTTATAAATACTGTTTTGTTTAGTACGTAGCTGTGCCAGGCAGTTCTATTTTCCGTTCCGGGTGAGCTAGACTAATCTGAATTGCCTAAGAATTTCATCAAAAACGCTCTAGCCGTTTTGGTGTCCATAGTGAACAGTCATATACACATCGATTTTTATGGATAGAGATTAATAATTCTACTACCGACCTGCCCCGGCCTTGCACGGGTATGAAATATAGCCTACGTTACTCGCAATTTTTTTTTTTTTTTATGTTGTAGGTCGCCGTCGGACCACCAACTCGCCTGATGTTAAGCGACGTTGTGCTCTAAGATGGAGCACGACGACCTTTATGGTACTTATTCACTCTAGCCTTGAAATTGTGTAGAGTGAAGAAGTACAAAGACGGCAGTTGAGTGAGGCGCTACAAGTGCGCTACTGCTCAGACCCGTCTTCGGAACGGTTACACCGGACTACATCCCGAAACACGACTAGGTCATTTCACGGCATGGCTTGGTCCGGTGGGTGGTAACTAGCCACGGCCGAAGCCTCCCACCAGAGTTTGCTACCCGGTTAGCACTACCCGGGGACCACGTGTAGGTAATCAGAATAGAGTACACTCCTACGGACGTGGGTAGCTCAGCCCCCAACTTAACTTTTTTAACTTATTTTAAAATTTCAAGTAAGTCTGTATGTTTGTAGGCTTCTCCCACCTAAACGGCTGAACGGATCTTGATCAAATTTGATGATTAGTTACAGTATATCATGAGGAAGGTTTTCGGATACTATTTTCTGAATAAACGCGAACGAAGTCGCGGGTAACAGCTAGTAATATTTAATTATTTTATGCTTTATATCAAAATCTGTTCAGCCATGAAAATGCTACAAACAGACAGACAGAGTTACCATCGCTTTTCCTAATCCTTCCTAACTAATATTTTAAATGCGAAAGTGAGTTTGTTTGTTTGTTTGTAACGCTTTCACGCCCTAACTACTCAAACGATCGTCACGATATTTTGCATACACGTTGTCTGGGGTACAGAAAAGGATATAGGGTACTTTTTATCCCAAAATAATTAACGGTTCCTGTATGCCCGCGAGTGAAACCGCGGGATACATCCTACTAATATTATAAACGCGAAAGTTTGTAAGAATGGATGGATGGATGTTTGTTACTAAAGAGTAACAAACATCCATCCATCCATTCTTACCTTACTTATTGCCGTGAAAGCACGGCAGAACGGCTGAACAGATCTGCTTGAAATTTGGCACAGAGATAGATTATAGTCTAGATTAGCATTTATGATATGACTTTTTAACCGCAGATGAAACGGCGGGGCGCAGCCAGTCTAGTATAATATAATATTCATGAATTATTTGGAAGTTTAAATTATTAAAAAACGGTAGCGTACTCACTGTATTCATAATCAAGTTGTTTTTTCGGTAATTTGAATAATAATTAATTCGAAGCGAAATGGCTACGCTTTGTGATTTGCGTTTTTCTTTACACGTCATCCTGTAGATACCTACATACATACATTTTTTTTATTACTTAATAGGCTTGCGTTTGGCCGACAACATGCCTAAATAAGCAGTGGTGCGGCCTACGATGGAGCACGCTTGCCTAGAAGAAACCGATTCACTCGAGACTTGAAGACACCCAGATTATAAGTGTCAGGGAACACACACTCTGGCAGAGTATTCCACACTCTAGTGCGGTCCGTATGAGAAATGAGGAACCAAAGCGTTTCCTGCGTGTTGTTGGTATGTCGACCATAAAATACATAATTGCACTTTTATTTACAACTAGCTGTTACCGCGACTTCGTTCGCGTTTGTTTGGAAATAGTATCCAAAAACCTTCCTCGTGATATGCTGTAACTAATTATCAAATTATTTCATAAAGGCTCGGTCATTCCACAATTATCTAAACACACACGTTTACTTAATCCGCTTTATTTAGAGTTGAAAATCGTAAATCATATTTGATGGTAAAATGAGATCGGCCTAGAAATAATTTTTTTCCGTTTTTGTTGGTATTAATCGTAATAAGAACACAAATAAGAATAAGTTGCTCGGTAACACTTTAGTGAACTAATCTGGCTATTTATTAATCGAAAAAAAATGTGGTGTTATCACTGAAAATTTACTACGTTCATTCATAGTTTTTTTAAGAAGATACTTTTGTGATTTTGTTTTCCAAAATGAGAAAGATTTTCAAAATTGTACTTCGGTTAAACTTGAGTTGGTTGTTTCTTCTACCAGCTGTATTTTTTTGCACATGATGATCATAATTCTTCATATCAAACTAGGTGCAAACAAAATACTCGTTTTTGGTGATTTCGTGTAAGACGGGCCTTAGGAGCGAAGCCGTGAGCAGAAGAGCTAGATTATTATCCTCTACTCTTCTCTACTTAGTATTAAAAGAATCATTTTCCTTGTCTGTCTGTCTGTCTCTATGTCCGATATCAGCTAACTCCTAAACCAGGGAACGTATTTGAAGCGGCTTAAGTAAACGTATGTCTGGGTGAAAAATCGTGCTATGTCAAAGTCAAAGTCAAAATGTTTTTATTCAATTTAGGTATCAAAGATACACTTATGAACGTCAAACTCAGGGATAATGTAGCTTTCTATTAATGAAACCATTTTTAGAATCGCTTCAGTAGTTTCGGAGATTACCCTCTACAAACAAACAAACATACGAACTCACAAACATTACCTCTTTATAATGTTAGTATAGGTAGGTGGTATAGGTCATGATCCAAAAAAACAAGGTCTAGCAATTAGCAAAAACGTAATGACGTCTTCGTTATCCGTCTCTTTCGAACTTGTTGTAAAAGACTTGTTTCGGTCTTGCTTAAGCGTTGATTGACGTCTCTACGTGTTTTTGAATGCTAGACCTCGCGGAGAATATAATTATGTCATGGTGTAGATCACACTTTGATACTCAGTGACTGGGATGAAGGGTATCTTCAGTACCCCTGGCAAAATATATGCAAAATATCATGATGATCGATTGAGTAGTTAAGGCGTGAAAGCTCATCAAACAAACTCACTTTCGCATTTGTAAAATAAGTTTGACTATTTTTTATTCTACGGCTACTTTCAAAGTAATTTTCTAATTTTATCTTTACTTTCTTCTGCCGCAGTTCGCAAAATTCATTTTAATAAATGGTAGAAAATCTTCTAATATTGTAACCAAAATGGATTTTTTAAAGCGTGTTGTCTAATGAATGCTATACTTTTTAACCTCCGACGTAAAAAGGATGGAGTTTGTGTATGGCATCGTAGCACTCGAACGGATGAATCGATTTTGATTTTTTTTCTTTTTTGTTTGATAAGAGAAGTCGAGAGCGTTCTTAGCTATAGCTTAGGGGTTTTATTTTAATGTTTAATTTATTATCTCAGACTATCATAGTCTAGTACTAGTAACATGATTAAAAGAAAAACAGAAAACCCGGCTGCAAAATATTGTACCCTATGTCACTTCTACTATCAAGACGATTCAAATGACACCTCACATGTCGAAATACATCAAGCTGTTTAGGCTGTAGGCCGTGCCAAAGAAACCTCAAACCTACTTAGAAATATACACTCGAAAAACAAAACCCTCCTTCTTGCGCAGTCGGGTAAAAATCGGATTTACTAGAGGGCTATTCACCTAAACATAGACCATAGCCGATAATAATAAATTCTGGACACTTCACACACGGTCGCCTGACACCAAACTAAGCAAAGCTTGTACTCTGGCTGCCAGAAACTGATATACATACTTAGATATATTTAAATACATACTTAAATACATATTAACACCCAGACATAGAACAAATACTAATGTTCATCACATTAATGTTTGCCCTAGTTAGAAATCGAACCCACGCTCAGTAGGCAGGTTCACTACCAACTGAGCCACCGATATTTAAACTGAACCGTTGACGTTGCGTTTTTCATTAAAAAAACGGACGGTAACGGGTCAGTACCACTCAAGCCTCACAAACGTGCCAGCTGGACTATCGGTGACACGTTTGTTAAACATTGAAAATCAGCGCTGGCAAGAAATTTTCAGCATTATAGCTGAGCATTGACCTTTTTTGACGTACTGGACACTACAGTGACAGCACTGTTTTTGTTAATTTGTGTATTGGTATTAAGGGGTTAAGATGCGCCAATGACATTTGGCATTCGGCGCTCAGCTGGTTTTAGCGCCTCTAGTGATCAACGCTCGAAGCTTTTGAACATTGAGCTAGCATTTCTCAAAGACAAACAAATTCAGACGAAACACCGTGAAAAAAATATTTTTGCCTAAAAATGAAAGCCCTCTGTGATGTTATGCTTTATTGTAATGTTTTTTTACTAAATTATTTGAAGCCAACGGCGTTTTAAAGTTGAGCCTTATAAGCAGCATGAGCGCGGTAGTTTGTTTATAAGTATAGGTAGATTAAGTATGTACTCACAAATATCCCGCATCTAATGGTTTTGATTCCCTTTGGTCGTGCGTGTAAAATCTAAAAAAACAATCGTAGACCACGGACTCTCTGAAGTGTGAGATATTATCTTGGTCCCTCTCACTTTTATGATTTTTCAAACGAGAGAGACATTGACCAAAAAATATCTCGTGCGTAGGAATAGGGGAAATAATATAATATCGTAAGAATGGCCTTGGAGGGCTATTCTTGACGCGTGAGATGTTTCTTGGTCACTCTCACTATGACTTTTAAAACGAGAGAGACATTGATCAGAAAATATCTTTCGTAAGAATAGGGCTCCTGATGGGCATCCTAAGAACTCCGGTACCAGAGATAAATTACTCAACCTATTCTAAACCAATGCTTACAACATTTCAAAAATGTCATAACAAAAACATATTTACTAGGACTAGCAGAGCTGTTCAATCGACGGCCCGCTTAAAAAATGTATTCTACGAGTTGGTAGTACTAATCTGTTTTACATAATCAGCAGGTAGTATAAAAATGACTAAAATGATTGAAAACATAGTGGACCTAGAACTTACAACCTCATTATTATCTCGATAGTTTCTTGCCTGATTTTGCTGATAATTATGTTCCTACTCGAAGTTAAAAACGCGTTTGTGTTTAATATCTTTTTCATCACTCTCACTCGTAAAAAGGACTTTATTACATCAGTTTTAGATCATAATCCGAGCTATTAAGCACGTGTGCTGTTACTTTACCATTATCGCACTAGTAACTAAACTAGACTTTTTTTAAAAAAAATCAACAAGAGTTTTTTTTTACTTTTCTTAAATTCTTGATTTAAAGTATCATAACTACGTAATAACAGTAAATAAACATTATTTTTTTTATCAAAATATTGACAATTAATTAGGTATGATAATTTAAACAAAGTACTCGCTTTATTATTATGCCTAGTAAAATTTTGATAAGTGGAAAAGCAGCAAAATGCGCATACATTTTCAGAAAAATGTATTGACTAATGCAAGTCTGTGTTTTTTCCCCTCGCATGTGTGATGAAAAACGTCACATGAAACGCGTGTGCGTTAATAATTTACACTATTGGCTCCATTAGTGGGCTCGCATACGGCTCGCGCTATAATACCGCCTCGAGTGTAATAATCTTAGCACAAAAGTGTCATAATTTACGATATAAAAAACTACACTTTGACTTAATTTTGTTTACTTAATTTTTTTAGTAAACTGATTTTCAATAAAAGTCAAGTTAGAAGATGTTTTAAGTGATCATTGTAACAAAATTAAAGCGACTTCCAAACCACAAATAAGCACTAATATTAATTAATATAATTATTATAAGCGCTACCCATCTATTTGAAGTCGGTGCCAGCCAAGTCTTATAGGTAGAAGAAGAAGGATACTACTTACAAGTATCTACCTAATTACTACATATACATAGTATCTATATACTGCCTACTTGGCTTGGCTGGTTCCGAGTAGTAGGTAATTCCTACTAAACATTCAGACTGAAATATTTGGCATATACGAGTAACTCCTAGTACTTCTACCTATTACCAACAAGTATATAACCTACTTACTACACAAATTGTAACTATCTACTCCATATTAGACTTGGCTACCTATTAGATTTAGCTTGGAGGCCGAGTTAACGGCTTACCTACCCGCTACCCTTGCCATAGACACCTGTCTGAGCGTGACGTTTTAATCGGACAGTGCCAGCCAAACCCAGTATAAAGACAATTGCCAATGCCAACTAGATAACTGTTGCCCGTACCATGGTCTGGCAATATGATGATGGTAGAGAGAAGGGTGCAGGTTCGGAGTGGGACCTGTGAATGACAAATACAAGAAACTAACGGAACGAGCTTTTTTTTATCTACGCGTACGAAATCGTGAGCAACAGCTAGTAGTTAGTATAGTAAAAAAATCCTCTCTAGCTGGACTAAAGGGGTCTTAGATTGGATATTGAAAAACCTTTTGTAGCTGAAATACATGTATAGTGCTTAGATTTTAGCAAACACCAAAAAAATAATCAAAATAAACCGAGAATCAAAAAATATCAATAAATCAAATGCTTTAAAGGCAGTAATCGCTCAGATTAACACATCCTTAATCTAACACATGAAAATCAAATGTTGGTTTTATAGATGAAACATAAATTCGAGCGAAGCTTGCAGTTGGGAGTTTCCAAGCAAAGAGATTAACATTGAATGAAAACTCAGAATAAGCACTGTAAGAAGAGTTTATTTGAAAATTGAACTAGCTACCAAGAAAAAAATACGAGCACGTGCTCCTCGAGCTGCACGAAATTTAAAATAAAAGACTGTACCTTACTAGTACCTTTTTATTAGTTATGAGAGAGTATAATATTAGACAGTATTTTTAGAAGAGGATTCGCTTCTAGGATAAAGCAGTGTTTTTGTCTTGGGCGGCTTGAACCCCTCGCTGCCCTCAGGACTCATCTTCCCTTGCTGCGCTCGGGAGTTAACTCTAGATTCCCTCGTTACGCTCAAGGTACAATAAGCCGCCCGCGACGTAAGGCACTGCTTTGTGCCCTCGGTACATAATTTACTATTGTTACTCTTTATTCACAAAAAGGTGAATTTAGAAGCAAGACCTGTTTGCTTTTCTCCAATCAAGTCTATCGATTGTTTGGCGCAACCAAAACCATTGGGTCTTGATATTTCCTTAAATTTTACGAAGAAGAAGCTAATGTTATAATACGCCAATAACTTTTGTCTTTCTGTTCTTGTTCTGCTTCTTCTTCGACGATGAGATTCGGCAATGAAGACTGATATTGTTGTTCCTAAAAACAATATTAAATAATAATTAATTTGCAACCATACTAAGTCCCAACGCTCGTATCAATAATTTATTTATGTACATTGTGTACACAAAAAAAAAATGATTACCAGTTTATTCGAAGGTGAAAAAGTCCCTGTTCCTCGGATGCTCTGATAACTTTCGGATGATTTTGAACTAGGCATCTGTAGATAAAAATATAGGATAAGTTTTTAGTACTGAAACGGAAGTTTTTCACTCGCGCTTCGCGCTCGCTAAGTGAATGGTTGTACTGGCGTCACGCATGCCCATAGCAGTTCAGCGCCACTCTGATTATAAGTAGTGGCTCTATGAGCAACGTCTCTCAAATTACATATCTCCGCTATTTTAAATAAAACCTAAATTTACAAAATTTCACAAATATCGGTTGAGAAATGCGATCTGTAGTGGAAAACAATCGGACATCCGTGCAATCAGACGCTGGATGCCGGACATACGATAACTTCAGCAATAGCATTTCCACTTGGTATAGCTCTGACTATGCACTATGCTTGTCACCCTAATAATATAAGATGTTAAATGTCTTTTAACTCACCTTAGTTCAGTACTTGCATTTTTTGTTGGCTGAACGCTTGTGTTTAAACTTTGATAATTTCGTTGATCTCTGTTTCTGAAAAAATGAAATAGAGCAATTTAAAGATATTAATTACACAATATTCATATTACTCAAAGCGTCTCGTTTGTCTCTTTCCATGATACCATAAAATATAAAACAATTACCAATTTATAATCCCAGTTTAAAATATATTACTATTCTAGTCTTCATGCAATAGAGACTAGATTAAAATAACTATTAAGACTAGATGCAGGTTGGTATCAGTTACCAAAGAAATTGTTGTATTTAATAAATATAAATAAATAACAATACATACAATAGTGACTCTGTGAGCTGGAGATCTCGTGACCGATGTCTGTCCGATTTGAAATTGTCACATGTATTTTATACCCAAATAAATTATTTGTATTTGTATTTGTCCTCCTCTACAGGTCACACTCCTCAACCGATTCTCGTGAAATTTTGTGAGCAGGTTTGACAATTATATAAATTTTTGTTTTGACTCGGATCAAAAAGTTTTTTGGAAATTTTCCAATTATGGAGATATATCCTTTTTTAAATCACATCTCTGCCATATTGAAAAATTTCCAATAACCGCCTAGACACGAAAATTCTTTTTAAATATCGGACTTACTCACAAAGTTTCAAGAGAATAGGTTAAGAAATGCGACCTGTAGATTAAGACAGGTCTGGGCAAAGATCCGGACAGAAATCCAGACGGAATTCGGAAATACGAAAGCATTTTCGTCGAATCTGAAGCATAGACGCTTCGCTCGCTAACGATCTCTCGCTCGGTTATTGTTGTAAGAAAATGTAATAACTTTTCTTTCGAATTCAATGGCCATAACTCGGAACACTACTTTCTGAATGCAAATGCTTGAATTTTTGTATTAAATACTATTTTTTACAAAAAAATACTTTATTTTGATCAAAGTGACTGATCAGAGTGTTAGTAAGCATATTCTTTCAAATAAAAAATAAATGACGAAGTTATGCTGCAACAAACATTTCGTAAAATTTATACAATGTAATTGAGTGCGTCCTAATTTTTGAAGTCGGTTAACAAACCAGGATAAGTTAGAAAAATATGCTCACTACACTGCTAAAAATAATAATGTATTGCGGACCGTGGTTGGTCAGCTATAACATAAAAATGTGATTGTTTCTAGTTTAGGTAGGTTAGTTTAGGAAATGTGCTATACCAAAAACAAAAAATAGTATTAGTCATTTACACCGTTCGCACGCAACGACCGCTTTCCGATATTGACATCGTAAGTACACATAATAATTATCATTATTTTATTTTTACCCGATTGTTCAAGAAGGATTATTTATTATTATTAACTATAGAATACTCCCCATTTCTATGTTATTAACTAGGTGTTGGGGCATCAGCAAGTATGCCACAGTTTCAATTTGAAATGGCTTAGGTATATTGACCTTAGTATAATTTTTGTGAATAATTGAATCAAATGAAATCACGAGAAAAAAAACAGCTGTTTCATACAGAAAGCTCATCGATCGTCGACAAAATGTAAGCAGATGCTTTTTTCCCCGATTTATATTACAAATAAAAAAGTTTAAAAAGTAATCGTTGTTTATAATGAAGAGTACAATGACCCCCGTTTGGCTTAGTACACCCTATACCGATAACCCTGTGCAATGTACTAATATGACACATATAGGTACATTTGTACATAACAAGAAAAAAAGCACAGTTCTGACAAGTCTTGCACTTGGATAATTATCATGAGCAACATGTACAATGGGGCCCGTGCCGTGGCGTGATGATTGTAGTACAGCACGACGCTGCGCGACCGCGGCTCGTATAGCAAAATAAGGTTCATGGTCGCACAGCGTCGGCGGCTAAATCCAACAATCATCGCAATAAGGTGTAATGGACGGTGAAGCCCTGAGAGTTAACATAGGTCGGAGGACACGTCTGTAGTTTTCTATTAAGTATTTTTATCAGGAAAACAAACGTCAGACCGAATCATATGCCACTAAAAACTCAGACACTAGGGTTAGTCACTTCAGTCTACACAATAAGAACAAACGGGTAAAAATATTTATGTGGTAATTAAATATTAATAGGTAGGTAGGTACTTACCACTTAGCTACCTAGTTGGAGTCCAATTTTTTTGTTACGCCTAGCTGCCTTGGTGACATCTCCCATTTTCATCGGATCAACCTTCTGTACCCTCTACTCACAACGCGATCAATTATTGTCCAAATATTTTCACTAGTAGTAAAGTCACTAAAAACTTATCAAATGTCTTGAAAAACTACTTTTTTTGATTGTCTCTGGATTATTAAGCACTGTTTAATTGATGATTTACGTACAAATAGAAAAAAAATGCGAAAATATTTTTCGGCAAGGCGAGTACGTCCTTCCTTCGTGAGGCGCTGGCGCCGACTGGCCCGTCCCCCGCAAAGGAGCTCGCGGGTGTCAGTGGTCACGTGATCTGACGAAATACTTCAAAATAACACAAAATATTACTAAACTAACTCAATTTTAGCTCTAAAAATATGGTAAAAGGACGATCAATCATATTTTTAATTTCCTATCCGAAGGTGTAAAAATATTTATTAACGTAATCTCCGTAAGCACGGTATTGCACGCCATGAGAACGAAAACAACGTTCATTTAATATTTTTTTACTCGCTATCTAGTAAGTAATATAATATTTTAATCAGGCTAATTAATAGGTAACAGAATGATCTTATTGGTGATATTTTTTTCATATCGGTAGGGTCCGTAGCTTCTTCACTATTACGAGTTGAATAGACGCATTTGGCGAATATTCAAGGCTTAAGTATTGTCACCGTCTTTGTAGTGTCTTTTGTGTCAAAATAAATGTATCTTTCTTTCTTTTTTCCTTTTCTTTCTTTACATTAGAGATATTGAGGCGTTCCTCGAAAGGCATCACGAAATGAACAAAACAAGTATTTTGTTTGCGCCTAGTTTGATAGGAAGAATTGTGATGATCAGGTGCAAAAAAATACAGCTGGTAGAAAAAACAACCAAAAACAGTTTAAGCGGAGTAGAATTTTGAAAATCATTCTGAATTTTCTTAATTAATAATCACAAAAAGTATCTTCTAAAAAAAACTGTTTGAGCGTGGTTCTCTAATCTTTCAGTGATTACAACACTTTTTTTTGCGATTAATAAATAGCCAGAATAGGTCTATGAAGTTTCTTATTTGTGTTCTTGTTACGATCATTGATACCAATAAGAACGATAAGAAAATGTAATTCTAGGCGCCAATCTCATTTTACCGTCAAATAAATTATGATAAATGATTTAATAAATTGATACAGCGAACTGTTAGGGCAAAACGATACATGTACTCGATACGTTACGAAGTTCTGCTCCAGTCATTCTCCGCCTTAGAGTCCGGCGACCATGTTAGACTAACTTCGCATTGGCTTAAGGTTTTCTATAGCCATTTCGTCTAGAAGAAAAAGACGAGCGAAGAGAGCAAGTAATGATACTGACGAACCTCTAAACTTATCGACAGAGTGACAAAATGCAATTTCATATTTTTTATGACTTTTGCACTTCCGTAATCATTCTTAAATAACTAAGAATTTCATTTAAAAGCTAATGATGTAGGCAACCTTCCTATGTAAAGGGATTTTTGATTTGTTTTGTCTATCTATTGAATAAATCAGTCAAAAGTGACCCCTTACAAATGCGGATATTTTTCATAGCTCTATTTTCTCTTGAGGACGTTTTTTTTTAAAAACCAAGAACATAGGGGCGGAGATATAGTTCATTTAATTGTACATGCTAAATTTCATCATAATCTGACAAGTTTAGTGGTTTCTAAGTAATTTGACAAGCGCGTTTGTATGGAAATTTCAGAGCGTCACGGGAGCCTTAAAACGAACTTCATATTACTTAAACACTAATAATAGCAAATATCATAGCTTCTTCACTGGATGCAATCTCTATTCCATTAAAAGTTTGAATTGTGAGACTCCACAGACCGAGGCGGCGCCATTTTGATTTCCATATATCGTCGTCGCTTCAGCCGGCTTCAGTCTAGCTTGATGACTGACTGAACGTGACTGACTATGCGGAAATAGAGACGAAATAAGCCCAATTCTGAAGGCTAAGCTGGTTCATGGTATAATAATATACTCAGCAAGGTATAGCAAGGTATGTTTGACTGCCTTGGTAGCTCAGTCGGTAGTGAACCTGCCTTCTGAGCTAGGGGGCGTGGGTTCGATTCCCACCTAGGGCAAATATTTATGTGATGAACATTTGTGTTTGTTCTATGTCTGGGTGTTAATTATCTATTTAAGTATGTATTTAAAAGTATATGTGTATGTATATCAGTCTCTGGCCGCCATAGTACAAGCTTTGCTTAGTGTGGGGGTCAGACGACCGTGTGTTCAAGTGTCCCGAATTTTTATTATATTTATTTTAGCATTCCGGTCACGTGGGCAACACGTAGTGACGTCAATCGATGTATAAGCAAGACCGAAATATGTCATTTAGAAAAGGTTCGAAAGAGACGGATGACGATTACGAGTGACGTCATTACGTGTTTGCTCCCAGAATGCTAGACCTTGTTTTTTTGGATCATATTACTACACTAGTTAAAATTATTGATGTCAAAGCAAAGACAGCTATATTTAGTAAATTCATTTCAATTTGGCATATTAAAGGCCTAGTATTAACCATGTTATTATAACCCTTTTCAAACAACAACAATCTTTTTTAACTAACGACCTGCCCCGGATTTACACGGTACCTTCCGTCAAAATTATCTGATTGATAATGAAAACCGCATCAAAATCCGTTGCATGGTTTAGAAGCAGTAAGTGGACATACAGACAGACAGAGGGACAGACAGAAAGAGTAACATTATTAAAAGAAAAACCAACATCCTGCTGCAAACTGTTGTACCCTATGTCACTTCCACTATCAAGACGATTCAAATGACACCTCACATGTCGAAATACAGCAAGCTGTTTAGGCTCTAGGGCGTGCCAAAAAACCTCATACATACATACGAGTACATAATCCTTACTAATATTATAAATGTGAAAGCGTGTATGTTTGTTACGCTTTCACGCAAAAACTACTTGACGAATCATCATGAAACTTTGTACATATATTCTGGGAGGTACTAGAAGTAACATAGGGTACTTTTTAACCGCGGGTGAAACCGCGGGGTGCAGCTAGTACACTATAAAAAACAAAACCCTCCTTCTAGCGTAGTCGAAAAAAAATGGAAAACCCAAATTTGCGTAAAAAAAAGTCATTTTTCAAATAGTTTACTTTGTTTTATTGCTTTTTAAACATTGTACCTTTAGGGCGTCAGTTAAACACCCGCGTACGTCCGCCGGTCGATGCGCGTCCGGAAGTCCGTCACATGCGGGCCGGCCCGATAAGCGCTACAAGTCACTATTTTTAACCGACTTCAAAAAAAGAGGAGATTCTCAATCCGATGCTGGCCACAAATTCCACAAGTCACTGTTTTTAGCCAATTTAAAAAAAAAGGCGAGATTCTCAATCTGGTTATTTATATTTTTTTAATTTACGAATTTGTTACCGCTTAACTCCGTCACTTATAAAATTATTTCTTCATTTGAATAGATTACAGATTTACGGATTTTATATTCAGGTTGGTCCCGTTTTTCTTAAAATTCAGTACAGACGACGGACAGTCAGTTATAAGAAGGGTGTGGATTTCATTCAATTTTAAATGCTTTTTTTATGAAAGTTCGTTATTTACAACCTCGGCCGATATACATAACTATAGCATGCGCGTATTACCCGAAACTGGCCTTAACCAATGGAAAGCGAGAACAAATAAATTCTAAAACGCCACATTTCCCATCGACTGTTAAACGTCCGCGTTGCCAGTCTTAGCGGACTTTTGCGCGAGTCTTAGCGGACGTCCGCGCGTATCTTAGCGGACGTCCGCGCGAGTCTCAGCGGACGTCCGCGCGTATCTTAGCAAACGTCCGCACGAGTCTTAACAGCTCCCTTAACTACGCCTATTTGAACAGTACTCAGTTCAAACAATGGCTTAATCTCGTCTCAGCGGGCTATATGGAGACAAAGTCCTGTTTCGTCAATGTTTGCCGACCACCCTGACGGCGAAATGAAATCTAGAGCTTAACAAAGGAGGTACGTCAAGAGAATGAGCCGTTTTTACCCGACTACAGCGAAACCAAAAAGGAAGGTCGTGTTTTTAGCTGCATCTGAGGCCTGCGCCATCTGCGCTTGCCTAATGCCTGGTACGCTGTAGAGGCCTAAGTGACCGACAACATTAGTCATTAAGAGAGCCGCGACGTCCTGAAATTTCCATATAAACGCGCTACTCAAATTTCTTGAAAACCGTTTGTCAGATTATGATGAAATTTAGCATGTACAATTAAATTAACAATATCTCCGCCCCTATGTTCTTGGTTTTTGTAAAAAAACGTTCTCAAACGAAAAAGAAAAATATGAAAGCTATGAAAAATATCCGTATTTTTAAGGGGTCACTTTTGACTGATTTATTCAATAGGTAGACAAAGCAAATCAAAAATTCCATTACATAGGGAGGTTGTCTACATCATTCGCTGTTAAATGAATCCATAATACAAGGGAAATTCTTAGTTCCTTAAGAAAGATTACAGAAGTGCAAAAATCATAAAAAAATTGAAATTGCACTTTGTCACTCTATAGGTAAGTTTAGAGGCTCGTCAGTATCATTACTCGCTCTCTTCGCTCGTCTTCTTTTTCTAGACGAAATGGCTATAGAATACCTTAAGCCAATGCGAAGTTAGTCTAGGTCGCCTAGGTCGAAGTTAGTTAGGTCGCCGGACTCTTAAAAAAGCTGTACGTATGTGTGTATGTCCGTAATTTATTCTGTCATACATAAACAGCTAGTGGATCGCCTTAAAAGGGACCTCACTTATTCTCATCCGATTTTCTTCACATTAAAACTCAAAAAAAAAAACTATTTGCATGAACTGCTTGCCTGCTAAATGTTGATGTTGATCAAAAAGATATTAAACAGCGTTATAGGTACCTAATCAAAAACCTCTTAAGGGTTCATTGTACTCATCAATATAAACAACTTTTACTATGGGGCGAACTACGAAATCGCGAAAAAAAATCAGCTGTTCCATACATTTTGTCTCAGGTGATTGAACTTTTTGTATGGAACAGCTGTTTTTTTTCGTGATTACAGGATTGGCTGCATAGTAAAAGTTGTTCGTATTGATGAGTACAATGAACCCTTAAGAGATTTTTGATTAGGTACCTATACCCTGTATAGTATTCAAATTATTATCGTCAGATATACTAAATAGCGTGTAAGGTATCACACTTAATATTATTAAGGCGAAAGTTTGTAAGAATGTATGGATGGATGGATGTTTGTTACGCTTTCACGCCAGAACGGCTGAACAGATCTGGATGAAATTTAGCACATATATAGATTATAGTCTAGAATAGCACATAGGATTTTTTAACAGCGAGTGAAACCGCGGGGCGCAGCTAGTTACTAAAGAACTTCCAAAGACCGATTTTCACCAAACATACATAGCAAAGAACACTCCCATCCAATCCTTTTCATCCGTTCGGGAGATATGATGCCACACACACACACACACACACACACACACATTTATAACACACCGTCGTTTTTGCGTCGGGGATTAAAAATAAACATACATACATAAAAACACCAAGTTAGACTCGGATACCTTCGCTTCGCTTGGTCATATAAACCAATTGTAACTATAGAGTTTAAGCACATTAATATTGTGCGTGCGTGACCAAAGCTATGTACATAGTACTTATAAGTACGCTTTTTTATCGGCTATATCAGCAATATTGTAGGCGAAGAGCCGCTGCTCATTTCTGTTACACATTTGTAGCTCTAACAGAAATAATACAATACAATACATCTTTATTGCACACCAAAAATACAAAATAAACATAAAGAGAATATTAAAAATAAAATATCATTCGGCAGTACAAGGGCGGCCTTGTCGCCTAAAGCGATTTCTTACATGCAACCTTTGGATGGACAGGACAGAACGAAATATGACAAACGGTCGGTGGCATACATAAATAGATACATAGGAAAAATATCTACACATATACCTTTAGGTACATATAATACATAAATTAATATATAATTTGTATTTACATATATCCATATTCAAATCAAATTACTTTTTAGGAAATATTAATTAAACTAGCTTAGCCCGCAGTTTCACCCGCGATCCCACAGGAGCTCCTAAATTTTTCGAGAAAAAAACTACCCTATGTCCTTTCCTGTACCGCTGACATCTTGTTTACAAAATTTTATGAAGGTCGGTTGAGTAGTTGAGTATTAATTCAAATTATGCTGATTATCCATTTTTTTAGATACGCCACATTTCTTATTCTACAAGAACAATTATGATTCAAATTATGATAATTATGATGAAAAAAAAAAACAAAGTGTTGAGATGTGCGAGCGAGATGGCGGTGTAGCTTATGTATCACACAATAAGGCGCGTTACGTAATAATAAAGAACATAATAAAATATTCGTTTATTATTTAAAAACGTATTCCAAATATACACATTTACGAACATAATTATAGAATCTTTTTGGAAATCTGTCAAAAACTCAAGAAATAGTTGACAGAGTAGCGGATTTCAAAGGCAGTGGATTATTAGTAAAAGTTGTTCATAATAATTAGTAGGTGCGATGAGCCCTATGGATAAGCCCGTTTGAACTTAATGGCACCTTTCCGTGTAACCTACTATTTTTTTTTTATGTAGAATAAGTCGGCGTTTGACCACCAACTCGCCTGATGTTAAGCGACGTTGTGGTCTAAGATGGAGCACGACGACTTATTCACTCCAGCCTTGAAGTTTTGTAGAGAAAAGAAGTACAAAGACGGCAGTTGAGGGAGGCGCTACAAGTGCGCTACTGCTCAGACCCGTCTTCGGAACGGTTACACCGGACTACATCCCGAAACACGACTAGGTCATTTCACGGCATGGCTTGGTCCGGTGGGTGGTAACTAGCCACGGCCGAAGCCTCCCACCAGAGAAAATAAACCAAAAACTAAAATAGGGACTAATAGGGTGTACTTAACTAGTTTTCCTAACTAGTGGTGATTAGTAAGTTGACCAGCCGGTGGCTTCCACACTACTATAATTAGGTTAAGGGCCGCCCGTCCATAAAGTTTTTATTTTGGTATTGATCGGATTCCGTCACTAATTAATAGTAATGGATGAGTGGTAGCGTGCATGGCAGCGAGAAGAATTAATGTGGGTTTGATTCTGGCGTATTTTTTTCTATAATTTTAGACAAGTAACATATCAGTAGTGAGTGAGGAGAGTCAAAAACAACAGAATTAGGGCCGTAATATGAAATGACGCTCAGTCATAATTTTCTTTTTACCCGACTGCGCAAGAAGGAGGGTTATGTTTTTCGAGTGTATGTATGTATGTAATATAGATAGATAGGTAGATAAACTCTTTATTGTTCAGACCACAAATAACAGAATAACTAGAGAAAAATTTAATAAAATTTATTATTATAGTGTAACAACTGGCGGCCTTATCACTAAAAGCGATCTCTTCCAGGCAACCTTAGGATGAAGAGGATACGACAAATGAGTACAAAAAAACAAAACCATACCATGGGGGTATGTATGTATGAGGTTTCTTTGGCACGCCCTACAGCCTAAACAGCTTGATGTATTTCGACATGTCAGGCGTGTGTGTGTGTGAATATGTGTGTCTATTTCTGTATTATCGTAGCTCCCAAACGGATGAACCGATTTTCATTTTTATTTTTTTTTGCTTAAATAGTGAATTAGTCGGGATTGATCTCAGCTATGTTTGATAAAAAACGGTGTTGAACATTTTTTTTTCAATTTTAAATTGACACTTCCTTCAAGCCGAGGACGCGATGTTACACACGGTGAGCTTACGCGTCTCCCTGAACAAGGCTTTCGATGTCGACGCGAGTGAATCCACGGGATACAGGTAGCATATGTCTATATAGCAATACGACGCTAAGATAACTCTATTAGGGAAGCTTTCAGAGGCCTGTCGTCGATAACATGGTTTGTGAGCACATTTCACGCAATTTAGATACGCCGAGTTTGAACAGATGATAAAGCGGAACTTCGAATGGCAGGGGGCAAAGTCTGTCTTCGTGCCAAATTGATTGAGACAAAAATCGAAAAAAAAATCAGTAAACGACAATTAACAAAACATAAAACCGGCAAAGTGCAAGTTGGACTCGCGCACGAAGGGTTCCGTACCATTATCTATAACAATTATCGTTATCGTTTATTATTTGATAAGAAAAACTACGAAAAACATCCAAAATAATATACCATACAGACGAACATAGAACCTCATCCTTTTTGTAAGTCGGTTAACTAATAACTATACCCTCGACGAACATCTAAATTCGAGTCAAGGGGTAAACTGAAAATCAACCTAGTTTGGAACACAGGAAATCTCATGTAATTATATAACTATTTTTATAACATAACATATCGTCACACCTTTCCTCCGAGGGGGCTGGCAGAGGTGTAGCACACCTACACTTCGCCGGACGATATTCAGTCCCAAATGTGACAGGGGGCGAGCCTGTCGCCATACACCGGGCTCCAGTCATGTAGCAGATGACCTACAATACGCACACAATGAACAAATTGGTGCGTGCCGTCGGCTGGGTTCGAACCTGCTCCCTCTGGCTTGAGAGACGGGCCTTCTCTCAACTAGGCTGCCATCGCTTTTTCCTTATTTCTAGTGTTATTATTCTGATAGTCACAGTTCATTTCCGTTTGTTTATCTGCTAGCTATTGTACCTAATAATAATTCCTTCTGTTGTGTTGTTTTTAGTTGAGCAATAAATATATTTTTCATTTCATTTCATTTCGTTAATTAGGTGGCCGCTATTGTTACTTTATTGTGTCTATTATGTTATTTAAGTACTGGTTTATTACTTGTTTTAATTAGCCGCCGGATATTAACTCGTCCTGCCAGCTGAGTCGCTAGAGGCATTACTTTGATGCTTTCGTTGGTATACAAACTAGCTTTTGGCCATTGAGGTACTATAGTAGTTACTGGAGATGTTTTATACGCGCCCAAATAGTCCCTTGTTGACAGCCTCGGTGGCTCAGTTGGTAGTGAACCTGCCTGCTGAGCTTGATTTCCACCTAGGGCAAACATTCATGTGATCAACATTTGTGTTTGTTCTATGTCTGGGTGTTAATATCTATTTAAGTATGCATTTAAGATTATATCATTATGTATGTATATCAGTCTCTGGCAGCCGTAGTACAAGCATTGCTTAGTTTGGGGTCAGGCGACCGTGTGTGAAAAGTGTCCCGAATTCATAGTAGTGTTACGAGCTGGGCTAGGATAAAAGGAATGAAACGTCGATGTATCCGAAGATTCACTTTATTCACCAAGTTCACACACACAAATACTGTTACACTACACTAGACACTTGCACTATAACGCTTTGAACACTACTCGTACAATCACTTCGATGTTAGCACTTTGAACGCTTGATCAAAACTGACTGCCGAGGGTCGTCCGCGTATTTATACAATTTTAAGATATCCAGAACATTCGATTAAACAATAGTGCAAGGACACAAAAAGTTGTTTTACTCGCGGAGCCACGCGTTCAATCTAGAATATTCGGATAGTACCTACCAAAGATTCAAATAAACACCCTATTATTCAATAGATAAAAACATCATAAAAACATATTAAGATTAAAGATAATATTAAAGATTAAAGATTAGCGTATAGTTTCTTCATCGGCTGCGACTGCCGTAACAGTAGCAAAGGGTTGTTTCTCTTTGTCCCCAATTTTCATCCGCTCTATGGTTCAAGATGAATTAAACTTCGTCTTGCCTCCCACTTTTCTTTAGGGGGGCAAGAGGAAACATCAGTTCCTGGTCGCCGCCTGTAGTTGAATCTGAGTATAAGCCGAGTGGCTACTGAGCCTCTAGCCAAGTTTCATTTACTCCCGAGGGATTCTGTTTCTACAATTGCTAAGATTCGAATGTAAGCAGACAATTGAACGAGTTGAAAATCAAATGACATTTCTGTTGCTCGTAACTCCGGTCGAGTCTGGTCGAGTTTTGGAACTTTCGAGCGTTAGCTGTTGTAGAAATAGAGTCCCATAGAAGCGATTGCAACTTACCCTGATATGAGTGATCATGTCTTATTGTCATGTCTTAATAAGCGATGGCAGCCTAGTTGGGAGAAGGTCTGCCTCTCAAGCCAGAGGGAGCGGGTTCGAACCCAACCGACGGCACGCACCAATTTGTTCATTGTGTGAACAAATGTGCGTATTGTATGTCATCTGCTACATGACTGGAGCCCGGTGTATGGCGACAGGCTCGCCCCCTGTCACATTTGGGACTGAATATCGTCTGGCGAAATGTGGGTGTTGTATTACATCCCTGCCAGCCCCCTCGGGGAAAAGGCGTGACGATATGTATGTTTATTTTATGTCATGTCTTAAGACCCCGCATTATACGAAATCACCAAAAACAAGTATTTGTTTGCGCCTAGTTTGATATGAAGAATTATGATGATCAGATGCAAAAAATACAGCTGGTAGTAGAAGTAACCAACTAAAGTTTAACCGAAGAACAATTTTGAAAATCATTCCCATTTTGGAAAAAAAATCACAAAATATCCTACTAAACGCGAAAGTTTGTATGTATGGATGGATGGATGGATGGCTGTTTGTTATCTTACACGCCAGAACGGCTGAACAGATCTGGATGAAATTTTGGCACAAAGATAGATTATAGTCTAGATTAGCACATAGGATACTTTTTAACCGCGTGTAAAACCGCGGGGCGCAATTAGTATCATCATAAAAAAACTATTGGAACGTAGTTCTCAAAATTTTCAGCGATTACGTAATTTTTTTCGACTATTAAATAGCCAGATTAGTTCTTAGTTTAACAAAGCTACTTATGTTTATTTGTGTTTTTGTTACGATTAATACCACTAAGAACTACAAAACATGCAATTTTACGCGCGGATCTCATTTTACCATCAAATTTGAAATACGATTTTCAACTCTAAATGAAGTGACTTAAGTAAACGTGTGTGTGCATGAGTTAAAAATCGTGCTATGACGGCGCCTTACGTAACGGTTGTTTTATTTAATTTTATAATAACACGGTTGTTGTAAGGTTTTTGTTTTCGAAAGCCTCACTATTGCTTTACTTCAGGCGTGATAACGGTCAAGCGCAGCCCTATCCACGAATAAAATAAAATTAAACAAGTAATTTAACAGAAAAAACAACAAAATTTGACTGCAAAATACATAATAGTCTGACTATCAAGACGATTCAAATGACACTTCACATGTCGGAATAAATCAAACTGTTTAAGCCGTGCCAAAGAAACCTCATACATATGTATGTATTTATATAATATATGATACATTTGCCTCATTTATATATGATACAGATGGCAGTGAACCTGCCTTCTGAGCTCGAAGGCGTGGGTTCGATTCCCACCCAGTGAAAACATTTAAGTGATGAACATTATTGTGTATTTAAAAATGTTTTTATAATATATTTAAAAATATCTAAGTATGTACTCGTATATCAGTCTCTAGCAGCCATAGTACAAGCTTTGCTTAGTTTGGTCAGGCGACCGTGTGTGTAAGTGTAGAATTTATTATTATTATATCTACATACAAACACTCTAAAAACATAATCCTCCTCGATGCGCAGTCGGGTAAAAACAACTGAGGTCTAGGATGTAAACGTTTAAATTTCCTTCTTCTAGCGAGTGATTTAGTAAGTTAAGTGTAGCACTTAACCTACAATTACAGAGGTATCACGATCCCGGCGTCACCTCTAGAACGTAGTATACCAATTCAATCCTTTTAACCCTTTGAAGTTTCAACCCTATTCCTATTTAGCTGTTACCGAGCCCTAGGGAAGGAAAACTATTTTCAACCTGAATGGGTACAAAGGTAATGGATGACCTAACGAAGTATAGATGAACTGAAAACGTAAAAAAAACATTTCGTCACGCCTTTCCCTCGATGAGGCTGGCAGGGGTGTACAACACCCACACTTCACTGGACGATATTCAGTCCCAAATGTGACTGGGGCGAGCCTGTCACCATACACCGGGCTCCAGTCATGTAGCAGATGACAATACGTACATATGATTACACAATGAACAAAATAGTAAGTGCCGTCGCGCGTCGTCGTCGGCTGGGTTTGAACCCTCTGGCTTGAGAGGCGGGCCTTCTCCAGCTAGGCTGTCATCAAAAAATAATGCCTACTTAGAAAAATCACTTAAGAGGGCCGCGACGTTCTGAAATTTCCATACAAACGCGCTACTCAAATTTCTTGAAAACCGTTTGTCAGATTATGATAAAATTTAGCATGTACAAATAAATAAACAATATGTCCGCCCCTATGTTCTTGGTTTTTTTCAAAAACGTTCTCAAGCGCAAATAGAGCTATCCGTATCCGTAATATCCGTATTTTTAAGGGGTCACTTTTGACTGATTTATTCAATAGGTAGACAAAGCAAATCAAAAATTCCATTACATAGGGAGGTTGTCTACATCATTAGCTATTAAATGAATCCATAATACAAGAGAAATTCTTAGTTACTTAAGAATGATTACAGAAGTGCAAAAGTTATAAAAAAAATTGAAATTGATCTTTGTCTTTTCTGTAGGTAGGTAAGTTTAGAGGCTCGTCAGTATCATTACTCGCTCTCTTCAGTCGTCTTCTTCTTCTAGACGAAATGGCTATAGAATACCTTAAGCCAATACGAAGTTAGTCTAGGTTGCCTAGGTCGAAGTTAGTTAGCTCACCGGACTCTTACAAACTTTTTTTTGTCGATCGCGGCAGACGAGTCACGATTATAACCGTCATTCTGAAAACCGCGGTATACAGATGAGAAATAAATCGGTATACGGACAGAGTCAAGCCAAATATCCTCTTGCAGGACTACACGTGTAAGTTGGTTGTCCATAGTAGTTTCACACGCTACAAACTTAATTATGCGGTCGCTAACTGGCAATGTTTATAAAAACTAATGTTTATAGGTCGGCATACTTGAACGTGATCCACTTTGTTCTCGTTGAGTAATCGCGTCGAACAGCTATGTTATTATTATGGCCCGAAGAAGACATTTTTTGCTAACTAAAAGTCAATTTTTTTAAGAAAAAATCGGAGAAAATAGCTTTCTTACCGATTTATGATAACGTCAGTTGTTTTCTAAGACTAATCACTTGGAAATAACATATAACATGTCGTCACGCCTTTCACGCGAAAGGGCCGGTAGAGGTGTAATACAACACCCATACTTCGCCGGACGATATCCAGTCCCAAACGTGACATAAGGGACGAGCCTGTCGCCATACACCGGACTCGTCATGTAGCAGATGACATACAGCACGCACATATCAGGTGCGTGCCGTCGGCTGGGTTCGAACCCGCTCCCTCTGGCTATTATCGCTTCGTAAATCACTAAGATAATTATAATTATTTTAGCGATATTTCATAATATTTTTTTTTACAATTTTAGCACTTTAATATACTAAAAATAACATTTTTGAAATCACCTTTGTAAGACTGTTTTTTTTTTGTTTCAGATGGTCAATGTCATGTCAAGGCTGTTGAATATTGATGGTAAGTCGAAGTCTTTTCTTACCTTTCAATCTTACCTTTGGTTACCTTTACTAGTGGTTCTCTTCAAACTGTGACTGCGCCATTTTACAATTCGTCGATCAATTTGGCTTACAATTGGAAATTGAATTGTAGGTCATCGTGCTCCATCTTAGACCACAACGTCGCTTAACATCTCAAACGCCGACCTATTCTACATAAAAAAACAATAAGTTTTTTTTTTTTTTTTTATTTCGTAAAATATATACATTTTAAGACACAAAGTATTGAAAAACTTAATAGTTTGTATCAATACCCTTATCGCTACACGCTACAATTCTATTCAAGTATATTTGCTTATTTAATTTCTTTCTACTTAACGTAATACATTGTGGCATTTGAATAGTTATATTAGTTATTGTGTTTTGCCTTTTTCGATCGAGTTATAAATTTAACATATCGTCACCTTTCCCCCGAGGGAACTGGCGGAGGTGTAATACAACACCCACACTTCACCGGACGGTATCCAGTCCCAAACGTGACAGGGGACGAGCCTATCGCCATACACCGGGCTCCAGTCATGTAGCAGATGACATACAATACGCACGTATGTTCACACAATGAACAAATTGGGGCGTGCTTTCGGCTGGTTCGAGCCCGCTCTCTCTGGCTTGAGAGGCGGGCCTTCTCCAACTAGGCTGCCATCGCTTAAATTTAAAAGAAATAAAAAGTAAAAAGGAACTATAGTTGATTGAATCAGGCGTTACTTTGCGGGACTTCATCTTCAAAACTGTTACTCTACCAATCTCTAGTGTTAGAGCGGAAATACACTGGAGACTGTGTAGTACCTAACTTATAACTATTCTGAAGCTATACACAACGTTTATTAGCTAAAAAAGACTAAAAAAAAAAAATTATGAAAATAAATCAACATAACAAGGTATAATTTATTAAAATTAATAATTAAATTCAGGTACAAAATTTATGCATTTACTACCTTTTTAAATTTATATTTCCATAAATGTAAGTAATTTACGGAAATATAACAATACAATACATATACAACAATTAACAAATGAACAATTTAAATATTATTAATAATTATATTATTATTATTAATAATATTATTATAAATAATAATAATATTATTATTTTTAAAACGTTGTGACTTATAAGTCACAACGTTTTAGTTATTTACAAACAAACACACCTGCATACAAACACAGCTTCATAATAATTAAAATATCTACAACCATTTTACATAAAAATGATTTAAAGAATTCAGTTCTGAAGTTTAACTTCTGCAAAGTAACGCCTGTTTCAATCTGACTAATAATTTGTGATTAAACGAACTTACCTTTAGTGAAGTTCTATTATATTTATTTGTAAATGTCACATGTCACATTTTAAAACTAAGTTAAGACATTAAATCAATGAAAGAGATAACATTATGTGTTATCTCTTTCATCAAATCCTTACTTCCTTACTAAATTTATAAATGCGTAAGTGAATTTGTTCGTTTGTTTGTAACGCTTTCACGTCTCAACTACTCAACCGATCGTCTTGAAATTTTGCATACACGTTGTCTAGGGTACAGAAAAGGACATAGGGTACTTTTTTATCCCGAAAAAAATATTGGTTCCTATAGGACAGCGGGTGAAACCGAGGGGCGCAGCTAGTAAGGCATAAATCAAATAAAATTATACAAATTTCATCTTTTAGAACGACTATCTGAAAAAACTGTAATAAGGACTGCCTCTAAAATAACACTGCCGAAGACCTCGTTCGCTCTGTAATAGATTTTCGAGTTTTTCTATTAACTTTGCTCATCGAGGGACGAGTACGAATTCTCACTCAGAAACTTCAAGAAGTTAAACACGAGTTGATGGAACTCATTCGATTTGTTTGCTTTTTACACGCCCATTAGCCCCCACCCCCCACTCCGCCACCCCTCCTTACCACTCTCACAGTTTCCGGCGGCGACCGGAAATGCTATTCGCCGCGTTCTTCAGGAAATCGTTTTTAGAGATATGACATCTTGCAAATGACGGAGCTTAGAGTAACAAATCAGTATCGATATTTATCACACTACTAATAAATAAAATATTATCATAGGTGCGAAAGTATGGATGTTTGTTACCTAATCAAGCCAGAACGGCTCAACAGATCTGGATGAAAATTAGAACAAAGACAGATTATAGTCTGGAATAGCGCATAGGTCACTTTTTAAACGCGGGTGAAACCGTGGAGCGCAGCTAGTAAATTAATGGAATAAATAACGTTTCGGAAATTAGGACTCCCTAAAAATATATTTTTTTTAAGAATAGGTCAACATTTGACAACCAAATCTTCTGATGTGAAACCTGAGCAAGCGAAGGATGGTAGGATTGAAGCACTTCCGAAGCGGGAGTGGGATTAAAATAAAGAATCTTGAGCGTAGCCATGGTATAATAATATACTCCGCCACATTTAGCATTCCGGTCACGTGGGCAACACGTAGTGACGTCAATCGACGAAATAAGTCATTTACAAATAGTGTAAACTCTTCGTAACAAAATTCTTTATAACGATAAACTCTCTATAACATAGAGAAGATCACAATCTGGTTGGTTTACCTTAAAACCCATACATTGATTCACTCTTTATAGCGCAGCAGCCATTCTCTATTACGAAGAAATGTGTTTATATTTAGACACTGAAAATCGTCATTATCGGTGTTATTGTTTATGTTATCTTATCAGGTTACAAAAGACGCCGACTAAACCTTTGAGTTTGACTAAAACCCGCAATTTCTGAGGTCGTAAACTTACAGCCGTCTTGCGTTTGCTATTGTTAATTGCCTTGAACATGTGCTTGGTTTGCTTGAAAAGGATGATCTCGAGCTAAACACCTACCTAACGTATTATCATCTGTAAACCAACTTTGAAACTGTTAAAAGTAGATGACGAATAGTTGACTGCCTTAGTGGCTTAGTTGGTAGTGTACCTGCCTTCTGAGCTTGGGGGCGTGGGTCCGATTCCCACCTAGGGCAAACATTTAAGTAATGAACATTTGTGTTTGTTCTATGTCTGGGTGTAAATATGTATGTATTTAAAAATATCCAAGTATGTATATAAGGCTCTGGCAGCCATAGTACAAGCTTTGCGTTTAGGGTCAGGCGACCGTGTGTGGAAGTGTCCGGAATTTATTATTATTATTATTTATTCTGAACCACCACCAACTATTCAACAAGCGCTTGATGCCGCTAAGTTAATAGATTTTTGTTTACTGATCAATCAAGAAGATTTCTACACATATCAAGAAATGGATAGAATACATAAGAAAATACAATACAATTACTGGCAAAGCAAAAAACGTCAGACAAAGTTAACTGACTTTATGTATTAATTTGATCAAAAATACACATACTAAAGATTATTGTTAATTTGGTTGTTTTTCTTTCTTCACTTCATATAACGTTAACTCTCTATAACGACAAAAAACACTAGGTCCCTAGAGTTTCGTTAGAAAGAGTTTCCACGTTCGAAAGAGACAGATGACGATGACGAGTGACGTCATTGCGTGTTTGCTCCCTGAACCCTTGTTTTTTTGGATCATGAGCGTACCGAGGGATTCTAAGCGATGTCGAGCGAAACACAAAACTTTTTACCTCGCTACAGCAAGGAAAATAAGTTTTTTTTTTGCATTCGGTTTTAGATAGTAGTTTCACACGTTACAAAGTTAATTATGCGGTCGCTGACTGGCAATGTTTATAAAAACTAACTAATGTTTATAGATCGGCATACTTGAACGTGATCCACTTTAATTACTATTTATTCTAAGGTTTGGATTTTGAAAACTTTTTCCACGCTAGCGGATAAAATACACTCGAATTTAAACGTTTGAATGATAAATAGAAAATCATTTCGAGCTTGTTTAAAAAAAATATTTTACCTCACCAGCTCGGAAGGAGATTCTGTTTATCATTCGAAATCTGAGTGCAAAAGTGCATTTTAGCCGTTAGCATGGAAAGGGTTTTTAAAATTACAAATTTTGCTCTTAAATCATTTTATAAACTGCCAGTCCTCTAAAATGCAATTCATGTCAGTGCGACAACCATATTTTTAAAATAATCGTACTGGCCAGCATAGCGACTGCATGAAAAAAAAACTTTTAGATCTTTTAAAATTATTTCTGGGACCTAGAATTTTACGCACTTCGCCGGACAATATTCAGGCTCAAGTGCGACCAAGGGCGAACCTGTTGCCCTAAGCACCGGGCTCAAGTTATAGGTATAGCAGATGACATGAAATACACAGAATATTATGTCCACAATTTAACAAATTGGTGCGTGCCTTCGGCTGGCATCGAACCCGCACTCCCTGGCTTAAGAGGCGAGCCGTCTTCCAACTAAGCTATCATCGCTCTTCGCTTATAGAGGCCAACAAACTAACGCACATAAATTAACTTAAATTGCACAAAATTCGTTATACGGTTTGTTTGTCGTATTTAAATGGCAGGAATTAGACTCGCAAATGAATGAGAATCGATTTCTTTATTACAAAGACTGCAAAACAATGGAGCAGTCGTACTCAAGCTTTTGTTCTCGAGGGTCGAAGGGAAAATAATTGAGACGGCCCGCGATGTGTTTTTAACAAATATTTCTCAATTGTGTTTTTACTACGTTTTGTGTAATCATTTCTGTCAGATAAATGAATTGATTAATCAAAATCATCAACCAATTAACCAGGATCCAGATCATACTTGTGAGGACATACGAATAAAATCATCGAAAATTAAAATAAAATTAAATAAGCCAATCAAAACCAAAAAAAAAATATAGGTGTTCAAAACATTATTTAGAGGGCATCGAGATTTCGTACTTCGTTTTTGATGTTACATTATTTAAAGGAAATTAAAAAATATATATCAGCATGATATTCGACGACACTCCCTAGCCTAGCCGGTACCACGACTGCTGCCCCGGTCCCGGATTCCAGATTGCAGGAGGTCCCGGGTTCGAGTCCCGGCCGGGCAAATGTTTTAATGATGAATTTAAATACCTGTTCTGGGTCTGAGTGTTATTACTAGTCGCTATTTTATGTCTAATCCATGGCATCACGACACAGGGAAACCTAGTGGGGAGTTGGGGCTATGAGTGTCCAACGTTATTAAATTTATCCATCCTGGATGGATGGATAAATTACTTACTAATCAAAAGTAACTCTGTCTCGTCTGTCTGTTTGTAGACTTTTCATGGCTAAATGACAGAACGTTTGATTATTAGTTACAGTACCCCTCGAGGAAGGTTTTTCAATTATATTTTCTGAATAAACGCAAACGAAGTTGCTAGTAATAAATTTACTGAGCGGGCCTTCATTGGCCACGCCTGCAAAGGTGAAAGAGAAGCCATTTCGCCAACAAAAGGTTAATCTAGAATACCTCGCGTCGATTCCAGCTATCATTGCCATTGTTGAAGATTTTAATTGAAAGAAGATATTTATCTCTTCCTCTACCCTTTTAACTGTAACTAGTATAGTATCTTACAACCTGTCGACTCTGTAATAGTCTGTTCACTATTAAAAGTCCCATAGTCACAGAATTGCCTCTCACTCTGGCAGCAAGTGATGCCAACTGACAGACAAAGACAATGATATTTTGTCAGAGGCATAGATCGAAAAAATTGTGCGTGGAGTCCCTCCGCGCGGAAGAAGTGAAACTTCTGTGTATCTTTCTTACTACGCGCATGCGTTCGAGTGCCTCGCATTCACTCTCGCTCAGTCTCTTTCTATTCCCCCTCCCCAGGAGCGTTAAATGTTTAACGCAACCTTGTTGGAAGTCGCATTAGAAGTTTCAGAGGGAGCTCTGAAAAAAATCAAAATCAAAAATATGAAGATGCTTAATATTAATGTTTTTATTCCATCCAATGGTTGTCTGGAAGAGATCGCTCATAAGCGATAAGAAGACATTGCACCTATACCTTTGAGTGTTTAGTTTAGTTTTGTTTTATATTTGGTGTCAATAAAGAGTTTTTGTATTGTATTGTATAAAGATACGGATGCCCACTTGCACTAAATATGTATAAGAATTGTCTAAATCCGTGCTAAACTATTTTAAACTACTTTTAGCGAAGTGATCGCTAGTCGGTCACAATCTTAGGAATGGCTTAAGGCTAGTTCAAGAAAGTTTAGGTGGGAACTAGCTAGGAGTAATTTTAAACTAGTGAAAGGACTTAACGATTCTTAAATTCAGTGCAAGTGGGCATGAGTGACTTAAGCTATGAAACGCGAGCGAAGCCGTGAACAGGAACCCACTCTTTTTAATTCTTCCTAATTCTAATCAACTAATATTATTAATGCGAAAACGAGTTTGTTTGTTACGTTTTCACGGAACTTTTGCAAGCACGTTTTTAGGCGATTATAGCCTAGTTGGAAGGGCCGCCTCTCAAGCCAGAGGGGGCGGGCTCAAACCCAGCCGACGGAACGCACCAATTTGTTCATTATATGAACACTGACTGGTGCCCGGTGTATGGCAACAGGCTCGCCCCCTGTCACATTTGGGACTGAACATCGCTCGGCGAAGTGTGGGTGTCGTTCACGTCGACCAGCCCCCTCGGGGGATAGACGTGACGATATATAACTCTGACGAAATATAATACATAGGGTATATTTTAGCCGGGGAAACATCGCGGGGCGAGCTAGTAAATGTGGTGTCGCTGTTGCTCTATCATCGTCATTTAAACTTTATCACCCCTATTTTGTAATCATAAAGCATTATTATCGGTAAATCTCAGATGTTTCGGTTCAGTAACATTGCTAGTGATGTACCGAGTAGCAGGTTTGAAAGTATCGATAGATCTTTGCATTAACAGTTGCTGGGAACGACATTATATAGTTAGTTAAAATAAAACGTCTTTACCAGTTTTAGTTATAACATTTTGACAAACGACCGATGGTCACTAACATTTACAATTCATTTCAAGTTCGCCAAATCGTCTTATTATTATTCGATTATTAGTTATTTACTTTAAAGAAATGTTAGCAACACATACAAAAAGATGCAGTCTATGCTCTACTGTGTGACGTTTTCCGAGCGAACTGTCAAAGGAATGTCAGTGGAGTAGCGCCTGAGTCGCCCGCCCGCTAACCGGCACTTTCACTGGAGCACGGAAGAGGACGTATCTCGTATTGTTTTTCTTTGATGTCTTTCTGTCGTATTGATCTGGGTATCCATTTTATTCATCAGTATGAATATAATGGAAACCATGTACAATATGTGGGTAATTTCAGTAAATTACTCACATATTGTACATGGTTTAGATTATTAGAAGTATTCGTTGTTTTCATTTACAGTGGTTTTGAAAATCCTCCCTACAGAAATAGTTTACATAAGATAAAACAGTTCCGAGGTCTCTGTTCAAAGCAAACTACTAGTCTACATTTATTAATTTTACGATATTTCCTACCAATCATAATTATAAAATAAATCCCCTCTTGTTTGCGTGGAAAATAAATCCCCTCCTGTTTGCACGGGGAGATAAACAACATCGATAAACCACATCTGCCCGTACATCCCTACGTTTTTATCAGTTTTTATCAGTTCAACAGTACCTGGATGGCCGAGCTTTGCTCGGTATTTTTTTTTATTTTTTAATTGTGTTTTTTGGATAATAAACCATTGATTTTAGTCTAACCTCAAAGCAAACACTCATTGACTTCGTGTTACTTAACAACGCCATCTGCTGTTGTGTCGTTAAAGCAATTAGTTGCTCACAAAAAATAGTAGTATTATTATTCGCCAATAGATGTCAGAAAGAGTCATATTTTTCAGTTGAGATTGATTAATTATCGATAAAACACGAATAAAATGATATTTTCTAAAAATGATTCCTAGCTAGATCGATTTATCGCCCCCGAAACCCCCTATATACTAATTTGTATGAAAATCGTTGGAGCCGATTCCGAGATTCCAATTATATATATATATATATATACAAGAATTGCTCATTTAAAGGTATAAGATGAACGCTGTGTAGTCGCTGGTTTATTTCCGAGCTTGGAATATTTTTTATAGCCTCAAGCCTTTTTTAGGCGAAACAGTAAAAAACATCTCATTGTTGGATAAAAACTTCGATCAAATATAAGGGAGAGGCGGTACGAGAACCTAAAAATGGACCACCTAAATTAGGTGCTGCACACAATTCACCGTAGTCACAAACAAACGCAACCAGTCGAACAGTGATAATTATTGTTGTCTCGTTCTCGCTATAGTCTCTTGTACGTCTCTCTATCTCGGTTTTCGATAGACGTAACATTATACTGTCAACGGAGCTGTGTAGCGTACGTTTGCTTGTAGTTGTACATGATCCTAGCGTGTGTGCGTGTGTACTAAAAATTAGACACGTGCCGCTTCTTCCTTATATTATTTCGATGGATAAAAATGATAAAAGCATGACGTTGGTTTAAAACAGACACGTGCGGAGATCGGGGTCCTACCACGAAATCGTATTGCCACGACGATGGTCACGTTTTGTTTACGACACTGCGCGATCATGAACCTTGTTGCGAGGCGATACGATTCGCGGTCGCGCAAACAAAATATTGCAATGTATTGCCATGATGGTTACGTTTTGCGTTCAATTCAACTTATAGTGAACGTGATATTTTGTTTAGGGCGTAAGGTATTTGCAGGGATGTGGTTTGTATATTGAATAAATAGTATGAGTTATGAATGGTGCCAGGTTAACTCAGAATACAAAGAGAGAAAAGCGCTTACTCGAGCATGTACATGTGACTGGTGTTCACAAGCGTGGCGGACGGCGCTGGTCGGCGTAACGGACGTCCTAGCGTACCTACGCCCGTGACAGCGCAATGGCAAGGCCACAACTGTACACACACTGACGCACCGTACTATTCTGCGATATGTAATACAACACCCGCACTTCGCCGGACGATATTCAGTCCCAAATGTGACAGGGAGCGATAGATTATGGTCTGAAATAGCAACACATTATAACTTTATCAGTTAGTTCAGTTATTTAGGTAAGTATGTTTATCTCTATTCAATGTAATACAGTGAAACCTGGTTAAGTGAGACATCAAGGGACCTGCAATGTCGTTTCACTTATAGAGGTATTCCACTTACCCAGTGTCTCAGATATACAGGTATAAATAAATATCTGTCTCATTTACAGAGGGTTCCATTAATAGAGGTGAGAATACAGGTTATTTCAGTTATAGAGGTGCGATCATTGAATAAAATAACGTGTTATGTATGTAAATGAGTTTTAATAAAAAAAAAATCTCAGTTACAGAGGTTTATGCATATAAAATTTACTCGCTGTCTCAGTTATAGAGGCAACTATGATGATAAATCGAAAGAACAAATCCCAGATATAGAGGCTTACCTCGTCCCACTAACAGAGGTAATTCGGTGCCAAAGTGTTGGGACCTCAGCATGAGTTCCAGTTATGGAGGTTTCTCACTTATCCAGGTCCCACTTAACCAAGTTTCACTGTATAAAAAATCAACTTTTTTTAATAATATAATGCCGAATTATCTCAGTTGAGTCAGACTTTTGTGTTGGTAAGTTAAAATATACCAGACCTCCAGGTGGAACATTCAACCATTAACAACGAAAAGCAAGCTAGCTAGCCTAAAAGAAACATAATACCCCAAATGGCTAGCAAAATATACATTACTACGCGAAAATAATTAAATTAGAAACGCACTGTGCTATCCAAACACTCTTGATACAGTTTACACAAAATCAGTACCTTAACTTTTTCCATTTAATTTTAGTACTAGTACAGTCTCTTTAATCTTAATATATATAAATCTCGTGTCACAATGTTTGTCCTCAATGAACTCCTAAACCACTTAACCGATTATAATAAAATTCGCACACCATGTGCAGTTCGATCCAACTTGAGAGATAGGATAGTTTAAATATATAATAGACGCGAACGAAGTCGCGGGGTGACAGCTAGTAACTTCATAGATGTTTATCTTTAATTTATATAAATTACGTGTCACGTTGTTTGTCCGCTACAGACTCCTAAACTACTTAACCGATTTCAATCAAATTTGCACACCGTGTGCAGTTCGATCTAACTTAACAGATAGGATAGCTCACATATCTTATATCTTTAAATGAGCAATTCTTGTATATATATATATTTAATTGGAATCTCGGAATCGGCTCCAACGATTTTCATACAATTTAGTATATCGGGGGTTTCGGGGGCGATAAATCGATCTAGCTAGGAACCATTTTTAGAAAATGTCATTTTATTCGTGTTTTATCGGTAATCAACTTAAACATAAACTTGGAAGAAAAATAACAAAAAGGAGGCGTTTGAGTAGTCTCAACTGAAAAATATGACTCTTCCTGACATCTGTTGGCGAATAATAATACTATTTTTTGTGAGCAACTAATTGCTTTAACGACACAACAGCAGATGGCGTTGTTAAGTAACACGAAGTCAATGAGTGTTTGCTTTGAGGTTAGACTAAAATCAAAGGTACTACATATAATATGAAAAAGTGAGTTTTGTTCATTTTCTTTGTTTCTTTGTAACGCTTTCACGTCTGAACTACTCAACCGATCGTCTTAAAATTTTGCATACATGTTGTTTAGGGTACAGAAAAGGACATAGGGTACTTTTAATCCTGGAAAAATCAACGGTTCCTGTGGGACCGTGGGTGAAACCACGGGTCGCAGCTAGTATAAATAATAAAGGCGAACGAAGTCGTGGGGTGACAGCTAGTTTAGTATATATAAATCCTAATAACAACTTTACTCTCTGTGTTTACAGCTCTGTCAGCTGTAGGCCCCGCGGCCGATGTTCGTCCTCCTCTACAGATCGCATTCCTCGAATAATTGTAGGGAAATTTTGTGAGCAGGTTCAATAAAAAAAAATCATATCTCCTTCATTTTGAAAAATGTCCAAAAATTAACTTGAGAAAAAAACTGTATTATAAATAAATAAAATAAAATGTCTTTAATTCGGGTAATTCCCATATTTTTAATAAATAATAATAATAAACAAATTACACGAAATAATAATAAATAATGAATGTCAATTTTTTTTTTTTTTTTATAACAGACTAGGCATGCGTTTGACCACTGACTCGCCTGATGGGAAGCGTCGACGTGATCGAAGGTGTAACACGCTTGCCTAGGAGATACCTATTCACTTTACTCTTAAACACCCCCGGATTGTATTTAGGTGGAAAGACAGACACAGGCAACGAGTTCCACACCTCTGCAGTTCTTACAAGAAAAGTTGACTTGAAACGTTTAGTGCGTTTTAGTGGAATTTCCACCATAAGAGGGTGTCTTTTACTGGTGCGCCTGGTACAATTATAAAAGAACGGCGATGGCTGGATCATATGGATAAAATAAAATTAAAATCAAAATCAAAATCATTGTCAAATTATTGTCGAACCGAACCTACTCACAGAATTTGATGAGAATCAGTTAAGAAATGCAACTAGTAGAGGAAGACAAAGTTCCGGACAGAGATCCATACGTAATTCGGACATACGAAAGCATTTTTGTCAAAACTGTAGCAGAGACGCTTCGCTCGCCAACGTTTGCTAGGTCGACATTACATTACAGTACATTTTGTTTTCATTCCGAAAATTATGTGAGACTACAGGCACAACCACGGGACTCAACTAGTTTCTTTAAACCGCCTTCAAAAAAAGCAGAGGTTCTCTATTCGATTGTATGTTTTGTTATTTTATCAAATGTCATAGTTGATTATGTCTGTTTGTCAAAACCAAGTCACTGTTCTCCACCGCACCGTTACCCAATCCGGGTGTTTCCGGCCGCCGGACGCCGGAAGCACCCGGCACGGTCGTGTCCGGCTCCGGAACTCACCTTTCAAGTGGGTACACCTATTTTCACCTGCTTCCCTATAGACAGGTTATATTTGACTTAGCTTCTACCCAGCAGAAAGCGATGAAAATCATATTGACGTTTCACACTCACATCTCTAACTAATTACGTTTTTTCTTAATAACAAGAGTCTTAAGGGTTCCGCAACGCTCTGAATTTACCATACAAACGCGCTTGTCCAATTTCTTGGTAACTATTCTTTAGATTATGATTACCTTTTGCATGTACAGATAAATGAACCGCAATTAAATCTCTGCCCCCATGTTCTTGGTTTTTTATTTTAAAAAACGTCTTCATTAGAAAATATAGAGCTATAAAAATATCTGCATTTGTAAGGGGGTCACCTTTGACTGATTTATTTAATAGATAGACAAAGCAAATCAAAAATCCCTTTACATAGGGAGGTTGTCTACATCATTAGCTTTTAAATGAATCCATAATACAAGTGAAATTCCTAATCATTTAAGAATGATTAGAGAAAAACGAAAGTCATAAAAAAATATTTAAATTGCACTTTGTCACTCTGTAGGTAACTTTAGAGGCTCGTCAGTAACTTTACTTGCTCTCTTCGCTCGTCGTCTTCTTCTAGTAGACGAAATAGCAATAGAAAGCCGTTAGCCAATTCAAAGTTAGTGTAAAGTGTTCGCCAGACCCTTAACCGCCTATGGTCACTAGCAACACAGCGGTGCTGTTGATGCGTTGCTAGCCTGGAAAGAAATTTATTAACACCCTTGAAAACGATGCCTGTTTTCTCTTTGTCATGATTTTTATCACTTCAACAATAGGCTAGTCGCCATCTCACTTAAGAATCCGGCAACCTAACTAACTTCGACCTAGGCGACCTAGATTAACTTCGCATTGGCATAAGGTATTCTATAGCCATTTCGTCTAGAAGAAGAAAACGAGCGAAGAGAGCGAGTAATGATACTGACGAGCCTCTAAAGTTACATACAGAGTGACAAAGTGCAATTTCAATTTTTTTATGACTTTTGCACTTCTGTAATCATTCTTGAGTAACTAAGAATTTCCTTGTATTATGGATTCATTTAACAGCTAATGATGTAGACAACCTCCCTATGTAATGGAATTTATGATTTGCTTTGTCTATCTATTGAATAAATCAGTCAAAAGTGACCCCTTGAAAATGCGGATATTTTTCACACCTCTATTTTCAGCTTCGGCCCAGAACAGATATTAAAACTCATCAGTCAAACATCTGCCCAGCAAATAATCGAATCTGCGACCTATAGCTTACAAACCGCTCACGCTAACGAGTCGGCTAAGTGAGTCGTTAATATTTCACCTGCGGAAAAATTTCATAGGCAGCTTGAAGGCCACGCTCTTGACCTCGTGGCTCTTGGCGGCGTATGAACACAAAAGTGCAACTTTTAAACAAATTTTTGGTGACGATGTGGACGACTTTCAGAGCATGAGACGTAGTGGAACGACTTTTGCTTACTAGTCAATATTTTTTTATGCCATTGGTGGTAAACAAGTTAAGGGCCCGCCTGATGGTAAGCGATCACCGTTGCCTATGGATACCTGTAATACCAGGGGCATCACAGATATGTTGCCGACCTTTAAAGACTCTATTAACAGCCCTTTTGAAGAACCCCATGTTATAGTTACTCGGTTATGATGACCCAGTTGGAGAAGGCCCGCCCCTCAAGCCAGAGGGAGCGGGTTCAAACCCAGCCGACGGCACGCACCAATTGGTCAATTGTTTTATGGCGCGAGCACCTTTTTTGAAACTTGAGCAAGCAAAGGATTCTGCGCTTGGCAAAAATATAGAATGCTGAGTGTAGCAAAAATTTCAAAGGTACGAGACACAGAATAACTTTGCGGCTTAGCGGAATACACGTCGATATACTCATATTCGTACTACGTACTAGATTCCATCATCCGAACAAAAACTTTCGTCAACTCAGTGCACTGAAATCCTTGCACCTTGCATTAGTGTGGTCCCGACACGCGTGCAGTGTGGGTGTGTACGGCGCTCATTTACTGTAATCAAAGTGTGAACCTGAACGGATGTTAATTTGGTTTGTTCCCTCTACGTCGCTCTGAACCTGTACATTAGTCCCGCTACATCGCGCGTCGTAACTCCCATAGAACGCTTTCCACCACACCACTCTCCGCCTACTAGGCAGTACCATAACGTCGTTCCTTCACTTAAGAGTCCGGCGACCTAACTAATTTCGACCTAGGCGACCTAGACTAACTTCGCATTGGCTTAAGGTATTCTATCGCCATTTCGTCTAGAAGAAGAAGACGAGTGAAGAGAGCGAGTAATGATACTGACGAGCCTCTAAACTTACCTACAGAGTGACAAAGTGCAATTTATTTATTTTTTATGATTTTTGCACTACTGTAATCATTCTTAAGTAACTAAGAATTTCTCTTGTATTATTGATTAATTTAACAGCTAACGATGTAGACAACCTCCCTATGTAATGGAGTTTTTGATTTGCTTTGTCTACCTATTGAATAAATCAGTCAAAAGTGACCCCTTAAAATGCGGATATTTTTCATAGCTCTATTTTCGCTTGAGAACGTTTTTAAAAAAAACCAAGAACATACGGGCGAAGATATTATTAATTTAATTGTACATGCTAAATTTCATCATAATCTGACAAACGGTTTTCAAGAAATTTGAGTAGCGCGTTTGAATGGAAATTTCAGAACGTCGCGGCCCTCTTAAGGGCTGAACTGTCGTAGAAAATGTTAGAATCTTGAATTTTATGATTTTAGGAGCCAGAAAATTTAGGTAGTCAACGCTGCAGCAAACCTGCGGTCAGCCCACGGTGGGCAGGCCCCAACTACATTATGTCACCGTTTATTACCGTTTTTTGTTTGGATCAGGTCCTCTGGTACATTAATTTCGTTGGGAACACACTACTTTTCACCGCACTACAGGGAGGAAAAGAGGTGTTTATTTTCATGTAGTCGTCGTGCTAGTCGTGGCCGTGCAATTAATCAAAAAATTAAGTATGGAAAACTACAAAATTTCTATTAGAGTTCTTACAAGTAACATTATTCAAGATGACCAAAAACTCGGCTGCTTAATGTTCTACCCTATGTCACTTCCACTATCAATACGATTTAAATGACACCTCACACGTCGAAATACATATCGTCACGCCGTTTCCTCGAAGAGGCTGGCAGAGGTGTACAACACCCACACTTCCAAATACATCAACCTGTTTAGACTGTAGCCCGTTCCAAAGAAACCTCAAACATCCAAACATCCATACTTACATACATAAACATACACTCGAAAAACATAACCCTCCTTCTTACGCAGGCGGATAAAAGAGAGTTTTTAAAGTGAAGCTAGAAAGATTCGAGTTTTAAAAACTCTCTCCACGCTAGCGAATAAAAATGCACTTTTGTACTCAAATTTCGACTGGTAAACAGAAACTTTTCGCATTCTGAGGTGAAATTTTTAAATAAATATGCCTAACGTACAGTTATGCTTTTCCTAAACTATCTTGTAATACATTATGATTTAAAACACGGGAATTACTCACGTACGATTCAGTCGATTATTCCGACTATAGTTATATAATAATCTAATATTGTAGTGTGTTATAGGCGCGCACTCGCCCTGATGAAGACCGCCGAATGCGGTTGAAACTATTGTCGGAATAATCGACTGAATCGTACGTGAGTAATTCCCGTGTTTTAAATCATAATGTGTGAAAACCACGTCAGTTTCCATAATAATATCTTGTAATAGCTAAGTATAATAGTCTAGCTACGGAACCACAACGCAATTTTCCCTACATTTCTCTTTGTAAGCTGCTTGTTTTAGTGAGCCACCCTCGCAAACCTAAAACCCGTCTGCATTTAGGATTAGCGTTTAAAAATAGCCCAAGCCTTTGAGAGCATTATTGCGTAATAGGCAGGTCTGCTTTGAAATATGCATGAAAACTACGTATATTTAGCTTAGAATAGCTACCTATAGAAAGAAGTACACTCGCTAAAAGTTAACCGTTAAATTGGTGTCGGAAAGCGGCATCGTACGACGCTACGAATGGCCATCATGTCTTTTAAGGGTTCCATGACGTACTGAATTGTCCATACAAACGCACTTGTCAAATTTCTTAGAAACCTAAAAAAATTCTAACCTAAAGAATTTCTTAGAGCTTGTCACACCGGCGTGAAGTGGCCAGCCTGTCGGTATTCTACAGAATACACTACGGCGAGTGTGCACAAGAACTGCACGACCTGATCCAGCCATCACCGTTCTTTTATAATTGTACCAGGCGTACCAGTAAAAGACACCCTCTTATGGTGGAAATTCCGCTAAAACGCACTAAGCGTTTCAAGTCAACTTTTTTTGTAAGAACTGCAGAGGTGTGGAACTCGTTACCTGTGTCTGTCTTTCCACCTAAATACAATCCGGGGGTGTTTAAGAGTAAAGTGAATAGGTATCTCCTAGGCAAGCGTGTTACACCTTCGATCACGTCGACGCTTCCCATCAGGCGAGTCAGTGGTCAAACGCATGCCTAGTCTGTTGTAAAAAAAAAAAAAACCATTTGTCAGATTATGAATAAATTTAGCATGTACAAACAAATGAACTATGTCTGCGCCCAAATGTTAGTCTTTTTTTAAACGCCCATAATAGAAAATAGACCTTTGAAAAATATCCGCATTTGTAAGGGGTCACTTTTTACAGATTTATTTGATAGAGAAGTAGACAAAGCAAATCAAAAATTCCTTTACATAGGAAGGTTGTCTACATCATTAGCTTTTAAATTAATCCATAACACAAGGGACATTTTAGTTATTTAACCCATTCCTCCCCACTGTCATATTTTTAGGACACTATTTTCAAATTTTTTTTTTACGTATTAGGACTTTTATTTTTATTGTTTCTGATTAAATTCATAGTTTTACACTATTTTTCTAATAAAATAAATTTTTTTCGCTGTAAAAAATGTTTACGTAATTTTAATGTAATTTTTTAAAATTGACCATTTTTGTTGACTGAAGGAGAGCATTGAGTTCCGATTGTATATACCGTAAAAGAAAAACTTTACCTACTTCAAAGTACATGAGACTTATTCTTAGATATCTGCTAAGTATAAAACAAATAAAAACAAAAACAAAATATAATTTGTGAACTTGTGTTAAACATTCAAAATAAGCCGTCCTATAAATATGACACTGGGAACTTGTCTGTACAATTTGCCCACTTTACAATTGAGCGACTTATCAATAAAGCTAATGAATAATTCCGAAAGTTTAGTATATTCAATCCAATTTAGCTGTTGATGAAATGATCGTCAAATACTTCGGTCACCATGGAATCTAACAATTAATAAAAGGTAAACCAGTAAGGTTCGGATAAAAGCTGTGGGCACTGTGTGGAGTCAGCGGATATTGTTATAACTTTTCGCTTTACACAGGCAAGGATGCTCACACTAGTAGTGACGATGGCTTGGGTGCAACAGTGGTAAAGAAGTTGCTTACAGTTTGTACAGCTCCCAGAGCACATGCAGTCTACTTCGATAAGATTTTCAGCAGCATGCAATTGTTGATTGATTTGAAATCTCAAGGGTTCCGAGCTACAGGGACAGTCAGAGAAAATAGGACTGAAAAATGACCTATCATGACCAAACAAGCGATGAAAAAGAAATATCGAGGTTTTTCCGATGATCGTTTTAAACAAAATAATGAAATTTTGTGCGTGAAATGGCGTGAGAACAATGTTGTTTGTCTTTTGACTAATTTTGATACTGTCTAACCTTTTGTAAAAACGAATAGGTACTCAAAGAAAAAAAAGGCCAGAGTAGTCGTAAATCAGCCAATGTTTATTCATAATTAAAAAAATATATGGGAGGAGTGGATAAGCATGATTGGCTCCTTTCTAAATATCCAATCTGCTTTAGAGGTAAAAAATGGGTATTGGCCTTTAGTCGTCCGTGTTTTAGACATGTCCCTTGTGAATGCATGGATTATCTACAACCAGATAAATAATGATGAGACCATCCCTCTGCTAGATTTCAGACGAAGGGTTCGTTTTGCTTGGATGAAAAAATCGAAAGGCAAGGCAAGTAAACCGACACCCGGTTCATCAGAAGTTATTTTACAACCTGTCAGATTGGTAATATTGGTCACTATATGACAAAGTGATGATAGCCTAGCCGGAGAAGGCCCGCCTCTCAAGCTAGAGGGAGCGGGTTAAAAAAAAAAAGTCGACGGCACGCACCAATTTGTCATTGTGTGAACATAATTATGTGCGTATTGTATGTCATCTGCTACATGACTGGAGCCCAGTGTATGGCGACAGGCTCGCCCCCTGTCACATGTGGGACTGAATATCATCTGGCGAAGTATGGGTGTTGTATTATACCTCTGCCAGCCCCCTCGGGGGAAAGGCGTGACGATGTTTTTTTATGACGATATGTATGTGACAAACAGACACAAACAGAGGCGTTGTCAAGGACAAGGTTGTAAAAAAAAACCTGTAACCTTTTGTGCTAAATATGAGAAAGCACTTTGCAGTGATTGTGACAGTAATACACCTTTTTATTTCATATTATTAAGACTGTTTGTAGGCACAATTTTCAAATAAAGCTGATTTTTCTTATAATTTTTAACTTGTATTATTTCTGATCACATGTCCCCATTGTCATATTTATAGGACAGGCTGAAACAGGGATGAGGGTATATTTTTTATTATTTTTTTGTCACATTCTTTTTTCTTAATGTATTATGAACTTAATTTAAAGAATTGATCAAAAAATTCCAAAGTTTTCGATGCTTGGGAAGTAATGGGTTAAGAATGATAAGAGAATTGCAAAAGACATACAAAATATTGAAATTGCACTTTGTCACTCTGTAAATAACTTTAGAGGCTTGTCAGTATATTTACTTGCTCTCTTCGTTCGTTGCCTTCCTCTAGACGAAATAGCAATAGAAAACCTTTAGCCAATGCTAAGTTAGTATAGAGTGGTCGCCAGACCCTTAAATTAATTTATGGAACAGACTTTACCAATCAACCAATTATTCAACTTGGGGAAACACATTTTAATTAACCACATTATTTTTGCATCAGTATATGACAAGGCTAATAAACACAGCAGAAGTAGCGAATTTGTGGCTTGCGTTTTGAGATGCCGTCGTTTGGAAACCTACTTTCTACAGTTAGTTATTCTAAGGTATTTTTCCTTTACTAATGATGTATTGCTACTGAATAGTTAAATATGTTTTGTCTTGTTGGATCGAGTTAAAAATGTAAAAGAAAGAAAAAGACAAAACTCTGAATCTATTCCGAGCCTATACGTGTTAGCACTGTATCAGTGCTAGTACCGTTTTCAATCGAGCGTAAAATTACGTTTGAATTCGACATACATATCGTCACGCCTTTCCCCCGAGGTTGCTGGCAGAGGTGTAATACAACACCCACACTTCGCCAGACGATATTCAGTCCCAAATGTGACTGGGGGCGAGCCTGTCGCCATACACCGGGCTCCAGTCATGTAGCAGATGACATACAATACGCACATATGCTCACACAATGAACAAATTGGTGCGTGCCGTCGGCTGAGTTCGAACCCGCTCCCTCTGGCTTAAGAGGCGAACCTTCTCCCAACTAGGCTGCCTCTTGAATTCGATTCAGTCAAAAATTTTGTTTTAGACAATGGGTGCGAGCACGGACAACTACAACAGTTTTCTAAAAACAAATCTCGAAACATTTAATAATAAAATCCCGAAACATATAACAGGGTTCACTAATAAAAAAAATCAAATCACAAGTAAAAACTACATAAATGAAAAGAGTATATTAAGGTAATATAAGGTTAAAAATTACTCGTATTGAGAAGACGAAAGATATCTGGAGCTTTCCACTTCCGCCAAGAAGCTACTAGTACATGGATACAATATGATATTAGCTAGTTGTAAGCCAAAGTTTGTGAGACAGTTATCTAATTATAAAAAAAAAAAACAATGCCCCTCAGTTTCTTGCCTGTTCTTCTGAGTAGAGGCTCTTTATCCGAACAAGGCGGTCGAGTCTATTTAAATAACATTGACGTTCATAAGTGTATCTTTGATACCCAAATTGAATAAAACATTTTGACTTTGACTATGACTTTGACATTTAAACTAACGTTTCAAATGAGCGATGGCAGCCTAGTTGGGTCCGCCTCTTAAGCCTGAGGGAGCGGGTTCGAACCCAGCCGACGGCACGCACCCGGCATTTGTTCATTGTGTGAACATATGTGCGTATTGTATGTCGTCTGCTATATGACTGGAGCCCGGTGTATGGCGACAGGCTCGCCCCCTGTCACATTTGGGACTGAATATTATCGTCCGGCGAAGTGTGGGTGTTGTATTACACCTCTGCCAGCTCCCTCGGGAGAAAGGCGTGACGATATGTTTGTATGATATATGTTCAAATCGACAAAATCGGTGATTTGCATACAAAAATAGACGAATCTTTTTTTGAACATAAAACTGACGTTTCAAATTAAACAAATCGGCATTTAGTCGATTTAAAACGTCAGTTCAAATGTCCGTGCTTGCACCCAGGCACCCAGGTCAAATTCATGAATATTCGATCGGTAAACGTCAATATAAGTGATGCTAGCCTAGTGAGGCTACCGACGCGACGAGGTTCCTCCTCAACATACATAATATTCAGTGTAGATTGAGGTTGGCTAACTCGTCCGACCCAGTTCGTGTAATAACTAACTGTACCTGTCTCCTGGGCAGGTGATCACACTATTACACATTGATATACTGTGTGCAACGAGCTAGAGATGACGACGGTTCAATTTAATTCAAATATTTAGGGCCGACTTCACCATTTATGCTACTAATCGATATTTATTAAACTAAGTTTAGTGAAATGCAAAATGACTGTTTAATTCCAGTTTTTCACGTGAACTAAGTTTAAAATGAGCTAATCGCGTTTATATTCACTGGTGAAATCGGCCCTTAATCATATAGATAGGTACTTATGAGTACACTTATGAAATGTCATTTAGGAGAACAATTTGCAAAATTATTGTAAAACTAGCTGCGCCCCGCAGTTTCACCCGCGGTCCCACAGGAACCGTTTATTTTTTCGGGATAAAAGTACCCTATGTTACATTTTCTGTATCCCAGACAACATGAATGCAACATTTTAAGACGATTGGTTGAGTAGTTGAGACGTGAAAGCGTTACAAATAAACAAACTCACTTTCACATTTATCATATTAGTTAGGATTAGGATAATGCTAAAACAGAATTAAAGGACAGTATAAGAATTAGTGGCTCTGTAAGCTGGAGACTTTGCGGCCAGCGTCTGTCTCCTCCACTGTCTCCTGTAGAGGAGACAGTGGAAGGGACACGAGAATCGGTTGAGAAATGCGACCTCTACAGGTCGCATTTCTCAACCGATTCTCGTGTAATTTTGTGAGCAGGTTCGACAAATAGTTGTCGAACAAAGTGTATGGACACTTTTTTTTTTTGGCTAACCAGTTTTCGGATTTTTTTTCAAAATGAGGGGGATATTTTCTTAAACCATTTTTGTCGAAACTGAAACAGAGACGCTCGATCGAAAATAATGAATTAAAACACGTCAAGTTACCGAATGAAATTTTGAAAAGGTAACTCAACTAAAATGGAGCATTGCAGACTAAGTTGTCAACCACTCTAGTACGTAGTATAAAATAGCTTCTTGAAGCCAACTTAGATTGCTTTTCGGAATACAATGTTATATATTGCAGAGTTTGAGTTATAGTTTAGTTTTTGTCTATAATATAATAAACTAAAACTTTAAAATACTATTATAACTGCAATATAGTTGTCCTCGAAGTGAGATCTCGCGGACTCCACGGCTCTTTGACCGATGTTCTTCATATCTAAACTTAAGAGCCTTCAACGGGTGTTATTGCTTTCTCGCTCATACAATTCAGCTTTTTTAGGGTTCCGTACCCAAAGGGTAAAACGGGCCTCAATACTAAGACTCCGCTGTCCGTCCGTCTGTCCGTCTGTCAACAGGATTCAAGATTCATTTATTTGTGAGAACATGTAATAGAATCTTAAAATGTAACAGATCTTAAAATATGGTAGTACACATGTCCTGGCCTGGTGCGGCATACAAATAATAATTTAAAATGTTAGAGCTAATGAATATAATAACAATTAATCATTGAGTTAGAGGTAGGTATTTCATGTCAAAGTATTTTACAAAAGTCAGGTTGACCACAATCAGATCACAAAAATTTTCTGTCATTTAAAAAGTCAGTAATTGTGTAGTTAGTAACACTTGTCAAGTAGGTAATAATATTTCAATTTCTTTTTAATCATAACACCATTATCGGTCGTGGTATTTAAAAAAAATTACAGGCGTATGTATCTCGTGAACCGTGAAAATTAGACATTTGAAATTCTCACTGATGCAGATTGCAATACAACATATTTGAATCATGCTACATATAAAAAGGATTTGCATGACATTTACTATTATGCCAGATTTCAAATGACAAACTGAAAGAGAAACTTTTTGGAAACATTAAGATCGGAGGGTTTTGGCGGAAACCGAAAAGATGGTGTCGTGATTTTGTATTATTTTCTACAACTTGTGATTCTTCGAGTGTTAAGGTGTAATAATTGTGGATTATTAACGTTTACGTCAACGTGCACGAGTGTGGGCAAATGATACAAACATTGTGAAACGCGACTTTTTGTGTTCTCTACAAAACTTCACTTAAAGTTTCAAAAGTATCCTTAACTTTGCTGGAATCGGGAAAGGCGAGGGATTCATCATCTTCATCATCACTTCATCATCATCAACCCATCATTGTGCTAACGAATGATTAGTACTTGACACTGGCAAATGCACATGATGTGCGACGCCAAATTCCCCTAAATGGGGGAGAAAGAAAAAATAAACAGGGATACCACCTACGTCATATTAAGCCATTTCTTGTTGTCAATTTGAAGGATTTAAATGACATAATTCTAAAGCGTAACGCGACGGTCGGCAGGCCTAGGGTGGCTTGATGTTAAGGGCGGACAGGAAATAAGTTTTAATTTAAAAAGTTTTTTATAACAAGCTTTTAAATTATATTGACACAGTCTCATCGTCATAGCGTCAGCTCGATGGTTTCATGATATTTTAATGTTGTTTCGTCACCGAATTCACTAAGAGTCCGGTGACTACTTTAGACTAACTTCGCATTGGCTTAACGTTTTCTATTGCTATTTCGTCTAGAAGGAGGCGACGAGCGAAGAGAGCAAGTAGAGATACTGATGAGCCTCTAAAGTTACCTACAGAGTGATAAAGTGCAATTTCAATATTTTTTATGACTTTCGTCTCTAATCATTATTAAATAACCAAGAATATCCCTTATAGATTAATTTAAAAGCTAATGATGTAGACAACCTCCCTATATAAAATTTTAATTTAGTTTTATGTACACCACCTACCCTTTTCGTATTTCCAAAAGTTCCTGTCCATCCAAAGGTTACCTGGAAGAAATCGCTTTAGGCGATAAGGTCGCCCTTGTACTGCCGAAACATGTATTTTATAGTTTTTAAGTTTTTCATGCAGTTTTTGGTGTGCAATAAAGTAATATTGTATTGTATTGTATATAAAGGGATTTTTGATTTGCTTTGTCTATCTATTAAATAAATCGGTCAAAAGTGACCCCTTACAAAGGCGGATATTTTTCATAGCTCTATTTTCTCTTGGGACGTTTTTATAGACTAAGAACATAGAAACTAAGAACACAGGGCGGAGATATAGTTAATTCAATTGTTCATGCCAAATTTCATCATAATCTGAGGAATAGTTTCCAAGAAATTTGACAAGCGCGTTTAGATGGAAAATTCAGAGCGTCGCAAAACCCTTAAGTATTACTACATCTAAAACCAGCATTTATATGTAGGTATTTTTTTAAATTTATTTAATTATACATATAACAATTTATTTTTTTTCATTTTTTTTTTATATAGAATAGGTCGGCGTTTGACCACCAACTCGCCTGATGTTAAGCGACGTTGTGGTCTAAGATGGAGCACGACGACCTATAAGGTACTTATTCACCCTAGCCTTGAATTTTTGTAGAGTGAAGAAGTACAAAGACGGTTGAGTGAGGCGCTACAAGTGCGCCACGGCTCAGACCCGTCTTCGGAACGGTTACACCGGACTACATCCCGAAACACGACTAGGTCATTTCACGGCATGGCTTGGTCCGGTGGGTGGTAACTAGTCACGGCCGAAGCCTCCCACCAGAGTTTGCTACCCGGTTAGCACTACCCGGGGACCACGTGTAGGGAATCAGAATAGAGTACACTCATTAAAGTTAAACAGTTGTCGAATTGACTACTTACACATAAAAGAATCTTACAAAATACAACAATAACAAATACATTACACAAAAAACGATGTGCCCATCGCACAAAACTGCTGTCGCTAGAACACAAAAAACCAGTGGCCCTATTCGGAGATTTGAGATTTTCATCTCACCTTTTTTCGTCCTTGTTGCTCTCGTTTGAAACGTCATAGGTGTGAGAGTGACCAAGATAAAATCTCATCTCATCTCACGCGCAGGAATAGCCCCCCAGTTCTATGTAGTAACCTACTCGTCCAGCAGTCGCAGCGATGGCGCACCGTGCCAACATACTCGTACATAGGGTGCTCCATATACATATAACTTTTTTGTAGGTATATAGTCTACCTCTGTCTGTTACTATAACGTGATATCACGTAGATGTTAATAATGCAGGGTCGCGCCGGGTAATTTGGGACCACTCGCCGACATTACGGACCGAGGGGAGAGAGGTAATAATTGCGGCGGTGCCTCTCGGATTTTAGCTGACTGCAAAGAAGGAGCTAGGTTCTCTGTTTTGAATAATTCACGGGATCTTGATTATTTTGCTATAATATGAAAAAGAAACAGCGATGGTAGTCTAGTTGGAGAAGGCCCGCCTCTCAAGCCAGAGGGAGCGGGTTTGAACCCAACCGGCGGCACGCACCAATTTGTTCATTGTGTGAACATATGTGCGCGTTATATGACATGACTGGAGCCAGGTGTCACATTTAGGACTGAATATCGTCCGACGAAGTGTGGGTGTTGTATTACACCACTGCCAGCCCCCTCGGGGGAAAGGCGTGACGATATGTTAAAAGTTTTTGCAAAAATATGCCCCTCTGTTTCTTGCCTGTTGTTTTGGGTAGTTGGTTTTTTTTTCGAACAAGGCGGTAGAGTCGTTTTTACCCGACTGCTCAAGAAGGAGAGTTATATTTTTCGAGCGTATGTATGTATGTTTGTGGGTATGTATGTATGAGGTTTCTTTGGCACCCAGCCACGGTTTTGTACGGCTGGGTTCGAACCCGCTCCCTCTGGCTTGAGAGGCGGACCTTCTCCCAACTAGGCTGCCATCGCTATAAATCGCTGTTTTTTAAAAGTGTAAAAACTTTTAAACTTTTAAAAAACTAGTGCACCTCTCAACAAAGACAAATATACAACATTTTTTTCAATAAGCACACCATTTACAGAGAAAGAGCTCAAATGGCCCTCTTACCCCTCACCAGTAACAATTACGTTCCCCGTCCCTACACTTCGTGCCAAATTATTACACACAAATATAATTGAAAAGACTTGGTGTCTTAACACACATAAGAGTGAGTAGTAATAATGTATATTGCATGTCCATCACCATTTATAATAAACTAGCTGCGCCCCGCGGTTTCACCCGCGGTTAAAAAGTATCCTATGTGCTATTCTAGACTATAATCTATCTATGTGCCAAATTTCATCCAGATCTGTTCAGCCGTCTGGCGTGAAAGAGTAACCAACATCCATCCATCCATTCATACAAACTTTCGCGTTTATAATATTAGTAGGATTACCTGATAGCTTTAAGGAAATTTATTGTAATAGTTTAAAATACAAATTATTTAAATTTGTAATTAACAAATGTTATTATAATTTATATGACTTTTTAAAAGACAAAATTGATTTACCCATGACCTACATAAAGTCAAAGTCAAAGTCAAAATGTTTTTATATGTTTTTATATTTAGGTATCAAAGATACACTTATGAACGTCAAAGTTATTTAAATAGACTCGACCGCCTTGTTCGGACAAAAAGCCTCTACTCAGAGGAACAGGCAAGAAACTGAGGGGCATTATTTTTTCAAAGAATAAATAAATTACAGTCTCACAAATTTTGGCTTACAACTAGGTAATATCTATAAATACTAGTGGCTACTTGGCGGAAGTGGAAGGCTCCAGACATCTTTATATTCTATATAATTCTTAACGTTATAATATCCTCTTTTCATTAATGTAGTAACATATAATGATAAATTTAATTACTAAAACATTTGGACTCCTTATAAGGTAGAATATTTGATATTATTATTACTGTACTAGACCTTGTGACAATATTCTTCCAAATAGAATGATTTTGATAAATTACAATTTTAAATAAACCAAGACATCGATTTTCATCAAACATAGCTAAGAACACTCCCGACTAATTCACCTTTCAAACAAAAACAAACAAAATTAATATCGGTTCATCCGTTCGGGAGCTACTATGCCACAGACAGAGACACACACACACAGACACGTCAAACTTATAACACCCAGTCGTCTATCTATGCACAAGCTCACTATCGTTGCTATCTGATCTAAAAATAAGAGATTTTTTTTAATGTAGAATAGGTCGGCGTTTGACCACCAACTCGCCTGATGTTAAGCGACGGTGTGGTCTAAGATGGAGCACGACGACCTATAAGGTACTTATTCACTCTTGCCTTGAAGTTTTGTAGAGTGAAGAAGTACAGCAGTTGAGTGAGGCGCTACAAGTGCGCTACTGCTCAGACCCGTCGTCTTCGGAACGGTTACACCGGACTACATCCCGAAACACGACTAGGTCATTTCATGGCATGGCTTGGTCCGGTGGGTGGTAACTAGCCACGGCCGAAGCCTCCCACCAGAGTGCAAGATAATAATTAAGATTTATGTTAACAAAGGTCACGGTTCCCGGAATCCGTAGAGTGTAATTTTTACTTATATATACTATAACTTTTCTGTCCATTCGTTTGGCACGCACTACAGTAACGGTAACGTCGTCTAATAACAGGCGGCGTTACCCGGCGCGACTCTGCATTATTAAACGCTTCGTGACACAGGTTCATAGCACTTGTATTTCCAATATGACTGTGGTAGATAATCATTGTAAAGTACAGGGTTCTGTGTAGGTATTCTCAATTCTCATTTCTTATTTATCATTTCTCAGCTCAGATCAAATAAAGAATGAGATGGCGCACGGCGTATGATCTAAGTGAAGCCAAAAACCATCAAAAGACTACGCTACTGTCGTATATGTACACAACACTCACACATTGACGCAAAAAACTACGCTACTCGCTTGGTCTTACCCGACATTATGTGCATTGGTATAATTTCGTGTACATACGAGTAAATATACATAGTATAGTGCATTATAAAAATGTGGCCAGGACTACATTTTGTGGTTCTTTTTAAAAACTGTGCAGTTTTATTACAAGTTAATTTTGAAAAAGCCTTAACATTAAACTCTTACAAATATGTGCAGTTTTAAAATATTAAATCTCCTAAGGTTGTATATTGAAACGGAAATGGCTAACGTAGACTTTGGGAATTAATATTAGTTTTCGTGCAATTGTAAATGTTTTGCATGGCAACATTACCACGCACACACATTGAACAAGAAGTGGCTTTAGCGAGATATCTTTTCCTCTAGACTGATCTGAGTTTCTCAGTGTATGGATTTATTTATGACTGTACGTCACTCGCCATAGAGGGTAACACTAAAAATCAGCGTCACAGTAATCGGTGGCAACTGATTGTTGCCCTTTTTGGCTTCACCGCACATGCAACTAAATTTAGTACCTATTAATTATGTTAAAATAATTTATTTATTTTTATAAACAAGTAAATTGTGTATTACTACCTACTAATATTATAAACGTGAAAGTTTGGAAGAATGGATGGATGGATGGATGTTTGTTACTCTTTCACGCCAGAACGGTGGAACAGATCTGGATGAAATTTGGCACAGATAGATATATATATATTATAGTATATATATTATAGATAGATATAGATTATAGTCTAGAATAGCAGATAGGATACTTTTTAACCGCGGGTGAAACCGCGGGGCGCAGCTAGTTATTCATATTTTTTTATGTCATAATGTACATTTCTAAATTGTAAAAGTGTGTGTGGTGTGAGTCAAATAAATATTTTTCTTTCTTTCTTTCTTTGAATTATTCGGAAACGTTTCCGTTCGGATTCCGAAAACTTTAAACTCAAATTATTCGAATCTCAATCCGTATTGTTAAGTTTTTAGTTTAAAGACGTGATTCATTCTTCCGATTGGATCTATACTCGATTCCCTATTCCAAAATGTATAAAAGTAGACTGAGATTCGAAGAATTTGAATTTGAAATTTGTGGGATCCGATCGGAAACGTTTCCGAATGATTGTGAAAATCACGGGTGATCTTTTTAGGGTTCCGCGAACCCTTCTGCGATGGGTAATCTGACGTTTATAAAGGTTATCACTCATTAGAGCCACCCGGGACCCGACACACACTGCCTCGCCTCGTGTGGTTAGTAATCTTTATAAAGGTACCATTCCGTACCCGACCGCATTCGGCAGCAGCAGACGACAACACTTCTGGTTTGAATGTTTTTGAATGAGATTCGTTCCGCAGCGAGCGACGTAAAGCTAGCTACATCTGCCGCTGGCTTCATGTCGCTCGCTATGAAACGTATCTCATGCAAATACATACAAACTAGACTAGACTAGAAGTGTCGTCGTCTGCTGATGCCGTCTGCGGTCGGGCGCGGAATGGTACCTTCAAATACCCGTGACTATGTTCGCGTTTATTCAGAAAATAGTATCCAAAAACCTTCCTCGTGAAATACTATAACTAATTATCAAATTTCATCGAAATCCATTCAGCCCCTTAGCCGTGAAAAGTCTACAAACAGACAGATAAAAATACTTTCGATTTTATAATGGTTAGTATTAATTAGTCTTTCTATGGCCACTCTACCCCATGTTATTCCCGCGACTTGTCTTATGTCGTCATCCCACTTCTTCTGTGGTCTGCCTCTCTTTCTCTTTCCATTTCTTGGGTACCATTGCGTGGTTATTTTGAATGGAGAAGATTGGAGGAGGCCTTTGCCACATGGCAAACAGACAAGCAAAAGTGGAACAAAGAAATAATCTACGAAAAATAAAGAAACTTAATCTTGTCCGAAATAAGGCTATAATAATAATAATAAAATTAGTTAGTATGGATGAACTTTTAGGGATGTGTGCTCACTACATCAACTCCGGATCGCACGCAACAGATTTTGATGCGATTTTCACCTCCAGATATATAATTTAAAAAAAATATAGGTACCGTGCAAAGTCGGGACGGGTCGTTACTTTTTTTGTCAGAGAAGTTAGAACCTTGAACAATATTGTAATACCAATTACTAGCTCCAACGAAATAAACTCACTACAAAAGTTTAATAAAAAAAAGTGAAAAAAACCCTCGACAATAATCTCTGATCTCTCAATACTCTCGATCAAGTCACCTTTCAGAGCTAAATCAAAACCGGTCCGTCCGTTTCGAAATTTCAATGCCACAGACACTACATACAGATGTACAATATGTATATTTAAAAAACACCTTTTTTGCGTTAGGAGTTCAAAGTAACAGGAAACATGTTGAAAATTAAAAGAACATACAGAGTTTTCACGAAATATTTATACTTCCTTTAATTTATTTTTTTACTTACTTTTATAATTTAAATATGCTAAGTAATACACACAAGTACTTATACAGGGCTATCAGGAAAAGGTTAACTAAACCGAAAGGAGTTCATTGTACACACAACTTCAACAATGAAGCCAACCTTAAAATCGCGATAAAAATTACCTGTTTGTATAAAAAGTTCATTGATCGTGAACAAAATGTATCGAACAGCTGTTTTTACTCGATTTCGGTATTGTCTCCATCATAAAAGTCTTAAGAAAAAGCGATGATAGTCTAGTTGGAGGAGGCCCGCCTCTCAAGCCAGAGTGAACGAGTTCGAACCCAGCCGACGGCACGCACCAATTTCTTCATTGTGTGAATTTAACTGCGTAGTGTATGTCATCTGCTACATGACTGGAGCCCGGTGTATGGCGACAAGCTCGCCCCCTGTCATATTAGGGACTGAATATCGTCCGGCGAAGCGTGGGTGTTGTATTACACCTCCGCCAGTCCCCTCGGGGGAAAGGCGTGACGATATGTTTTTTTTAAAGTCGTTCATAATGAAGAGTACGATGACTCCCTTCTGGCTTACAACACCCTTTTCCGGTAACCCTGTATTACTAAATAGAACCATGAAAACCCCATCCATCTATTTACCTCACCCTATATTCAAATTACCTGTTTTATTTTCTTATTTCCCCACAGACTATGCCTTGTTACGTTAGTCACACGCAAATAGGAATTAGATACACGTAGGATATGCCATTCCCCACTCGGGTTCATAGCTAGACCTCCCACACGATTGTGGGGATTAAGACCCGGTATTACACGAAATCAACGAAAACAAGTATCTTGTTTGCGCCTAGTTTGATATGGAGAATTGTAATAATCAGCTGCAAAAAAATACAGCTGGTAGAAAAAAACCAAAATCAGTTTAACCGAAGTAGAATTTTGAAAATCATTCTCATTTTAATATCTACTTCTACTAATATTATAAAAGCGAAAGTTTGTAAGAATGGATGGATAGATGGATGGATGATTGTTACTCTTTCACGCCAGAACGGCTGAACAGATCTGGATGAAATTTGGCACAGAGAAAGATTATAGTCTAGAATAGCACATAGGGTACTTTTTAACCGCGAGTGAAACCGCAGGGCCCAGCTAGTATCTAATAATATCTATTTAAGTATGTATTTAAAAAAATGCATGTATGTATATCAGTCTCTGGCAGCCATAGGACAAGCTATGCTTAGTTTGGGGTCAGGCAACTGTGAGTGACAACGTCCCGAATCCCGAAGTCCCGAACTTCTTCTTATTTGTGTCCTTGTTACGATTAATACCAATAAATACGGCAAAAAAAATTCTAGCTGCTGATCTCATTTTATCATCAAATATGATATCCGATTTCAACTTTAAATGAAGCGGCTTAAGTAAACGTGTGTGTAGGTATATAATCGCGGTAACACCGAGCCTTAACGGCTTTTTGCAATGCGTGCCGCCTTTATCAATTTAAGACAGGCCGTGGACCCATTATACACGTTACAATACAAGCAGCCTAGTTGGGAGAAAGTCCGCCTCTCAAGCCAGAGGAAGCGGTTTCGAACCCAGCCGACGCACGCACCAATTCGTTCATTGTGTGATCATATGTGCGTATTGTATGTCATCTGCTACATGACTGGAGCCCGGTGTATGGCGACAAGCTCGCCCCCTGTCACATTTGGGACTGAATATCGTTCGGCGAAATGTGGGTGTGGTATTACACCTATGCCAGCCCCCTTAGGGGAAAGGCGTGACGATGTATATGATGTACTTACAAACTATGAGAATCCAATGCAATTGAGCAACGTCCCTATTGTAAATAAAGTTATCTTGTAAAGATATGTCATTGAGCTACATTTCATATTAGTTGCACTTGATCGTTCGTTTATTCACTTGTTACGCTTTCACGCCTTAACTACTCAACCGGACATCTTGAAATTTTGCATACACATTGTCAGGGTACAGAAAAGGACATAGAGGTACTTTTTACACCGCTGTAATATCGCTGTAAAATCTTAATATATATAAATTACGTGTATAAATTTGTCCGCTATAGACTCCTAAACTACTTAACCGATTTCAATCAAATTTGCACACCGTGTGCAGTTCGATCTAACTTAACAAATAGGATAGCTCACACTTTATATATATATATATATATATATAAATAATAAACGCGAACGAAGTCGCGGGGTGACAGCTAGTATTTATATATTTTTTAATACAAAATGTAATGCCGGCTTTTTCTATTACATTCTAAAACCTCACTTCGCTCCTCCAAAAAAACATTCAATTCAATTTCAATTACCTTAATTGCAACGTAATGTCGTTTCCCAATGTCGCATTTTCCATACCATGTTCCTGATGCTAAATTTGCTACAAAAATTCGTACACAAACGCGCTTGTAAACGAGTTTTCGAGCGAACGTGCGTTCGGAAATCAATAAGTTGATTTTGTTGATGACATTACATCGTGTAAAAGCTGGGGCGTAGAAGTACATTACATAACGTCACGCCTTTCCCCCGAGGGGGCTGGCAGAGGTTTAATACAACACCCACACTTTGACAGACGATATTCAATCCTAAATGTGACGGGGCGAGCCTTTCGCCATACACCGCTTCAGTCTTGTAGTAGATGACATGCAAAACGCACATATATGTTCACACAATGAACCAATGGTGCGTGCCGTCGGCTGAGTTCGAACTCAGTCCCTCTGGCTTGAGATAGTAGCCTAGTTGGAGAAGGCCCGCCGCCTTCTCCAACTAGGCTACTATCGCTTCTGTACAAGGGGTGGAAAATAGCTTGCGTATTTAGAACTAGCTATTACCCGCGATCGTTTGCGTTTATTCATATTATTATCCAGCATGGTTTTTGTAACTCCCTGTAGACGAGTAAGTCGTGGTCGCAGGTGATTGTGTTATGACCGTCGATTGTGAAGAGAGTCCAAGTCAAAGTCAAAAAGTTTTTATTCAATTTGGGTATCAAAGATACACTTATAAACGCCAAAGTTTTTTTAAATAGACTCGACCGTCTTGTTCGGATAAAGAGCCTCTACTCAGAAGAACAGGCAAGAAACTGAGGGGCATTATTTTTTTAAGAATAAATAAATTACAGTCTCACAAATTTTGGCTTACAAGTAGGTAATATCTAGTAGATTAAGCTCCGAGGGGACTAAGCAGTGTCATAGATAGATAGATAAACTCTTTATTGTTCACACCACAGATAACAAAACAACAAGAGAAAAATAATGATAAAACTTATTAAATAGTGTAACAACTGGCGGCCTTATCACTAAAAGCGATCTCTTCCAGGCAACGATGTCGTCATGTCACAATTAGCTAATTTTTCACTGAAGGCTTTTTAATTTCCGTGCGAAGCCGGGGCGGATCGCTAGTACATGTTTAATAATACGCTCCGTTAGAAATTGGCGCGTATTTAGTGCCGGCATACTGCGTATTAATTATAATAATAATTTAATCCAATTACGCACCTTTATTACGTGTGTGAAATACGTTATGTTGTTTACTGCGAGCGCGTGCTGTTATTAAAGTTTAACGCGTTTTGATCACAGGTTTTGACGAAATAAGGGAAGGCGTTTTTGACGAGCGTTTAGTGAGCGAAGCGTCTTTGTATACCTAGTATACATTGTTGTAAGCCAAAATTTGTGAGACTGTAATTTATTTATCATTATTAAAAACTACCCTATGTGCTATTCTAGACTATAATCTATCTCTGTGCCAAATTTCATCCAGATCCATTCAGCCGTTCTGGCGTGAAAGAGTAACAAACATCCATCCATCCATCCATTCTTACAAACTTTCGCGTTTATAATATTAAGTAGTAGGATTTGAAAAAATAATGGCCCTCGGTTTCTTGCCTGTTCTTCTGAGTAGAGGCTCTTTATCCGACCAAGGCGGTCGAGTCTATTTAAATAACTTTGACGTTCATAAGTGTATCTTTGATACCTATATTGAGTAAAAACATTTTGACTTTGACTTTGGCTTTATGCTTCAGTTTCGACAAAAATGCTAATGGATGTCCGAATTCTGTCTGGATCTCTGTCTTGCTCTACAGGACACGTTCATTAACCGATTCTCTTATCAATTTTTCTGTCGAGTCAGTTTCTGGATTTTTTTCAAAATGGCGCGATGTAATAATTTTCCAATTTTTTTTTCAGCCCCGCTATGAAATTTTCCAAAAACTGACTCGACAAGAAAATTCTATAAAATTAATGAACCTACCCACAAAATTTCAAAAGAATCGGTTAAGAAAAGCGACCTGCAGTCAAAGACACAGATTCGGACGGAATTCAGACAGAAATCCGGACATACGAAAGTATTTTTGGTACAGCCCGAGCAGAGACTGAAGTGTAAATAGTATGATACATTTAGAATAAGATGATAGCCTAGTTCTCGCTCGCATCTCAAGACAGAGGGAGCGGGTTTGATCCCCGCCGAAGGCACGCGCCAATTTCTTCACTATGTGAACACAATTTCATGCGTAGGTCTCAGATCAACCTAGAGGAAAAGATGGAACACTGCGTTATATCTCGCTGAAGCCACTTCTTTTTAAACGTGTGCGCGTGGTAATGTTGCCATGAAAAACATTTACAATTGCACGAAAACTAATATTAATTTCTCTAATATTAAACTAATATTAAACTCTACGTTAGCCGTTTCCGGTACAATATACAACCTTAGTAGATTTAATATTCTAAAACTGCACATATTTGTAAGAGTTTAATGTTACGGCTTTTTCAAAATTGACTTGTAAAAAAACTGCACAGTTTTTAAAAAGAACCTCAAAATGTAGTCCTGGCCACACTTTTATAATACACTATGTATATTTATGTATGTATATGTATATTTATGTATATTTATGTTTGAGCTTGGGTCTGTCCATCAACAGATCTAAGACCAAAATCATGGTGGTGGATCGCGCAAGGACACTGAACCACACCGGCGTGCTGAATCTCCAGACTGTTGATGAATTTATCTACCTCGGCTCCAGCATCAGCAACAATGGCTCCAGTGAAACTGATGTGCGAAGACGGATCGGAATGGCTAAAAGCGCTATGTCACAGCTTGATAAAATATGGAAGAACAGGGGGATAAAGCTGAAAACCAAAGTGAGACTAGTCCGCACCCTGGTCTTCTCAATTTTTCTTTATGGTGCTGAGACATGGACTCTGAAAGCGATGGATCGTAGTCGCATCGACGCTTTTGAGATGTGGTGCTGGAGAAAAATGCTCCGAATACCTTGGACAGCACATCGGACTAACGTATCCATATTGAAGCAACTCAAGGTCACAACTAGACTCTCTACCATCTGTCTTAGACGGGTTCTTGAGTACTTCGGCCACATTGCTAGAAAACAAGGCGACAACCTGGAAAAGTTGATGGTGACAGGGAAAGTCGACGGCAAGAGGTCACGAGGCCGCAGCCCGATACGTTGGTCCGACCAGATTCGCACCGCTCTGGACACTTCAATGTACGAAGCGCTACATGTTGCGGAAGATAGAAAACTTTGGCGGAAGATCGTAAGAGAGAGAGTAATTGGAGGTGGTGGTCACGACCCTCAGACATGAGGAATGCGACTTGAGGAGGGATATTTATGTACACGAAATTATACCATAAACCAATGCACATAATGTCGAGGTAAGAATGACCAAGCGAGTAGCGTAGTTTGTTTGCGTCAATGTGTGCGTGTTGTGTACATATACGACAGTAGCGTAGTTTTTGGATGGATTTTGGCTTCACCTAAATCATACGCCGTGCGCCATCTTACTCTCTAGGTTGATCTGAGGCGTAAATATTTAATGCCATCTGCTACATAACTATAGCCCGGTGTATGGCGACAGGCTCACATTTAGATTTAGACATTTAATCACATTCCCTGTCACATTTAGACTGAATATCGTCCGATGAATTGGGTGTTGTACACCTCTACCAGCCCCGTTGTGGGAAAGGCCAGACGCTATTTTAAGATGATTTTTTAAAAACTGCTTTATCGATTTCGATACAGTTTATATGGGACCACCTATAAAGTATGATCTACCAAAGACAAAAAGAATCATTAAAATCGATTTACAACGGTGGACTAATCGCGTAACAAACATACAAAAAAAAACATACAGTCGAATCGAGAACCTCCTCTTTTTTGGAAGTCGGATACAAACGACAAGTTGTCCAAGACAGACTAAGATTCGCTCCACTCGGTCAAATACGAGGGTCTCGTATCTTATCCGGTGGTCGATATATTACCATAGACTATCTATTGTAGAAGCACCTTACCTATCTAACGATCCTTTCGTACATTACCTGACCCTTGTACCCAGGGCCGGATTAAGGCGAGAGACCTTTATGCAATGCAAAATTTTTGGGCGCCCTCTCCCTGAGTAGGTAGTATTTAAACACGTTTGAAGGATTAGTCAGATAAAATATGATTTTTTCATGCCGGAAATAACAAAAGCGAATGGGCGGTCTTAACGCTTAAGAGCGATCTCTTCCAGACAACCTTTGGATGAAATAAAAACATTACGATTAAGCATGGACGGTGGTGTGTGCTAAAGAAAAATAATAATAATTAAAGCTAAGTATATATTAAAAAACTTACTAATTTGAGAATTATAATAAACTACATACTAATACTGCCCTCCCGAACTTAAAGTGCAGTAAGAGGAAAAACACGATTTTGAAATAAGCGCGAATAAAGATTAAAAACTAAAAAAAAAATGTTAAAAGAACTATCTTGATGAAATTTTGAATGCGAAGTGAAACCAAATGTAAAAAACAATATTTATTTGTGTTACTAAATTATTTTGGTTTTAAAAAACAGAAATTATAGTCATTATTTATTTTTTTACCCTCTTACTACAAGTAATTATTGAAGAAAATCTGTTAAAAATCTAATTAAAATGCAGTAAATTCTGCTATTACTGCACTTTCGACTATTCAACCTTAATTTTTACTGACTAAAGTGCAGTATTTATTTGAAAATACTGCTGTTTAATAGGTTTTTGATAATAATATACCTTTGTTTTTCAAGTGTAGTAAAAGAAAACCACCTTTAAATTTAGTAAAAGTTTGTATTTCTTGGTCATTAAAATTAAATGCTACTTACCATATTTAAATTGTATCAAAACATTGTATTGAAAACAATATAGGAAACTAAACACTAAATACGTTTAAAAATACCAGTCTTTTTGAAAATCTTAACAGTAAATGCAACTTTAACAGAATCAAGCAATCAGAAGCACTCAAAATCAACAACTCTGTATGGGATTTTAAATGATTCTGATTATGTATTAGCAAGTATCTTTTATCAAAAAGCAAAGTATTAAAATTAATATGAACGCTTGTTTAGTGAAGAAAAATTTCATTAAATTAACTTCTGGACTAAACGAGCTTTTATTCTTAACAATTTAATTATCAGAATGAAGTAACGTTCTAAGTATTAGAAAAGGTTACAACCCACATAGATACAACAAGATAAAATCTATCACTAAAGTTTAACTTTAGCACAATTTATTTATTTTATCACTTTTGGTACTTTATTATATCACTTTTGGTAGGTGATTATAATATTTACGTGATCAGTCTTTATATTATTGATAAACTTTTAACCTTCATAGTTTTACAGACCACCTTCCCCGACTTGAGTGACTCTTCGACCGCGTTGACAAAATCTCTAAAATCATAAACTGTCGGTGTACATAAAATTATGACCGGGTTCAAAATATTTCAGCGTAATTTTATTGGTCAGCAATGTCACAACTATTTATAATTTGAATCAGAAATGTCAGCAGGCACCAATTTTTATTTTGTGCTGCACAGCTGTTATCCAGCCATAGAGTTATTTGCTTTGCATCACGTTGACTTAATAAAAATGCCCTAAAGGTACTTACAATATCTTCTTGTTTCCTCCTTCACTTTCTCTTAAATTTCCCGTCAAGTATTTGACAAGTAGAATTTCTCTTTCTTTCTGGTGGAATAAAGAAACTTACATACATAAGTACACGATACATAAGCTCTGAAAACGTTACACTCCTTTTTTGGGCAGTCATGTATAAACCTCGTCAGCTCTATTAAAAAAACCACGACCGAATCATTCTAATCGTTTGGAAATTACTATGCCAAAGACAGACATAGGCGCCAAAATTTACATTTGCTTCCCAAAGCCATGAAAATTATTGCTATGAAAACCGCATGAAATCTGCCTAGTATAGTTTCCATTAATTAATTAAACCATAAAAAATAGTATAAACGAATAAAAATAATATTTTGTTAACAAACACTTACCTCAGCGTTCCCCACTCAAATACACAGCACCACGTCCGCTTCCGCAGAAAACGAAGCAATTGGTCGTCTGGCGACACTATTTCGCAGTGTTGTCCTAGCCCGGCTTAATTATTTTCGTAAGGTTACCAACTGAAACGCAGTAAAATGTGTAAAGACTGTAAATTATTTGGATTTTACAAAGTACCATATGCAGACTAACAAGTTAAATTGCAGTATAATTTAAAAATACTTCATTTAATTTGGTTTTCCACAAATATTATAAAATTCCAAACAAGCTAAAGTGCAGTATTTGCAGTATGGACTGTACTTATACTGCACTTTAATTGGGGATACAAATAAAAATAGTTTTTTTTAAACATCTGCAGTATTATCAACTTGTATGGAGGCAAATAATACTGCACTTTAATATGTTTCTTTATTTCATCTTCTAGATAAAACTACCACTTAAATTGTTACAAAATGTGATGAAATACTGCACTTTAGCTGGGTAACTCAAAAAAATCTTGTGCAGTATGTATTTTACTGCGATTTAGCTGGTAAACACTGTTTATTTTTTTTTAAATGGCCATATTTTTGCAATTTCCGTTTTCTAAATATATTAAAAAAAAATACTTCTATAGTTGTTTTTAAAAAAAAAACTTATTTCGTTTGTAGGTTTTAAAATGGTGTTTCAGAATATGTGTTTAGCTTAAAACTAACAAAATGTCTATTACTGCACTTTAGGCTCGGGTGGGCAGAATACCTACATAAATAATAATTACTAAATAGGTATACAAATAAACTACCCAGTCATAAACATACACTACATTAATAAATATACTAATATAGGTATAGATTGAAATATGACAAATATTAAAAAGGAAACGAGTCTACTTATAATGAGCCAGTTTGGAAAAGTAGAACACTTTGAGCTGAGTTTTAAAACTATGAAGTGATTGAGCACGTCTAATTTTTTATGTACAATAAGTCGGCGTTTGACCACCAACTCGCCTGATGTTAAGCGACGTTGTGGTCTAAGATGGAGCACGACGACCCATAAGGTACTTATTCACTCTAGCCTTGAAGTTTTGTAGAGTGAAGAAGTACAAAAACGGCAATTGAGTGAGGCGCTACAAGTGCGCCACTGCTTAGACCCGTCTTCGGAACGGTTACACCGGACTACATTTTTTTTTATAACAAACTAGGCATGCGTATGACCCCTGACTCGCCTGATTGGAAGCGTTGCCGTGATCGAAAGTGTAACACGCCTAGGTCATTTCACGGCATGGCTTGGTCCGGTGGGATTAACTGGAAGTGAGTTCCAGAGACGCACGGCTTCAGTAGTGAAGGACGATGCATGAAAGCCAGAACTATACACCAATATACAAGAGTTTTGTCAAACCCATTTTGCCTCAATCCGCCCCTGCTTGTATCAAAGAACGTTATCCCTTCTACCTACTTATACATTTGAAAGGATTCTTTATAGTATTATACTAGGGTTACGTTACGATTGCTTTGAAGTAAGATAACGTACAGGGCTATTTTAAATTCTCATGTGAATTTCTGCGAGGGAGACTCTCCGACACCATCATTAACAATACTTTTTTTAATTTTCTTTGAAAATTACACTCCACGGACTCCGGGAACAGTGACCTTTGTTAACATAAATCTTAATTATTATCTTGCACTCTGGTGGGAGGCTTCGGCCGTGGCTAGTTACCACCCACCGGACCAAGCCATGCTGTGAAATGACCTAGTCGTGTTTCGGGATGTAGTCCGATGTAACCGCTCCGAAGACGGGTCTGAGCAGTAGCGCACTTGTAGCGCCTCACTCAACTGCCGTCTTTGTACTTCTTCACTCTACAATACTTCAAGGCTAGAGTGAATAAGTACCTTCTAGGTCGTCGTGCTCCATCTTAGACCACAACGTTGCTTAACATCGGGCGAGTTGGTGGTCAAACGTCGACCTATTCTACATTAAAAAAAAATAATTAGAGAAATACAGGTAGAGGGGGGTTAGTTATTAATATTTTAACAATAGTTTAGTTTGATGACTTTTATTGTATGGTTATTTTTCTGGACAGAACAAAAACAAAATTACTCAACAACTTCACTTTCTAAACGTATTATCCTAAAAACATAATTAAAGTTTTTATGAACAAATGTTACCATTTTAAAAGCTTTTATTTAACTTGCAATGTATGTAGGTATGTTTGTTTGTATGTATGAGGTTTCTTTGGCACGCCCTAAAGCCTAAACAGCTTGATGTATTTCGACATCATTTGAATCGTCTTGATAGTGGACGTTACATAGGGTAACCTCCTTCTTGCGCAGTCGGTTAAAAAACAACCCTGTATGCTTAGGTTAAGGTTATTAAATTAAGTCTATAAAGGCCGAGTGACGAGGCCTAGTGTCAATTTAAACTTTAAAAAATCTCATTATTGAACTATAATCACTACATAGTATAAAAGAAAGTCGAAAGTTTCTCTGTCCATAAGTCCCTTTGTATGCTTAAATCTTTAAAACTACGCAACGGATTTTGATGCGGTTTTTTTTAGTAGAAGTGATTCAAGAGGAAGGTTTATATGTATAATAACATCCATTAAATAGTGGAGAAATACTGTTATTTTTAAGGTTTCTAATGTGATGTCGTTAATTATCAATTTTTTCCGCTTATATTGCAAACGCAGGCTAAATTCTACGAGATTTATCAAAATAATGTACCAATTATTTGTACTCATTGAAAAGGTCTACAGAAAACTCCGCTATAGTTTATGTCTATCTCTTAAGGATATCCCACAATAACATTTTTTTGTCATTTACTTTTTACGACAAATAAGTTTTTCTGTAGTGTATTTAGTATCAGCATTGCACCCGTGCGAAGCCGGGGCGGGTCGCTAGTAATACTATAAACGTGAAAGTTTGTAAGAATGGATGTATGTTTGTTACTCTTTCACGCCAGAACGGCTGAACAGAACTGGATGAAATTTGGCACAGTCTAGAATAGCACATAGGATACTTTTTAACCGCGGGTGAAACCGCGGGGCGCAGCTTGTAACATTATAAATGCGAAACTTTGGATAAGTGTTTGGATGGATGGATGGATGTTTCTTACTCAATCACGCCAGAACGGCTGAACAGGTCTGGATGAAATTTAGCATAGAGGTAGATTATAGTATGGAATAGCACATAAGATACTTTTTAATCGCGGGTAACAACGCGGGGCGCAGCTAGTTATAAAATATTTAGGCCGCTCGAAGGCCTCTGATATAGCTTAACGGTTCTTATTATTAGGACAAACAAAATGGGCCAACTTAGATCGACTCGTTACCAAATTAGTATTCAAGACATGGTTCCTAGCGTTACTCAAAAGTTTCTCAAAAGTGGCTTAGCAAAGTTTAGGCCGAGCTTTCCTTTCAGTTCTTTTCCTTGTTTAAAAAATTCTGACTTCTTAATTGACGAAAAGGAAACTTGAAAGTATTTTTTTTGGAATTATGTACCTAAGCTTGTTTAATTGTATGTTCTTATGAGACCTACAGTCTTAACGGCTTGACCGATTTTGATGGATCTTTATATCGTTGGATTCGTCTTTATTGCGTTTTTTAAATGAACTTGTTTGTTATTAATCTTTTTTACCTGACTTTCTAAAAGGAAGGAAATGTTTTTCGTGATACAATAATTCCGTAATGTACAACGTGTTGTTTTGCGTTGACGCAGAATATTTAGAGGTAGTTATACTCCAAAGTTGCTAAGCGATGATAGCCTAGTTGGAGAAGGCCCGCCTTTCAAGCCAGAGAGTGCGGGTTCAAACCCAGCCGACGGCACGCACCAATCTGTTCATTGTGTGAACATATGCACGTATTGTGTGTCATCTGCTACATGACTGGAGCCCGGTGTATGGCGACAGGCTCGCCCCCTGTCACATTTGGGACTGAATATCGTCCGGCGAAGTGTGGGTGTTGTACAACTCTACCAGCCCCCTCGGGGGAAAGGCGTGACGAAATGTATGTATGTATGTAGTTATACTCCACTAGCAGAGTACGAACTATGGGGTAACCTTGAAATCGAGAAAAAAACAGCTGTTCCATACATTTGTTGATGATCAACTAACTTTTTGTAACAGCTGTCGAAGATTGGTTAATGGTCAATGCATTGATGATTAAAAATCACCCCGTATTACATGAAACCAAAAACAAGTATTTGGTTTGCGCCTATCTTAATATATATAAATTACGTGTCACGTTGTTTGTCCGCTATAGACTCCTAAACTACTTAACCGATTTCAATCAAATTTGCACACCGTGTGCAGTTCGATCTAACTTAACAGATAGGATAGCTCACATAATTAGATACTAGCTGCGACCCATGGTTTCACCCACGGTCCCACAGGAACCGTTGATTTTTCCGGGATAAAAAGTACCCTATGTCCTTTTCTGTACCCTAAACAACATGTATGCAAAATTTTAAGACGATCGGTTGAGTAGTTCAGACGTGAAAGCGTTACAAAGAAACAAAGAAAATTAACAAAGACTCACTTTTTCATATTATATGTGGTACCTTTGATTTTAGTCTAACCTCAAAGCAAACACTCATTGACTTCGTGTTACTAAACAACGCCTTCTGCTGTTATGTCGTTAAAGCAATTAGTTGCTCACAAAAAATAGTATTATTATTCGCCAATAGATGTCAGGAAGAGTCATATTTTTCAGTTGAGACTACTCAAACGCCTCATTTTTGTTATTTTTCTTCCAAGTTTATGTTTAAGTTGATTATCGATAAAACACGAATAAAATGACATTTTCTAAAAATGATTCCTAGCTAGATCGATTTATCGCCCCCGAAACCCCCTATATACTAAATTGTATGAAAATCGTTGGAGCCGATTCCGAGATTCCAATTATATATACAAGAATTGCTCATTTAAAGATATAAGATATATATAAATAATAAAAGCGAACGCAGTCGCGGGGTGACAGCTAGTAATAAAATTATAAATGTGAAAGCGTGGATGTTTGTTACGCTTTCACGCAAAAACTACTTGACGAATCATCATGATACTTTGTACACATATTCTGGGAGGTACTAGAAGTAACATAGGATACTTTTTAACCGCGGGTGAAACCGTAGGGTGCAGCTAGTTCGATATGAAGAGCTATAATGATCAGGTGCAAAAAAATACAGCTGGTAGAAGAAACAACCAACTCATTCATTTCTCAAAAACATTCTCATTTTGGAAAAAAAATCACAAAGTATATTTTTTTTTTTTTTAAACAAATTGTTATTTAAAGAAAAAAAAAAAAAAAAAAACCTGTCAACAGTTTCAATAAAAGCTCAAAAAATAAATAATTCTTAAAAATATTCTGGCCCTACAGTAGAGTGTCTATAACTATATAGTGGAGCACCAGTATTGTGAAGAGCCTATAGTTATAGTTTCCAGGCGTCTACTGATGATTTGATCTGGTTTCAGTTGAAATATTTGTCTGTTGGCGAACTTTGGGGCTTGGTCTGTCATAGGTGTCCAGGTTGCCCATGGCAACGTTGATTGCCAAGCAGGTTTGCGCATCTGCGCATTGCGCTTTACATGTACGCATGAGCAATGCCTATCAAATGGCTTTTGATTGTCATCTGTCGACCTATTTCTTGGCAGTAAACAACAACAAATTTTGGATTTACCTTTAATGCTTTCTTCGTCGCCGCCTACAAGTAATGATGAATTCCACACACCTGAGGAAGCCTCCAAGCATCCGACGCCTCCGCCGACCCAGCTGGGCCAGCGTTGTAGGCGACAGTTGCCTCTATCTTCTAATGTTTTACCTGAGAATAAATCTGACTCTGTTTCCTCGCCCTCACGGGATGCGGCTTTACCAAACGTTCCCAAAATTCCAAATTTACACGCCGACGTATCACTGGAAAACCAGGTAAAGTGCGACCAATGCTCCGAACTACGTTTTTTTAAAGGGATTCGTGGTCTAAAAATCCATGCTGCCAAAGCTCATCGATCAGTTCCTAATACACATTTTCCCATACTTGATAAACCTTCAAACCTTTGGGAAACCTTATCTAAATTTAAAAATAACCTGCCAATAGTGAAAAGAATCCCGCGCGGTGCGCGAATTACCGTCGCTAACTGCCTATTTCTAGATATAAGTCGCGTTACATCCACCAATACAGTTCAAGCTTGGGAGCACTTACTAACTTTCCCGTATAGAATTCTTCATGTTCCCAAAAACAACTTGGATCAAAATTCACTCACTAACAAAATCAAGCAAAATTGTGTTAATAACTCGAAGTCTTGCCCTGATTTCTCTTTTCCACCACGACCACCTTCACGATCCAAAGGATCTGTAGCATATAGCTTAGTCGAAGATAAAATGGCCGAGGGAGACATCAGAGGTTCTGCAAGACTTTTGTTTTCCAGTGATACTATGGCCCCTAACACTACAGAAACCTTGTTGGCTTTAAAAGAAAAACATCCACTTTCACCAGCATCAATACCTGTAATTCAAGACGCGCCCGAGGAGAACTCCTTGATAGCAACCTTTGAGGACATCAGTCTTGCTCTGAGTTCCTTTCCGAGTGGTTCTGCGGGTGGCCTTGACTCTCTCACACCGCAGCATCTGAAAGATCTCACTGGTGCCGGCTGTGGACAGATCGGAGACGCCCTGCTCAAGGAACTCACAGCATTAGTCAACCTAATGCTTTCTGGCAAGGTTGACAACAGTATCACCGCCATAATCTACGGAGCAAACTTGTGCGCACTTCTTAAGAAAGATGGGGGCGTGAGGCCTATTGCCGTTGGTACTGTGTACCGCCGCCTCACAGCCAAAATTTGTTGTAAAAGTATTAAAGAAACCCTCTGTAAGGAATTTAGTCCCTTGCAGTTGGGTTTCGGATCTCGTGGTGGCTGCGAGGCGGCAGTACACGCGTTAAGAACTTTTTTAAACAAGCAAGGAGGTGAGGTGCTCGTGAAGGTGGATGTTAAAAACGCTTTTAACTCCGTTCATAGAACCGCTTTTATAAACGAAGTAAAAGACAAAATTCCACAGATTTACAATTTTATTCGGCAATGCTACGGCACACCTTCACATTTAGTGTATAAAAATAATTTAATTTCATCTGAAGTAGGGTGCCAACAAGGTGATCCGCTTGGGCCGGCTCTTTTTAGCTTAGCTATCAACCCCATCATCCAAAAATTGGTTTCTAAATTTAATGTGTGGTACCTCGACGATGGTACCCTAGGAGGTGACATCAGCTCGGAACTCCAAGATCTCAAATTAATAATATCCGGTTTTAATAAATTAGGCTTGTCGCTTAATTTTTCTAAATGTGAAATTTATATTCCGCAATCTAAGACGTACTCGCAAAATGAAATTTTAAACCTTTTTGAACAAATTACACCAAATATTAAATTACTGACAAAAAAATCTCTTCGCCTCCTAGGGTCTCCGATCCTTGATGAATCAATAGCTGATTTTGTGGACGAAAAAATTAATTTGTTTCGTTCTTGTTCGGACCGGCTGGAAAAAATTAATACTCATGTTGCTTATTTCATAATAAAATATTGCCTTTTTGTACCTAAATTTACGTATGCCCTTAGATGTTGTCAGCTTTGGAACCACCCCTTGCTCTTACAACAGCTCGACAGCATTCAAAGGGATACTCTCACCGCCATTTTAAATACACCTTTTGACGAACGTACTTGGCGCCAGGCCTCCCTGCCCGTAAGGTTTGGAGGTCTCGGCATACGTAAAATATCCAGCGTTTCTTTGCCAGCTTTTCTATCATCAGCCTTCAGCACACAACACCTAGTTCAGGATATCTTACTGCCATCACTCCCAAAAATAGAAATTAGTTTCCTTTCTGACGCTTTGGAAAGTTGGAAATCAGCCTGCCCAAACGAATCTTTGCCCAAGACCCCCTCCTCTCAGCGGCAATGGGACGGGCCGCTCTGTGCTTTAGAGTATAAAAATCTTTTACACTCTTCAACTTCATCCGCAGAGCGCGCTCGCCTTCTGGCTGTTGCCCGTTGGGAGTCGGGGCTTTGGTTACACGCTCTACCATCCAAAAACATTGGAAATTTATTAGATAAAAATACTTTCTGTTTAGCCGTATCCCTGCGAGTTGGCGCAGCTTGCCAGGTGCCCCACCGCTGCAATTGCGGTGACAATGTAGACCGCCTCGGCCACCACGGCTTATCGTGTCTAAAGAGTGCTGGGCGTATACCGCGGCACGCCAGCCTGAATGACGTCATCCGCCGGGCTTTCGTCAGTGCCGGCGTCCCGTCAGTCTTAGAACCCAATGGACTGATGCGTGACGACGGCAAAAGACCCGACGGGATGACTCTTATACCTTGGAAGGTGGGTCAGCCATTGGTGTGGGATGCAACATGCGTGGACACAATGGCGCCGTCTCACCTTCCAGGAACATCGGTTCAGGCCGGCGCTGCCGCCGCTCAAGCCGAAAACCTCAAACGGCGCAAGTATGCACATCTTGACCGGGTGTACATGTTTGCTCCGTTTGGGGTAGAGACGATGGGTCCGTGGGGGCCGGCCGCTTTGGGGCTTTTTCGTGACCTGGCCAGGCGATTGGTGGAAGCGTCGGGTGTCCAGAACGCTGGCTTTTACTTTGCACAGAAGCTGAGCATTGCCATTCAACGTGGCAATGCCGCCAGCATTCTGGGGACCTTTCCTTCCACTAATGGTCTTCTAGTTTAAATTTTTGTAATTTATTTTAGTTATTATAAGTTCTAGTTTTTAGTTAATAGTTTAAGTTTTCTTTAATTTTCTGTTTTTATTTTAAGTTGTGTACAAATAAATAAATAATAATTTGTTCAAAGTATATTCTTAATAAAACTATCGAAACGTAGTTCTCTAAATTTTCAGCGATTACACCACATTTTTTTTTCGATTATTAAATAGCCAGATTGGTTCTCCAAAGTTTAACCGAGCAACTTATTCTTATTTGTGTTCTTATTACGATTAATACCAATAAAAACGGCAAAAAAAATATTTCTAGGCCGATCTCGTTTTACCATCAAATTTGATTTACGATTTTCAACTCTAAATAAAGCGGGTTACGTAAACGTATGTGTGGATAGATAATCGTGGAATGACCGAGCCTTAAGGGTCCCACGACGCTCTGAAATTTCCATACAAACGCACTTGTCAAATTTCTTGGAAACCATTTGTTGGATTATGATGAAATTTAGCATGTACAATTAAATTAACAATATCTCCGCCCCCATGTTCTTAGTTTTTTTTAAAAACGTCCTCAAGAGAAAATAGAGCTATGGAAAATATCCGCATTTGTAAGGAGTAACTTTTGACTGATTTATTCAATAGGTAGACAAAGCAAATCCAAAATCCCTTTACATAGGGAGGTTGTCTACATCATTGGCTTTTAAATGAATCCATAATACAAGGGAAATTCTTAGTTATTTTAAGAATGATTACTTGCACTTTGTCACTCTGTAGGTAACTTTAGATGCTCGTCAGTATCATTACTTGCTCTCTTCGCTTGTAGTCTCCTTCTAGATGATATTGCTCTAGAAAATCTTAAGCCAATGCGAAGTTAGTCTAAAGTGGTCGCAGGATCCTTAACTCGTTGGTCTGGTAGATTTATAATCATCAATGCGTAGACCATAAACCAATCTTTGACAGAAGCTAATCTTGAAACTAATTCACGTATCCCAATGTTTTTGTAGGATTTTCAGAAGAAAACCTTTAGCGAACCTTTGACGTAACAAATTGGGTATTCAGCTAGAAAATATAGCCGAACTCGCCAGCTGCGGCCTTCTGAAGCGAAATTAAACTAGTGACTGTTTCTGTTTCATGCATGAATAGAAATGACCTAAAAACGAGATCTTTGGCCTACTGACGACCTTATTAATAAACGATGGATAGCTTTGTAATAGTTATACAGTGTTTCGTCTTTTCGATCGAGTTATAATCCTACTTCCTTCCTACTAATATTATAAACGCGAAAGTTTGTATGGATGGATGGATGGATGAATGTTTGTTACTCTTTCCCGCAAGAACGGCTGAACAGATCTGAATGAAATTTGGCACAGAGATTGATTATAGTCCAGAATAGCACTTAAGATACTTTTTAATCGGGGGTGAGACCGCGGGGCGCAGTAAGTGTAAACTATTTCTGAGGAGAGGGTATTCAAAACCACCTTAATGTAAATGTAAACCACTAATACTTCTAAAAACCCAAACCATGTACCATATGTGGGTAATTTCAGTATGAATCGAATGGACACCAAGATCAATACGACTGAAAGACGCCAAAGAAAAAACAATACGAGATCCGTCCTCTTCCGTGCTCCAGTGAAAAGTGCCGGTTGGCGGGCGGGCGACTCAGGCGCTACTCCACTGACATTCCTTTGACAGTTCGCTCGGGAAACGTCACACAGCAGAGCATAGACTGCATTTTTTTGTATGTGTTGCTAACACTATACCATCATTAAAGCAAAACATATATATTTTATACAACGGGGAAAGTCGGAAAGGCCGAAGTGCCGGGTCTGTGGCCCTATTCGGAGATTTGAGATTTTCATCCCCCTTTTTTTCGTCCTTGTTGCTCTCGTTTGAAACGTCATAGGTGTGAGAGTGACCAAGATAAAATCTCATCTCATCTCACGCGCAGGAATAGCCCCCCCTGATGTCTGATCCGTGAACTCGTCATCACGGGTATCTATGGTCGGCATTAGACTTCAGGAACGTTGAAATAAGTGGACTGCAGTGTTGACTTTACATTATTTTAATAATACAGACATTTTACTTAATAAAGACAGATTACTTAATTAGTGAAGGATTAAAATGATAATTGATGATTTAGAGTAATGGGTTTGCGACTCAGATACTTGTGTGCGTGGTAATGTTGCCATGAAAAATATTTACAATTGCACGAAAACTAATATTAATTCCCAAACTCTACGTTAGCTATTTCCGTTCCAATATACAATTTTAGTAGATTTAATATTCTAAAACTGCACATATTTTAAAGAGTTTAATGTTACGGCTTTTTCAAAATTGACTTGTAAAGAAACTGCACAGTTTTTAAAAAGAACCTCAAAATCTAGTCCTGGCCACACTTTCATAGAGCACTATGTACATTCATGTACCTACACGAAATTATACCATAAACCAATGCACGTTATGTCGTGGTAAGAATGACCAAGTGAAAAAACTACGCTACGTAGTTTTTTTGCGTCAATTTGTGAGTATTGTGTAGACAGTAGCGTAGTTTTTGGATGGTTTTTGGCTTCACCTAAATCATACTCCGTGCGCCATCTTATTATCTAGGTTGATCTGAGGTTAGCGAACAACCATTGCAGTCAACCAAACACCAAGAACATAGGGGCGGAGATATAGTTCATTTAATTGTACATGCTAAATTTAATCATAATCTGACAAGTGGTTTCCAAGAAATTTGACAGCGCGTTTGTATGGAAATTTCAGAGAGTCGCGGGACCCTTAATCTAAAGATGTCATGCGCCGTCATCCATTTATATATGTAGGGTTAAATACAAATATGAAACCCTAAAAATAAATTGAAACATCCATCACCCTTCGAAATGATTTAGTTGAAACATTTCCAATCCGCGGCCGACTGCAAACAAAACTATTCCAAACTAAACCGATCTGTTTGGATTACAGCCTGCTTGTTTGGATAATTGGATGAATTTATACTAGACTAGCGACGCCCTGCGGCTTCACCCGCGGTTACAATGTAGCCCATGCGTCAATTCAGGGCGTAAATTACATGCGTTCTGAATTTCATCCAAATTAGCTTGAATCAATTTTTTTTGAAAACCCATTTGTTGGAGCGTGAAGAGGTAACAAAACACACACTAACACACACATTAATACACACACACGCAAACTTTTGCATCCTACTCCCTGCTTCCTACTTCCTATCCTACTTCCTACTTCCTACTAATAATATAAGCGTGAAAGTTTGTAAGAATGGATGGATGGATGGATGTTTGTTACTCTTTTACGCCAGAACGGCTGAACAGATCTGGATGAAATTCGGCACAGAGATAGATTATAGTCTAGAATAGCACAGGGGATACTTTTTAACCGCGGGGCGCTACTAGTTTATAATATTAGTAACTACTTGTGCTCAACGGTTTTACCCGCGGTTAAAAAGTACCCTATGTGTTAATCCAGGGTGTCAGCTACTTCCATAACGAATTTCATTAAAATTGGTCCAGCCGTTTGAGCATGAAAAAGTGACAAACATATACATTCGCACACACACTCGCACACACACACTCACGAACTTTCGCCTTTATCTTATATCTTTAAATGAGCAATTCTTGTATATATATATATAATTGGAATCTCGGAATCGGCTCCAACGATTTTCATACAATTTAGTATATAGGGGGTTTCGGGGGCGATAAATCGATCTAGCTAGGAATCATTTTTAGAAAATGTCATTTTATTCGTGTTTTATCTAACAAAAAGGAGGCGTTTGAGTAGTCTCAACTGAAAAATATGACTCTTCCTGACATCTGTTGGCGAATAATAATACTATTTTTTGTGAGCAACTAATTGCTTTAACGACACAACAGCAGATGGCGTTGTTAAGTAACACGAAGTCAATGAGTGTTTGCTTTGAGGTTAGACTAAAATCAATTGTATAATTATGCGTACTTAAATATAATTTCCAAAAAACACAATTAAAAAAAAAAAAATACCGAGTAAAGCTCGGTCATCCAGGTACTAATATTAATTAGTTAATAATGAATAAGTAGGACTAGCATCTGCCCGTGGCTTCGCTCACGTTTTATAGCGGGCAATGTGATTGTTACACCTTGACGGGACGTACCTACTAGTCTATCTACAAATACATTTATAGTAATCGATGTTTGTATAATATGTATGTTTCCCGTGAACTCCAAAACTGCTGGAACGATTTTGATGAAGTTCAGAAAATTTTCAGATAAGTTGGCGATCATGTAAAGTTTGGTAACGACTAGAAAGAAGTATAATTATTAAAAGAAAAACAAAAAACCCGATTTTCAATGAAAGACTCAAGACGATTCAAATGACACCTCACATGTCGAAATACATCAAGCTGTTTAGGCTGTAGGGCGTGACAAAGAAACCTCATACATACATACATACTCGTAGTTACATACATAAAAACATACTTACTTACTTACACACATACACACACTCGAAAAACATAACCCTCCTTCTTGCACAGTCGAGTAAAAAAATATGAAATTCTGTACGCAGCTAATATTTATATTTTCATAGCTACCATTACAACGCAAACACTCGTCTTCCAATAAAATAGCGAAATCATTTGCTTATATAAATATTATACAAAATGGCCGCCATCATTGCCAAGCTCTCTTTGCCGTGAAGCGCTGCGCAAATACAATTTTTTAAATTAAATTGTGCTCAAATTAGCATAGTACATGGCTTCTGGGCTCTTCTTTTTAGTATAATGGATATTTGTATTGTTTAGGTTGAACAGCGGAGATTTATCGGCCAAGCGAGCGAAGCGTCTCTGCTTTAGCTTCGACAAAAATGGTTTTGTATGTCCGATTTCTGTCCGGATCTCCGTCCAGCGGGGCTATTCACAACCATTCGGAAACGTTTCCGTTCGGATTTCAAAATTTTTAAGCCAAAATTATTCGAATCTCAGTCTATATTCATAAGTTTTTAAACGAGATTAATTCTTCCGATCGGATTTATACTTGATTCGGTATAACAAAATGTACTCGCCATAAGCACAGACTCCTACCTTTAAAGCGAACACTTGCGAAATCCACTAAATTGACTCATATCATGGGCACTAGTATTTACAATCTTCCCGTAAACATTATTGAGGCGTCCAACCTAACTTTATTTAAGACCAAACTGAAAAGCTGGCTGATTAGTCAAGCGTTCTATGACATTGAAAAAGAATTCTTAATACGAAAAATGATATCCTGGGATACCTAATTTATTAAATTGAATATTAGTATTATTTTATGACATTTACTATATGAATTCAATTAATTTTTTATTATTACGATTGTAAATTAATTGATTTTTTATTATTACGATTGTAAATTAATTGATTTTTAGCCTTTAACGTATACTAATCGTATAAATAAATGAGTATGAGTATGAGTATAAAGTAGACTCAGATTCGAACAATTTGGGTTTAAAATTTCTGGGATCCGATCGGAAACGTTTCCGAATGGTTGTGAATAGCCCTGCAGATCTCTGTTCGGATAAATTTGTGAGACTGTAATTTATTTATTCTTTGAAAAAATGATGCCGGTTTCTTGCCTGTTCTTCTGAGTAGAGGCTCTTTATCCGAACAAGGCGGTCGAGTCTATTTAAAAAAACTTTGACGTTCATAAGTGTATCTTTGATACCTAAATTGAATAAAAACATTTTGACTTTGACTTTGACTTTGTCGGCCGCGAGGTCTCCAGCTCACAGAGCACTCAGTGCACTTCACTTAGTGCACTGAGTCACTTAGTGCACTGAGTCACTTAGTGCACTGAGTCACTTAGTGCACTTAGTCACTTAGTGCACTCGTATACAGTGCGGAGTCTAAGTCGGTAATCTGTGTCGACCCCACCCTCGGTCCATGCTCGTATGCACACAGTGCGGAGTCTGCCGAGGTATTCTGCGTCCACCCTTCGGTCCGTCAGTTAAACACAATCACAGCGTCCCCGGACACCCGAGCCGAGTACACACTCTCAATTTACCTCGAAACGTGAGACCTTAAGTAAAGACTCGATTTTCTACATAAAGACAGTAGGAAAAGTGCTGTAGTCCACCCCTAGCATGTGCAGGTGACATAATCCTTCTCATAGTTGATTGAATAAACATTACTTTGCGGAAGTGTATCTTCAAAACTGTTTCCTTCAATTGCTTGTTAAATTAGCTTCAAATATCAAATTGCACAAATTTTAATCTTGCGCTAAGCCTTGAGCACCGGCGTAAAGTAGCGTGTTTGACAATATTTTACAGGCTGCATTATGGCGAGTGTGCGCTTGAACTGCACGACCTAATCCCCTCTTCCCCCTTTTACAGCAGAACAAGTCCGAAAACGCATAAATATCATCCCCACTTAGTCGATATACCACCTATTCGTACTAAGCGGTTCGCCTCCACCTTCTTAATACGAACGGCAAGGGACTGGAATCGTTTGCCACCATCTGTTTTTCCGACTAACTACAAGCTAGGTATCTTCAAGGCCAGAGTGAGTAAGTACCTACTGGGTCTTCGTGCTTCATCTTAGGCCACAATGTCGCTTCACATCTGGCGAGTTGGTGGTCAAATGTTGACCTATTCTTTATAAAAAAATTAAAAAAAAGTATCAAATTGTACAAATTTTAAATTTGCTTTCAATTTCAAATTGTTTAAAGTTTTTTAGTAAAATTCATTAGTAAGTGAAACCCATATTTCTTGGCGTACATAGTGAGACATTAGAGCGGAAATACACTAGAGATTTGTGTATAGCTTCAACTGAGGCAAATGTGTCTGTGGGGCAATTGCGTCTTTCGAGAATTACTGACACACCCTTCACAAATGATGTTATTATCTACTTAAGTATGTATCCAAAATGTCTCTGGCCGCCATAGTACAAGCTTTGCTCAGTTTGGGGTCAGACGACCGTGTGTGCAAGTGTCCCGTATTTATTTATTTATTTCATCTTTCAAACAAAAAAAAACAAAATTAAAATCGGTTCTTCCGTTCGGGAGCTACGATGCTACAGACAGACACACACAGACACGTCAAACTTATAACACCCCGTCGTTTTACGTCGGGCTTAAAAACGTAAGACATTAGTTACTGTATTTAGGGTGTGAACACACCAAATCGGTCCCCTCGGACTTGACTGATTTATGTACTGTATTATACACCTTTCAAAGGCAGGTGGGTGTAAATACGGCCTTATTTTACTCGAAACTTGAGCTGCAGAGTAGGAAATCTTGCAAAGAAACAAGTAACATCGAACCGACTGCCTCGGTGGCTCAGTTGGTATTGGTAGTGAACCTGTTTATGTACAGTCAGCTTCTTAACCTATATCAAGCTCAGGTACGGTCGTGTATGGAGTACTGCTGCCACCTTTTCGACGGTGCGGCTAATTATCAGCTTGAGGCTCTAGAGTCTGTTGAGCGGCGGGCTAGGAGGCTCATAGGCGACGAAAAGTTAGTCGCTACGAGACTTCTGAGCCTTGAACATCGGCGTAAAGTGACGTGTTTGGCTATTTTTTACAGGCTGCATTTCGGTGAATGTGCGTTGGAACTGCATGACCTAATCTCTTCTTCCCCTTTTTACAACAGAACAAGTCGGAAAACGCATACGTACCATCCCTACTTAGTCGACATTCCACCAACTCGTACTAAACGGTTTGCCTCCACCTTTCTAATACGAACCGCTAGGGTGTGGAACACCTTGCCATCGTCTGTATTCCCGACTAACTATAACCTGGGTATCTTCAAGGCTAGAGTGAATAAGTACCTTCTAGGTCGTCGTGCTCCATCTTAGACCACAATGTCGCTTAACATCAGGCGAGTTGGTGGTCAAACGTCGACCTATTCTAGATAAAAAAAAAAAAAAAAAAATGTAGAACGTAAGGGTTTCTGCCTATATTTTGTATAATGATTTCATGAAAATAAAAACGACGCGTCTTAGATGTGATTGATGTATTGAAAAGAATAACAAGTAACATAATTAAAAGAAAGAGATGATAATAAATAAATAATGGAAGAAAGAGACTGGATTTCGCGACACAGGTTTGCCTAGTGCGAAATCTAGGGTACTTTAGTCATATTGTCTCCCTTTACTGGAACCTTCATACTTAGATATACATTATATTTGTACCTACTTACTATGTTTATTAAATAAATAAAATAAATAATAAATAATAAAAGAAAAACAAAAATCCCAGTTAATAAATGTTGTATCCTATGTCACTTCCACTATCAAGACGATTCAAATGACACCTCACTAATAATTTCGCGTTTTATATAAATTGTGGGTCCATCTCGAGCATTCATGCTCACTATCGAAGGCACCTTCTTGCGGCGGCGTCGTGTGTCGGGTCGTTCTCTTCCCTCAAATATGGTTGAGGAGAGCGATGGCTGGCGCGTGCGTCATACTCGTGATCGGGTGCTGCTTGCGGGTCGCTGCTCTGCTCGTGGTGTACTCACAATGCAATAAGTGAAAACCTTTAACCTAACCTTAGATTAAGAATTAATAACTAACCCCCCTCTACCTGTATTCTTCTTAAATAGTAATTAAAGAATAATATTAACAAAAGTCACGGTCCCCGGAGTCCGTGGAGTGTCATTTTTAAATTTAAAAAAAAGACTCTTCTCATGTCGAACTATATCAAGCTGTTAAGGCTCTAGGGCGTGCCAAAGTACGAGTAACCTCATACATACATACATATTTAGATACATACATACACTCGAAAAACATAACCCTCCTTCTTGCGCAGTCCTAGGGCAGACGTTCATGTGATTAACATTTGTTTTTGTTCTGTCTGGGTGTTAATATCTATTTAAGTATGTAGTTTTAATTAACCCTTTAATTAATGCACAAATTTTTTTTTTGTTTTATTTGGAAATAATGGTTGTTTGGGTTTTCTAATTGCCCAAAAAAATTATAAAAAGTAGTTTTTAATTACGGATCTGTGTGTATGTGTCTCTGTCTGTATGTGGCATTATAGCTTCAAAACGGATGATATTTTTAACCATCTTAGATTTTTTTTTTTTGTTGGGAAGGTGAATTAGTCGGGAGTGTTCTCAGCCTGTCAGGGTTTTTAAAATGTTTAAATGACTTGAGTTGTTTCTCTGTAAGTGTTCTATTTGTAACTTAAGCTGGCTAAGTAATCTCCGCTTAAGTTATTAGCGGGATGCCGCAAAGGTAATTTTAGAGCAATTAGTTACGTAACTTAACTGTAACTTACTTAACTAAGTTATTGAAATTATCGAGCGACCGAGCGAAGCGTCTCTGCTACAGCTTCGATAAAACTGCAAGAAATCAGAATTTATTAATAACTCCAATAGTTACACGTCACAGTTCAATAAATGTCAAAAGTTTTTACATGTCAAAACAGTAATTACATATGTCAAATGAAATAAATAATTATTGTCAACAAAATAAATTGCATATACCTTTTATTCTTAATAATATCACTATCATTTTATTAAATAATAATTTAAAAGTCTCTTATTTTAAAATAAGATTCAAGGTCATAAAACAGATTATCTAGTAACCAAGCTCTGAGCTTGGTTTTGAAGCAAGCGGTATAAGGTGCATCCCGAACGGTAGCTGGTATACGGTTATAGATTGCGGGCCCTAAAATATTTACTGACCTCTTCGACTTGACGAGACGGTGTGATGGCGTCATCAGTTGGTCTTTCTTTTTAGTACTACGCAAATTAAACCTGCTATGGACGCCTCTACGTCGAAATATATCTAGGTTAGCATGGGTGAAGAGGGCTAACTGGTAAACGAGCTCACATGGTAGAGGCAATATCTGGAGTTCCCGAAACAGCTCCACGCATGAGACGTCGTCCTGTACCCCGTATATGGCACGTATGGCTGCTTTCGTGTGTCCGAATTCTGTCCGGATCTGTGTCTTCCTCTACAGTTACATTTCATAGTTCATAGTTTCATAGTTCAGCAGGCTCGATAACTGAACAGATTTTTTTGCCGAGGCCGTTTTTAAACATTTTTGAAAATGTCTAAGATATGTATCATATCTCCGCCATTTTCAAAACATCCACAAGCTGCCTTGACAAACAAATTCAAAATGCTCAAATTTCACGAGAATCGGTTGAGGAATGCGACTTGGAGAACAAACGTCGGCCGCGAGGTCTACAGCTCAGAGAATCACTAGTTTATTAACTAGTGATTAACTAGGGAGGACGAGGAGGAGCTCTATTGAGGAGACATTGATTTATATCCAACTAGCTGCGCGCCGCGGTTATAAAGTATCCCATGTGCTATTCCAGATTATAATCTGTCTCGGTGCCAAATTTCATCAAGATCCGTTCAGCCGTTCTGGCGTGATTGAGTAACAAACATCTGTACATCTATCCAAACTTTGCTCTCTAAACAAGCTTTGCTTAGTTTCGGGTCAGACGACCATGCGTGCGTATTTATTTATTTTATTAGAAATCTACATTATCCCTGACAGCTATAAGGCTATGAAATGCGACCGAAGCCGCGAGCAAAAATCTAGTTTTAAATATTTGACTGCCTCGGTGGCTCAGTTGGTAGTGAACCTGCCTTCTGATCTAGGGAGCGTGGGTTCGATTCCCACCTAGGGCAAACATTCATTTGATGAATATTTGTTTGTTCTATGTCTGGATGTTAATATCTATTTATGTATTTAAAAGTATATAAGTATATATATCAATCTCTGGCCACCATAGTACAAGCTTTGCTTAGTTTGGGGTCAGACATACATCACGCTTGACCGTGTGTTCAAGTGTCCCGAATATTTATTTTTTTATTTAATTCTGTATGAGTTACTTGAGGTATAGAGGAACAAACATTTGAACTTAGCTATTGTTCCTACTCATGGCTTAGCCAGAGAGGAAATTAGCTAGACAAGACACGGAGGATTTCTCGTTTAAACTTGTCGTTTTCATATAGGTACATATGTATACTTTAAAATTTAATTTAGTTATTGAAGGAGAAAGCGGCAGTTGATAATACACTATTCCAGAGACTGCTAGTCCGTCTCTGGTGTCAGCTATATCTCTGGCAATGAGGCTATAGAATAGAAAAGATGTAGGAACTGAGCATATCTCATGTAGTAATCAGAAATCAGAATTTATTGATAGCTCCTATAGTTACACGTCACAGTTGAATATTTATAATTAAAAACGAGTGTCAGAACAATAATAATTGATAATTTTGTCAAATATAAAAATAATTCATTAATGTCATAATTAATTAACAATTTTTATATTAAGTATAGTAAAAATAGTTTAATATTATGGATAGCTATAATTATATACAAAATAATAGTTCAAAAATCTCTTATTTTAAAATAAGCTTCAATGTCATAAAAGTATGGCTATATCTCGGGTAATGTTGCTATGTCTCAGGCAATGTGGCTATGACTCGGGCAATGCGGCTATGTCTCGGGCTATGTGGCTTTTTCTCGGGCAATGTAGCTATATGTCGGGTATTCTGGCTGTGTCTCCGGCTATGAGGCTATAAATCAGGTAATCTGGCTGTATCTTAGGCAATGTGGCTATATCTCAGGTAAACCGGCTGTATCATGGGTAATGTGGGTATATCTCAGGTAAACTGGCTGTATCTCAGGTAATCTGGCCGTATCTCGCCGATTCGTCTCATTTACGTCAGAGAGCAAGTTAGTTAGATTGATTCGCTCTACTTGTGGTGAAGTTGCGCGGCTGTTACTTATTGTAGAGTCAGACAAATAAAAGTGAAAAAAATTTAAAAGAAACCAAAAAAAAACATATTATTTCATCTTCTATCTCATACTTGACATGAGTTCCTCGCTTTTATCCCGTAGGAGTTGGCAGAGGCGTATTACAACTTATTACCCATACTTAGCCGGACGATATTTAGTCCAAAATGTGACAGGGAGCGAGCATGTCGCCATACACCGGGCTTATTCAATTGTTCACCAAGAAACAAATCGGTGCGTGCCTTTGGCTGGGATCGAACCCGTACCTTCTGGCTTTAGGGGCGAGCATTCTTCCAACTAGGCTATCATCGCAAAAAAAATATTAAAATGTTTAGTGTTCATATTCATTTGTTCAGGTTCATGTCTTCATGTTCATGTTCATTTGTTCAGTGTCGATGTTAAACATTCATGTTCAGTTCATTAAAATATCACACATTTTACAAAATACATACTGGATGTCACACTAACTAGATATCGAACAAAAAAAAACAAAATATGATTACATACAAACAAATTTATTCCATGATGAGCCTCCTTTTTTGGCAATCGGGTACAGATTAGCAAAAGCGTTTTTTGCGAACGCTCCCCACACGTCGAGCTCACAGGCGGCGTTAATAAATTACTTTTTGTTTTGACTGAATATCCACTTAATTACGCCGTTACGCCGTTATACCGTTATTCGTTACATGGTGCTTATTTCGTTATTAACTCCCGGATTACGGTATGTCTTTTTTATTTGAATTTAAACAAAAAAGGTTGTGACAATTATTTTTAGCTAGTTGCGTTCCGTGGGTTTGCTTGCTAATTTTGATATCCTACAAGAGCTGTTATTTTTTCGGAATAAAAAGTAGGTACTCTATGTGTAAATTCAAGGTATACAGCTATGTCTATACTGACTATGTCCAATGTTCATATCGGCTATAAAATGCTTAGTAAAGCATGTACGTATGTAGCATATGTATGTCGTGGCGTTGGAGTCCATCGAGAAACGTGCGAAGAAGCTCATTGGCAACGACTCCCTTGTCCAGGCCAAACTTCAAAGTTTGGATCATCGGCGCAAGGTTGCTAGTCTATCGGTTTTTTATCGGATACATTTCGGGGAGTGTGCATCTGGTTTGCATGACCTTATTCTCCCTAGCCCGTTCTTCTATAAAACAACCAAGAGTACGAAAAAGCGGCATCGTTTTATGGTTGACATACCTACAACACGCACGAAGCGCTTTGGTTCCTCATTTCTCATACGGACCGCTAGAGTGTGGAATACTCTGCCAGAGTGTGTGTTCCCTGACACTTATAATCTTCATGTCTTGAGTGAATCGGTTTCTTCTAGGCAAGCGTGCTCCATCGTAGGCCGCATCAAGCATGTTGGCGGCCAAACGCAAGCCTATTATGTAATAAAAAAAAAATGTACTAAGAATGTATTATAGTAGTATGACATGTGTGTTTATGTATACATAATTTAAATAGTTTATCTAGGTATATATACCACTCGAAGTTTGTTTAAATTATCAATCATTTGTTTATTTTTGTTAACTTTGCACACCCTGTCCCATACTCATTCGTCGTATCCTCTCCATCCTAAGGTTGCCTGGAAGAGATCGCTTTTAGTGATAAGGCCGCCAGTTGCTACACAATAGAATAAGTATTATTATAAATTATTTTCTTGTTTTTTGTTACTTGTGGTGTGAACAATAAAGGGTTTATCTATCTATCGATCTAAGCGCACTCTGGAGGCAGAAAAAAAAAACTAAGACCTTAAAGCTTCGCCCTGACTAAGTCATTATGACAAGCTGTGAGCGGCTGACTGTCCCCTGGCTAACTCTGAGGTACCAAACAGAATGCAAAAGCTCCCCGAAAGCCGCATACAACATGCGCTGTTCGGACATTCAATTTAAAATACATGAGTTAACTGGAAGCAAGTCAGCTACTGACAATTTACTAATTTAGGACGAAGCCTAACCATTATTGAAATATATTATACCACCATTATACTCTACCATTTTTGAAACTAAACGAAACTTTTCTTTCACTATTCTAAAATGCCTTTAAAAACCTTTTAGTTTTATTTAATGTTAATTACCTACATCCTATTTTACTAATAAATACTCTTTTCCCTCTTTTCAGATTACTAACCATGGAGCCGTCGAAATCACTCAAACCAAAGCAAACTTCAACCATTTGCTCGCTAGATGGCGTCATACTAAAAATTGTAAAAAAAAGTGTAGTGTAAATAGTTTTTGAAGATTTTAGTAGGATTATAGAAACAAGCGCTGTGAATAAATTACAGTTTTGAGTAGTAGCTAAGATTGGATAAGAGATGGCGCTGGTTTAAAATCAAATTGGAAGTGAGCTATCATGGTTGAAATTCGTTACTACTACAGACCAAGAGATGGCGTTGCATCAATTTTAGTGAGATCAAAAAAAACAAACACTCTTATGTAAAATCAGAAAAATAAGTGGTAATTTCATAAACTAAAAAATGACACCTTTTCGAATCTAGTGTAACTCGTATAGACTACCAATAGATGGCACTATTTCAAATTTAAGTGAAGGTTTAAGTTGTTTAGTGCGAGCGCCCGATAGATGGCGCTGTTTTAAATGAAAGTGGGTTGTATGGGCAGTGATTCAGTGGTTGTATGCTATGTTCTAAGTAAAGTGCTGTGAGATGCGAGACGGGTCCAAGCCCGGGCCCAGTGGTGCCAGCTCAGGGCTAGATTTCGACAAAGATGATGATGGTGAGTGGAAACACATACCTACTTACCCCTTATTAATAAGTTGGAGTCAACAAGTACAGTGGCGAGTTACGTTTAGCCGGTTACGACACTAGATGCAAAGTATTTTAATTTGCTCCTCATATCTCACCCCCCAAAAAGCGATGATAGCCGAGTCGGGGATGGCCCGCCTCTCAAACTAGAGAGAGCGGATTCGGATCCAGTCGAAGGCACGCATCAGTTTGTTTATAATGAGAACAATGTGCGTATTGAATGTCATCTGAAACATAACTGGAGCCCGGTGTATAGCGACAGGCTCGCCCCCTGTCACATTTGGGGCTGAATTTCTTCCGACAGTCTTCGACTCAAAGTCAAAGTCAAAGTCAAAATGTTTTTATTCAATTTAGGTATCAAAGATACACTTATGAACGTCAAAGTTTTTTAAATAGACTCGACCGCCTTGTTCGGATAAAGAGCCTCTACTCAGAAGAACAGGCAAGAAACTGAAACTCTGCTAGCCCCTTCGAGGGAAAGGCGTAAAGATAATGTTGTATTTTCTCACCCCTCATAATACGTTATAATTCATAATTTTCACAAATATTACTATTGCGTTTAAACCCTTAATTCAAGCAGGATAGAGACTGATTTTGTCAGGGCACAATACTGAGTTGAAGTGGGTGTATAAGCACCCGAAGTGTATCTACGCGCAGTCTGTCGCCGCGCGCTCTGGGGCATATATGCCCAGAAGTGATTCAACCAACAACTGAGCTAAACAAACTCGCTACTGTACTTTTTGACGTGTAAATCAGCCATTAAACGTTGCCAAAAATTATAGCCTCAGAACAGTTTAAAGTGTTTTGTTTTTATCTTTCTTTATTATTATTAGTAAACCTTGGGACATTTTAGCACACACGGTCGCCTGACCTCAAACTAAGCAAAGCTTGTACTATGGGTGCCAGATACCGATAAATCCTACTTCCTACTAATATTATAAACGCGAAAGTTTGTAAGAATGGATGGATGGATGTTTGTTACTCTTTCACGCCAGAACGGCTGAACAGATCTGGATGAAATTTGGCTCAGAGATAGATTATAGTCTAGAATATCCTAATAATATTATAAACGCGAAAATTTGTAAGAATTGATGGGTGGATGGATGGATGGATGTTGGTTACTCTTTCACGCCAGAACGGCTGAACAGATCTGGATGAAATTTGGCACAGAGATAGATCATAGTCTAGACAAGCACATAGAATACTTTTAAAGCGCGGATAAAACCGTGGGGCGCAGCTAGTACATATATAAATCTTTGAAATACATACTAAAATAGATATTAACACCCAGACATAGAACAACACAAATGTTCATCACAAGAAGTAAGAGTAGGAAGCGAACCCTCGCCTCCTGGCTCAGAGAGCAGGTTCACTGCCAACTGAGCCACCAAGGGAGTCAAACTTTAAAACTCCTAGCTCGTTCTAAAAAGACAAAATACTGTACAACCACTTCGGCTGCTTCTTTTCGGCGACTTCTGGCTTTACAACGTGTATTATTGAGGGTAGACTGCAAAAAAAACTACAAAACATGATTAAAACTGCACAGAACTCACGTCAAAATTGGCAAGAAGATGTAAGTATGAAAGTTTGCAAAACTTGCTTCGTGAACTACTATTCTACGAGTTTCAAAGAAAACTTATGCAAGGAAACTCTGAATTTTCCAGTTTTCCAGTTTTCCAAGCCCCGAGGCTACGCATTTCATATTCAAGCGATACTGTGAAGTTCTTGAACTTTTTAACACCCGATGCAAACAGGGCTGGTATTTAGTTAGACCATTATCCAAAACAACAAGGTCTAGCATTCAGCAAACACTTAATGACGTCATCGTTGTCCGTCTCTTTCGAACTTGTTGTAAATGACTTATTTCGGTCTTGCTTTAGCATCGATTGACGTCACTACGTGTCGCTGAATGCTACACTTTGATGGATACGGAGTATGTTATTTTACCATAGGTTAGACGTGTGAAGCTGTGTGTATGTGTCTGTGTGTCTGAGTGTATGTGTATCTGTTCATCTGGTATCATAACTTCCTAACGGATGGACCGATTTTGGTTTACTTTTTTTTATTTAAAAGATGATTTTATCGAGAGTGGTCTTAGCAATAATTGTCGTATCCCATAGTAAAAATAACTAAACATTTTACACACTAAATAACTTTTTGCCTAGCCGTATAACTGAATATCAATGAGGAAGCTAGTTTAACGGAACCATTTAGAGAACCTATTAAAGTGGCTAGGCTGTTAATTGAACGGCTGATTATGCAAGTTGGCTGCGGCATATTTATATGGTCCAGATTTTTTTTCGCCATTTCAGGGTTGGTCCCTATATCTATTTATATATATTTTATGGTCCCATTTAAAGTTATTCAGAGAGATGAAATTTACACCTATTTCTGACTTAGTACTCAAAAGGCCACATTTTGAATAGAGTAAAACTAGTTTTACATCGAAATTTATGACTGAGCGTCGTTTTAGAATGCGAATTTTTGTTTGTATTTCGCTCTATTTTTCACCCCGACGCAAGAACGGCGGGGTGTTATAAGTTTGACGTGTCTGTGTGTGTGTCTGTCTTTGGCATCATAGCTCCCTAACTGATGAACGGATTTTGGTTTTGTTTGAATGGTGAATTAGTCGAGTGTTCTTAGCTATGTTTGATGAAAATCGATGTTGATGAAAATCGGTGTCGGGTTTTTTTTTTAATTTTTCATTTATACTTGTTTCATTATTTTTCTTAACCAACTTTTCCGATTTTTCCTAGTCATTTTGTCAAACACGTTTCTACTGATGATGATCACGCAGTACCCTGATGCTCTTCATCCTCCAGGTTCTCTCGACGACAGCAGCTGCGAGGAGCTGCTAGCGCTGCGTGGGCTGCTGCACTTCCCCGAGGAAGTCGCTCTCAGGCTGACTGACACCGAGTACCAGCTGTTCTACCAGGTAATATATTACTATTCGAGACATTTGCAAAAAAATCTCATACATAGGTACATACATACATACCCGCATACTTGCATATATACATACACTCGAAAAACATAACCCTCCGTCTAGCACAGTCGGGTAAAAACACGTCTATCGGCAAGTCCGGTCGAACTCAGACAACGAAGTCAGGAGGGCTATTCCTTCGCGTGAAATGAGATGACACTTTATCTTGGTCACTCTCACACCTATGACTTTTCAAACGAGAGCAACAAAGACGAAAAAAGGTGAGATGAAAATCTCAAATCTCCGAATGGGGCTACAGATCTCAAGTCTCGAGGAAAGGACAAATTAATCAGTTTGTATAGTTATTTATAAAATACAAGCTCGCCCGCGGTTAAAAAGTACCCTATGTGCTATTCTAGACTATAATCTATCTCTGTGCCAAATTTCATCCAGATCTGTTCAGCCGTTCTGGCGTGAAAGAGTAACAAACATCCATCCATCCATTCATTCTTACAAACTTTCGCGTTTATAATATTAGTAGGACTAATACTTGTGGTTTTGCTCGCCGTCCCAAAGAAACGGTTAGTTTTTATTTTTTTAATGTTGTAAGGTACCTTTCACCAATATTATTACATACCTATAAAACTTTGACGTTAAATCGTACGTTTAATCCTATCCTACTAATATTATAAACGTGAAAGTTTGTGAGAATTGATGGGTGGATGGATGGATGGATGGATGTTTGTTACTCTTTCACGCCAGAATAGCTGAACAGATCTGGATGAAATTTGACGCAGAAATAGATTAGGTATAGTTTTTTTTTTTTTTTTTTTTATGTAGAATAGTTAAATAGGTCGGCGTTTGACCACCAACTCGCCTGATGTTAAGCGACGTTGTGGTCTAAGATGGAGCACGACGACCTATTAGGTACTTATTCACTCTAGCCTTGAATTAGAATTATTAGTTAGTTAAATTAGTTATTTATTAGTTAGTAATTAGAATAGCACTAATACTTTTAACCGCGGGTGAAACCGTGGGGCGCTGCTAGTAAGTATATATATATCTTTGATACCCCAATTGAATAAAAACATTTTGACTCTGACTTTATATTCATTTCTATCCCTCTGAGAATGTGTATCGTGTAACTTCATCGTGCCCAACTGAATAGTTAAGGCGTGAAAACGTAACAACGAAACGAACAAAAAAAACTCACATTTACATTTTAAGACGATAATTTGAGTAAGTAGGTACCCTTGAACCGATCTTCAAGCAATTTTACCTTTAAATAGTTCATTCCAATACAATTTTTAATCCGAAAATGAGTACTCGTATCCTCTCTCATGGATTGTCAAGATTGTATTTTCGTACCACAAGGTCACAGTTCGAAACAAATTACTAGTCTACAATCGTCTAGAATCGCCTAGAATAGCTTAGTGCCTGAATCTCGTTAGCCTTGGTTCAAAACAGAGCGGGCTGGTGGCTCGTATCGATTGTGTCTAATTCAGTTCTCTCGACGAGTGGGGTGGAACTGGATGCATAACATTAATGCCGGGGACACACGAGGCTGGCTTTTCAAGCTAGAATAGCAAGCTGAATTGTGAAATATCTGAAATGGACCGCTAGAGTGTGAAATACTCTGCCTGAGTGTGTGTTCCCTGACACTTATAATCTGGGTGTCTTTAAGTCTCGAGTGAATCGGTTTCTTCTAGGCAAGCGTGCTCCATCGTAGGCCGCTTCACTGCTTATCATCAGGCATGGTGGCGGCCAAACGAAAGCTTTTAAACAAAAAAAAATTACATTAGCTGAAATTTTGACGTTTTTAAATGGCGGGAGATTTTAATTTCAATCTGTTTTTTTTTTGACACCAAACAATACCTACTAGTATTAAATGGAATTTGCACCAAGCGTAGATCATTCCTTATAATATATTGCAGAATAATATTTTACATTATAAGTAATGCTCTTTGAGGATTCAGGTGCTTAATTGTAAAATAACGAGAAAAATAGCCTTAGATTACCGCAAATTCTATTTTCAAGTAAAATAGTTAGCCGATCTAGCTTCAAAATGCTAAAAAAACGGTTGAATATTCAAATTTTGCGCCATAAGTGAAACGTTGTCCATAATATGCCACTCAGTTTCTTGCCTGTTCTTTTTTTTTAAAACATGCACGCGTTTGACCACTGACTCGCCTGATGGGAAGCGTCGACGTGATCGAAGGTGTAGCACGCTTGCCTAGGAGATACCTATTCACTTTACTCCACCCCCGGATTGTATTTGTGAAAAGACAGAGCTCTACACCTCTGCAGTTCTTAAAAGAAAAGTTGACTTGAAACGCTTAGTGCGTTAAGTGTTCTTCTGGCTAGTGGCACTTTTTCCGAACAAGGCGGTTGAGTCATTTTTATAAATTTGTGAATAATAAATGGTTCGTCGATAGTCAAGTAAAAAAGACATTTGATTTCATTTTTTATTTGCTTTGTTATCGGGAAAGGGTGTACTTAGCCAAAAGGGGGTCATTGTACTCATCATTTAGAGGCCCTGCGCCATCTGCGCTTGCCTAATGCCCGGTACGCTGTCAAGGCCTCAGTGGCCAACAGCATAGAGTCATCCATAAAAAAAAGTACTCATCATTTGTATGCTATATTTGTATGCATATGGCTGCCTCGGTGGCTCAGTTGGTAGTGAACCTGCCTTCTGAGCGTGGGGGCGTGGGTTCGATTCCCACCTAGGGCAAACATTCATGTGATGAACATTAGTGTTTGTTCTATGTCTGGGTGTTAATATCTATTTAAGTATTTATTTAAAAAATATCTAAGTATGTATATCAGTCTCTGGCAGCCATAGTACAAGCTTTGCTTAGTTTGGGGTCAGGCGACCGTGTGTCGTCGATACATTGATCATCGATAAAATGTATTGATCAACTATCATGTTTTTTTCGATTTCAGAATTGACCCCATAGTAAAAATTTTTCAATATTATGAACAATTTTTAATAAGGACAATAATAAGTTATGAACAATTTTTAAGGAGATAATTTTTCTCAATATTTTGAGAAAAATATTGAGAAAAATTACCTCCTTTCGGCTTAGCACACCCTTTCCTGATTACCCTGTAGGGGCTGTACTGTATTTACTGTATGGTGCGGGTGACAGCCCTATTAATTTCGTTCAATAGTTAATTAACTGCATATTTTTTCTGTTCTTAGTGTATTTGCAATCGGTTGCTAGACCATAAGCGAATTTGTTGAATTATAATATGGCTTGTCTGTTGACCCCATCCCCATGACCCCATCAAAATGAGGTGGTCCCTTTTTACCCGACTGCGCAAGAAGGAGTTTCTGTTTGATTGAGAAGGTTATGTTTCTCGAGTCTATGTATGTATGTATGAGGTTTCTTTGGCACGGCCTACAGCCTAAACAGCTTGATGTATTTCGACATGTGAGGTGTCATTTGAATCGTCTTGATAGTGGAACTGACATAAGGTAAAACATTTTACGGCTGGGTTTTTTTTAAACTAATTTAATAATGTTACTTGTTTCTAAATCGAGGGTATCAGCTAGTCCTACTATCCTACTAATATTAAAAACGCGAAAGTTTGTAAGAATGGATGGATGGATGTTTATTACTCTTTCACGCCAGAACGGCTGAACAGATCTGGGTGAAATTTGGCACAGAGATAGATTATAGACTAGAATAACATATAGGATACTTTTTAACCGCGGGTGAAACCGCGGGGCGCAGCTAGTCATTTATAAAGTAGTACTAACTGCGTCCCGCGGTTTCATACGCGGTTCCACGGGGACTTAAGTTTATTCGGGATAAAAAGTACCCTATGTCCTTTCCTGTACCCCTATTTATTTATTTATTTAATGATACATAAAACAATTTAATTATAGTTAAATAGTTGTCTTAAAACCTATATTAGGTTTAACTAGACAACTAGTTCTCGAATAAACTACTTACACATAAAATAGTCTTACAAAATGCAACAATAACAAATACCTATATTACACAAAAAACGATGTGCCCATCGCACAAAACTGCTGTCGCTAGAACACAAAAAACCAGTGGCCCTATTCGGAGATTTGAGATTTTCATCTCACCTTTTTTCGTCCTTGTTGCTCTCGTTTGAAACGTCATAGGTGTGAGAGTGACCAAGATAAAATCTCATCTCATCTCACGCGCAGGAATAGCCCCCCAGTTCTATGTAGTAACCTACTCGTCCAGCAGTCGCAGCGATGGCGCACCGTGCCTACAAACATAGGGTGCTCCAGTAATACAGTATTACCCAAATCAACATAAAATATACCCTCACACCGTGTATGCAAAATTTCATGGAGATTGGTTGAGTAGTTGAGGCCTGAAAGCTTAACAAACAAATAAACAAACAAACGAGCAAACTAACTTTCGCGCTTATAATGTCCTATACTCATTTATCGTATCCTCTCCATCCTAAGGTTGCCTGGAAGAGATCGCTTTTAGTGATAAGGCCGCCAGTTGTTACACTATTTAATAAGTTTTATCATTATTTTTCTCTTGTTGTTTTGTTATCTGTGGTGTGAACAATAAAGAGTTTATCTATCTATCTATAATATTAGTTAGGGTGAGTTTTGTAAGAACCGGCCAAATGCGAGTCGGGCTCGCGCACGCCGGGTTCCGTAGCATCCTTTTTTTTTATTTTTATGTACAATATGTCATCGTTTGACCACCAACTCGCCTGATGTTAAGCGACGTTGTGGTCTAAGATGGAACACGACGACCTATAAGGTACTTATTCACTCTAGCCTTGAAGTTTTGTAGAGTGAAGAAGTACAAAGACGGCAGTTGAGTGAAGCGCTACAAGCGCGCTACTAACTACTAATACTAACTAGTCCTAACTAATATTATAAATGCGAAAGTGAGTTTGTTCGTTTGTTTGTTTGTTTGTTTGTAACGCTTTCACACCCTCACAACTCAACCAATCATCATGAAATTTTGTATACACTTTGTCTGGGATACAGAAAAGCACATAGAGTACTTTTTAACCCGAAAAAATTAACGGTTCCTGGGGAACCGCGGGTGAAACCGCGGGGCGCAGCTAGTTATCTATAAAAACGGTAAAAAATCTTGTTAAATATTTGTTTTATTCTGTTTTTTAGTGTTTGTTGTTATAGCGGCAACAGAAATACATGATCAGTTAAAATTTCAACTGTCTAACTATCACGGTTCATGAGATACAGACTGGTGACAGACGGACAGCGCAGTCTTAGTAATAGAGTTCCGTTTTACCCTTCGGGTACGGAAAAGTAATTTTCGTTTGAGAAAAAACCCCGAAATTACGACCAAATCTCAGGTTTTGAATGGAAACCAGACGTCTTCTCTGAACTTTAATTTTTTTTTTTCGACAATAATAGTGTTTCAACATTTCGATACAAGTAGGTACATTCATAAACTTTTTGTTTGATATAAGCATAGGTCTCTCTCCGGCCAAAAACCGACTCAAAAATAATTGTATCAAGTTAGTTTTTTCTATTGAACAATGCATTTTTAAAAACAAGCTTTATTTCGCTAATAAGAATACTTTTCGAGCTATTCTCAGCAAGCCCTTTCATTTGCTACCCATATTGCAGGAGTTCATTAAATAACTTGTCCGCCATTTTGGGTGTTCCGCCATGTTGGATTTAGAGTGACGTCACACAACTAACCATGCATTGTCATCCAAACTAAACCCGTATACAAAATTTCAGCTCAATCGGTTGAAGATATCTGCTTGAAAATTGAGTTGCCAGATTCCACCCGAACAAACATAGTTACATACATAGATACATTGCAAGTTACATAAAAGCTTGTAGAAAAATCGGAATTTGCGTGTTTTAAGAAAGTTAGCACTTTCCCGGTTTTTTAAGTGAAACTTCTACAAGGTTGCATTAAACGTTTAACGCTCCTGGGGAGGGAGAATAGAAAGAGACAGAGCGAGAGTGAATGCGAGGCACTCGAACGCATGCGCGTAGTATACCTGTTACAGGCCAGCGCGAGCGTTAGCAACGAGTAGCGACAATATTACAACGCAAGAGGGAGAGAGAAAGAAAGATACACAGAAGTTTCACTTCTTCCGCGCGGAGGGACTCCACGCACATTTTTTTTAATGAAA